>CM068303.1:24751229-25081282 GCA_034768395.1 Linum lewisii | reverse complement strand
CAGAGTTTGTGGGGTAGGGATCATCTTAGTAGGAGAACCTGAATAATTTTGGGAAAGTGTAACCAGCATTAATATATGTTCTTCTAATGTGATTCTAATAAAGTACCCCATTAAATTGGGGTTTATGGCATATGACTCATAAAGCTTTCATTCTTTTGGGCTTTCCCATAAACTTTTCTAACCCATGTTTTGTGTGTAAGGTTTTATCTCTAAAATCACGTTTTTAGACAAGGGAAGCAACGAGGGAAAGGTTTTTACTAGTCTACAGACAATGAAGCGAATTTTAAAGTATGAGAGGGAAAAGGGAAAAAATGATTACTGGTGACAGTATGTACCCAAGTCGGAAAAACCCTTCCCGGGCCGGGTAAAAGGATCAGAATGGTACAATTTAAGAAGAGATTTCTCCAAGGCATCGGGGTTCATTTAATACGGGGGAACGTAACAAAAATTCTGGAATGGGAAAGGCCATCTCGCAAAATTGCCCTTTCAAAACCTTTTCTCAAGCCCCAAATGATAACGGGGATGCCCAAGAAATTGGGACCCTTTTTAAACCATTGTTTCACGTTCAATATATAGACCTTTCTCCATTAGCAAAAGGAATACAAAAGCCTTACTACAGCTAAAAAATAGAAGCCCTCGAAAGATCTTTGTTTATAACCCTGGAGTGAAAGTGGTGAATATACTCGTGAAACAACTTTCTATGAAAAAAGAATATGCTGAGACATTGCTTGTCAAACAAGAAGGAACAACATGTGTGCGAATAGACCCTCTGCTTACATATATGGAGAAACCAAAGCCCGACCTGTCAAGGGTCGCAATGTTAGCAATGGTCCTCTATGGAGTAATTATATATCCCAAATTTGAAGGGTTGATTGATGAGGAGGCTATGCGGGTATTCAATGAAGATCACCATCAAGTAAACCCAGTTTTCTCTATATTAGCAGAAACCTTCACGGCTTTGGATGAGTGTAGGACAAACGGTAAAGCGGTATTAGGTGGATGTGTACCATTATTGACTGTATGGATGATGGGGCACCTAAAACCCACGCCGGAAATGGGAGGTCTTCATGTCGAATATGAGCTTTTCTCTACAAAAGAACAAAATTATTTAGAGGATTTTGCTCATGCTGTGGGACGGATTGAAGAGAAGACCGAAGAGCAATGGAAACATCACTTGTCTCACCTGGATTCCGAAACCGTGAATTGGAAAGCTGGATGGATGCATCGAACAAGCATACTCTACGGTTGCGGGAAAAATCCATGGGTACCCCTCCTAGGCTCAAGGGGATGCGTAACATACGCTCCACTTATGATGAGAAGACAAGTCTGTTGTGTACAGTTCACACCAAGCACCTATGGCATGGATTCTTGGAACTTTTCGTATGCAGCTTCTGGTAGGAACGAAAAAATCAAAGGTGTTGTCCAATTATGGAAAACTCCGAAAGATATCAACTATCATCAAAGCCCAACCATATGTCAAGAAATCCGAGCATTTGCTACCCCACGATACCTCGAATGGCATCGAACTAGAGGGAGCTCGTCCGTGCCTTCGATGGTACACAGCAATGGTAAAAGAAAATTGGAGTATGGGACAGAGGGGACGGTCACCCTTGAGCAATATAACGAGTTGACAGAGCAAATTCAGAAATTGAAGCTGAAGGTTGGAGCCAAAGAAATGGAGTTGCACGCAAGATCAGAAGCTGAGGAAGGAAGGGAGAAAGGTTATATCACCTTGATCCATCACCTCGAGACTTGCATAGAACAAAATAAAGCAGAAAAGCAAGAACTTGAAGGAAAATTACGAGAGGCCGTAGAATCAAACAATGATAGAATTCACCAAATAATGAACGCGAGAAACAAGATGAGGATGGTTACCGAGAAAGCAGGCGCCCTAGCAAAAGAAATAGCTGGAGAAAAAAAAGGGATTGCCCCTATAGAAAGGAACGAGAGAATACTCAAACTCTTGACCAAGCTCGGAAGAGAATTGCACTATTGCGGGAAGTTCACATAAGTACGGGGAACCTCGACCACGAGAAGGGAGAGAGCTCAACTACTATCGTATCGAGTCCCATAAGCTTTAATGTCCTTATATTATTAGAAGGGTATGCACACCTATGTGGTCATGAATAAAGGATGCTTATGTGGGGAAATAAATAAAGTAAAGACTGATGTTATGCTTGTAATGCCTTTTGTGAAACGCTCAAGGATCCTTGTAAAAGGGGCAACGGGATTTCAGGATGATAACCTTCCATATTGCATCATGCATTCATCATTTCAAATACATGCATTCATCATTTCAAATACATGCATAACATTTGAAACCTACATAATTATTAAATAAGGAAAGGAGACTAAGACTTAATATTTCTCAAGGGACCTTCACCATTGCTCGTCAAACGGCTCCGGAATCCTCGCACACCTACTTGACTCGCTCCAAGGTAAGAGCCATGGCGGAATCGACGAACGAGATGTTGCAAGGACAAATGGATGAAATGAAGGGAGAGTTCACAGTAATGAAAGAGCAATTCGCTGAAATAGTGAAGATATTGAAAAGTGGGAAACTTCATGAAGAGCCAAAAAACACCCTCCGGCGGGCAGCTCAGTCCATTTTGAGGGTACAGGCCCAGTCAACAAGAGATTCACTTACATTGTTCGCCCGAATATGGAAGGAAACGAAGAAGAAGAGGAAACTCACGCAAACGAAGACCATAACGGGGGAGCAGGAGCCAATAGTTCATCCAAAATCGCATCGGAATTAGACTTGAAAGCCAAGTGGGCCCATCTCGAAGAACGACTTAAAGCGGTCGAAGGAACAGATTCATACAGCTCTGTCAGTGCCTCTCAGTTGTGTCTTGTACCTGAATTGGTTTTACCTTACAAATTTAAGATGCCAGACTTTGAGAAATACGGGGGTACCTCGTGTCCGAAAGGACATTGGCTATGTACTGCAACAAGATGGCCGGTTATGTTCATGACGAAAAGTTGATGATACATTGCTTCCAAAACAGTCTGAGTGGAACCGCCTTAAGGTGGTACATGAACCTAGAAAGCACTAGGGTCAGAAAGTGGCAAGACCTAGCCGAAGCATTCATGAAGCATTATAAACATAATCAAGACTTGGCCCCTGATAGGGAAGACCTACGAAACATGGAAAAGAAAGAAACCGAGAGTTTCCGAGAATATGCCCATCGATGGAGGATAGGGCTGCAGAAGTACACCCCCCTCTCTCTGAACGGGAGATGATATCAATATTCTTCGAAACTCTCCGAGCTCCCTTTTACAAAACATGTTAGGAAGCATTGCCTCTAATTTCTCTGATTTACTCATTATCGGAGAGAGAATAGAAAAAGGCATCAAACATGGAAAAATAGAAAACCAAGAGCCAAAAAAAATGAATACGACTAGGAAGAAGGAGGAGGTGCATGCCACATTCCATGAAAATAATGGAAAGAAATGGAGCCCATCACCCAGGCCTAATTACGCTACTTCCTACGTAGCTGCCACACCCCTGTTATTCAGACTCCTACCGTAAAACCTCAGTCTCCCCCCGATCAAACAACCAAGACACAAAATGTCAATCCAAAAAATGAGGAAAGAGGACGACCAACCAATTTCAGGACAAGGGTTGAAATAGACCCTATACCAGTGTCATACACAGAGTTATATCCGATGTTGTTAAAGAATAAGCAAGTGGCACCTGCCCCGTACCAACAACCATCACCTCCACTTCCGAAGTGGTACAATCATGAAGCACGATGTGATTATCATGGGGGGGCCGTTGGTCACCTAATCGAAAATTGCCCAGCATTCAAATATCGAGTCCAGACCTAATTAGGCCGGGTGGCTGAAAATTTGAAGAGCATCCCGACCATCCTAATGTAAACAAGAATCCTCTACCAATCACTCAGGCAGTAGTTCCATGCCATTTACTTACAAGAGGGATATGAGTGAAGGCAAAAGTAGGCGAAGTGAACATGCCATTCGAATACATATGCAAAATCTTGCAAGACACGGTTATATAAGAGTGAGACGGGCGATCATGATCTGGGGAATTCAGAAGAAACTTGCCGATATCATGACAATAAGAGAGGCCACTCTCTTAAGATTGCAAGAGTTTCCGCAACAAGTTGCAGGATCTAATGGACTCAAGACTGGTATCCTTTTGTTCATCGAACACTAAAGAGACTGATATCCACATGATCTCCCACGGGGAGAACCAGCCTAACCCACGAGGCCACATCATCAGATACACAGCAAAACATGAATCAACAGTGACACCTAAGGTCACGTTATACAAGTGCGCAATCCGCAACAGGTGAAAGGGGAAAATCAGGAAGCCGTCCCATGGAATTATTCTGGCCGAGTCATCCAAACAAATGACGAGAGGTCAATGCCAGTCTCCAATATCACAGGAGTAGGGAGAATGACCCGTACAGGAAGGGTGTACGGTTTGTCCGAAAAGCAACACGAAGGAGAGTCTTCAAAAGAGACAAAAACTCTACAAGATCTTGGGGCAACCCCAATTCAGAATGACGTATTTATGGCCAGAAACCCTATAGAGCAACGAGAGGATCCGAACCCTCGACCTCGCACAACGGATGAAGATGCTTATGAATTTCTTAAACTAGTCAAACAAAGCGAGTTTAAGGTCATCGAGCAACTAAACAGGATGCCCGCCAGAATTTCTCTATTGGACCTCATGATGACGTCGGAACCCCATAGATTGGCCCTATTGAAAGTACTCAACCAGGCTCATGTCAGCCATAATATCTTCCGTCGAAAAAATGGATGGAGTGGTTAATGCTGTATTAACTGTGGGAAGGATAACCTTCAACGACGATGAACTCCCACCAGAAGGTAAGGGACATACCAAGGCGCTGCACATCTCAGTCAGATGCAAAGAATTCGTCATCGCCCGAGCTCTAATCGATAATGGGTCAGCTCTGAACGTAATCCCAAAATCTACCCTAAACCGGCTTCCCATTGAGATGCGTTCGTCCGCCCCAGCCTCACAATTGTGCGAGCTTTTGACGGTACGAAGAGACAGGTTATGGGGGAGGTGGAGTTACCAATACAGGTCGGCCCCAAGACATTTGACATAACTTTTCATGTGATGGACATTCACCCCACATACAGCTTACTACTAGGAAGACCATGGCTCCACGTCGCTGGGGTTGTCCCATCTTCTTTGCACCAGAAATTGAAGTTTGCAACAGAAGGGAAATTGATTGAGGTGTTTGGTGAAAAGGACATGTTGGTGTCAAAGGCACCCGATTTCCCATATGTTGAGGCGGCAGAAGAAGCAATTGAGAGTGCATTCCAAACTTTTGAGGTAGAGGCCGTGTACAACACTGAGAAGGAGGCAGGGAGAACAAAATTCCTTGTCCCTCGGGCGGTCCTCATGTCAGCTAAATGTCTCATCCAGAATGTGGACCCTACCAATTGGAAGAGTCTTCTACGGGAACCGCTAAAGCTGAAAAAGAACAAGGGGAAGGCCGGCCTAGGATATGATCCTACCTTGGAGAATGTGGGAAAAGAGAAGGAAATGCGTCGTAAAGATCCTAGTTGCTATGGAAAGATTTCAACTATCCCGCATATCTCTCAAACCTTTACAAGCGCTGGGATGATTAACGTCAAGGAGCCGACTCCAAAAGCTGTGAGGAACTGACCTCCATCTTCGAAAGTCTCTATGTTAGCACAATCGATCAGGATTTTGGGGGGAGTCAAGAGTTAGTGCGCCGTATCCGACCAGGAGAAGAGGTGGACAATTGGACCGTCGTGGAGCTCCCGAAACTATCTCAAAAGTAATAAGCCTATGAAAATAATAAAATATTGTATAACAAAAGTACTTTCAATAACTGAGTGTTGCTGGACTAGGCCCACGTTATTTATCAAATAAAAATCACTTTCACCTTCATCCAACGCATTCATCTCGATCCTTATTATTCGTTTTCTCTTCTTGTCTTTTCTCCACCTTGATATATAACAGGGTTGCCGAGTCAGGTAAGAACAATAATGATCACCATGGTTACGAGTTTGACTTCGATGACCCAATATGCGAAGCAGAAGATGAAGAGACATCCATCTAGAAACAGACTGGATGTTAGAGCAAGAGGAAAGGAGTCTACAACCATACTACGAATCAGTAGAGTCTATCAATCTCGGTAATGAAGAAAGAAGGAGGGACGTTAAGATTGGAGGCGGTCTTGACCCACATGAACGAGAGCAACTCATCCAGCTATTAACAGAATATCAGGACATATTTGCGTGGTCCTATCAAGATATGCCAGGTTTAGATGAAAAGATAGTGACTCATCATCTACCAATGATAGAGGGATGTAAGCCAATTAAACAAAAATTACGAAGAATGAAGCCAGAATGGCTCATTAAGATTAAAGAGGAAGTGCAAAAGCAATACGATGCTGGTTTCTTACAGGTATCCCACTACCCTGAATGGGTAGCCAACATTGTACCAGTGATCAAGAAAAATGGGAAGGTGCGAATGTGCGTCGATTATCGGGATCTGAACAGAGCAAGCCCCAAGGATAACTTTCCATTACCACACATCGACGTGCTCGTAGATAACACGGCAGGGCACCAAATGTTCTCATTTATGGACGGTTTTTCCGGATACAACCAAATCAAAATGTGTCCTGAAGATCGAGAGAAGACAACCTTTACCACCTTATGGGGAACATTTTGTTATAAGGTGATGCCCTTTGGATTAAAAAATGCAGGGGCAACATATCAGCGGGCCATGGTAACTCTGTTCCACGATATGATACATAAAGAAATTGAAGTGTACGTAGACGACATGATAGCTAAATCCAAAAGTGGAAAAGATCACAAGGACGCACTCCTTAGATTATTTGAAAGACTCAGAAAGTATCAGCTCCGCTTGAATCCTGAAAAATGTACCTTCGGGGTCACCTCGGGGAAGCTACTAGGGTTCGTAGTGAGTGAAAAAGGGATTGAAGTGGATCCAGACAAAGTCAAAGCAATAGTCGAAATGGAGCGACCACATACACAAAACAAGTACGAGGTTTCTTGGGTCGTTTGAATTATATTGGACGCTTCATCTCCCATTTGACCTCTACGTGCGAGCCACTATTTAAACTCCTCAAAAAGGATCAACCTGTTAATTGGGACATGAATTGTCAGTTAGCATTTGAAAGAGTTAAAGAATATCTACGAAAACCACCAGTCTTGATGCCTCCGACACCGGGTAAACCACTGTTGCTATACTTGTCCATTCTTGAAAATTCTGTAGGGGCAATGCTCACCCAGCAAGATGATTCAAGGAAGAAGGAGCACGCTATCTATTACACGAGCAAGAAGTTCACAGATTATGAAGCTCGATACTCTAACTTGGAAAAAACATGTGGAGCACTGCATGGGTGGCAAAAAGATTAAGACACTACATGTTGTATTATACAACCCATCTGGTTTCCAAGATAGATCCTATAAAGTATATATTCGACAAGCCTGCACTCACAGGGCGCATCGCAAGGTGGCAAGTCCAACTTGCTGAATATGACATCATATATGCGGCCCAAAAGACGATTAAAGGAAACCCAATAGCCGATCACTTGGCGGAACTTCCAATTCAAAACCCCGACCCATTACTAATGGAATTCCCAGATGAAAATATCATGACCACGGAAGAAGAAGAAGAAATACTCGTTAATAGTCAGGCATGGGTGATGAAATTTGACGGAGCCTCTAATGCACTAGGGTATGGGATAGGAGCAGTGTTCATGTCGCCCGAAGGGAAAATATACCCCATTACAGCAAAACTGACATTCTACTGCACCAACAATGTTGCAGAATATGAGGCGTGCTCATTCGGCATCCGCACGGCATTAGAAATGGGTATAAGAAGACTGAGGGTTTATGGAGATTCTTCCCTCGTCATATACCAACTTAGGGAAGAATGGGAAACACGAGACGAAAAGCTCATCCCGTACCAGAAACACATCAAGGAAATGATGTCTCGATTCGAAAGCATCGAGCTAGAACACATCTCAGAGTGGATAACCAAATAGCCGACGCATTAGCTACATTGTCGTCAATGTATAAACTCGATGATCTAGACGATACTCCCTGCATCCAAATTAAAAAACAAGATTCTCCATCCCACATAGCAAATATAGAAGAAGAGTTGGATGGAAAACCCTGGTATTATGACATAAAGAATTATCTACAACACAAAAAATACCCGACTGGGGCATCAGAAAATGATAAGAGAACTCTGCGACGGTTAGCTTTAGGGTTCTACATCATAGGGACCACTCTATACAAACGAAATTATGATGCTACGTTGTTAAGATGTGTGGACACGGCTGAAGCGCGTCAAATACTCGAAGAAATTCATGAGGGAATATGTGGTACACATTCTGGAGGGCACGCTATGGCTAAAAAAATCCTAAGGACTGGATACTACTGGACAAGGATGGAAGCTGATTGTAGAGTGTATGTCCGGAAATGCCACAAATGTCAAATTTATGCAGACGAACTACACTCCCCTCCATCTTCTCTACATGTCATGTCATCGCCATGGCCGTTCGCCATATGGGGAATAGATGTGATTGGGATGATTGAGCCTAAAGCGTCTAATGGTCATCGTTTATTCTAGTTGCCATAGACTATTTCACAAAGTGGGTCGAAGCGGCTTCTTATGTCAGCATTACAAAGGGCGTGCTTGTTAAATTTATCAAGAAGGAAATTATATGTCGATACGGACTTCCAGAGAGAATAATCACGGATAACGCCAAGAATTTGAACAATAAGATGGTGGATGAACTATGCGACCAATTCAAGATTAAACATCACAACTCAGTTCCATATCGACCAAAAATGAATGGGGCTGTTGAGGCTGCTAACAAAAACATCAAGAAGATTGTCCAGAAGATGGTTGTTACTTATCGTGATTGGCACGAAATGCTCCCCTTTGCGCTCCATGGTTATCGTACTTCGATTAGAACGTCAACCGGAGCCACACCTTACCAACTAGTATATGGGATGGAAGCCGTGCTCCCCATAGAAGTCGAGATACCATCTCTCAGGGTCATAATGGAAGCAGAGCTAGAAGAAGCTGAATGGATAAGAGCCCGTTATGATCAACTAAATATGGTAGAGGAAAAGAGACTTGCCGCCATTGACCATGGTCACTCATACCAAAGACGGCTCATCAGAGCATTTGAAAAGAAGGTGAAACCAAGGCAATTCCGGGAAGGGAGCTAGTCATCAAGAAACTACCTTCACGACAGGGGACCCAAGAGGGAAATGGACCCCTAACTACGAAGGGCCATATATAGTAAAAAAGGCATTCTCCGGGGGAGCATTGATTTTGATGAACATGGACGGAGACGAACTCCCTAACCCAATCAACTCTGATTCAGTAAAGAAATACTACGCCTGAAGAAAAAACTCACATTTTCGCTTGAGCAAAGACGGTCATCGTAGTCGAATTCTATTTCCATGGGGGTTCTTATTATTCTCCACTTGTACTCTTGTAGTTCTGTTATTTATCTATAAAAATTCGAAATGTGAGCGTATATCGAATAATCCTTTTATTAATAAGAGAGAGTTTTGATTCATCCTCGGTCAGTCTAGCCACACGGATGTTAGGGAAAGTACTTTTGAAATACAAAACAAATAGATAATAAAAAGGCTGAACATGAATATAAAAGGGAGCCCATGAATCACAATTGTCTCGTTGATCCATAATCCACATGGGCCAGAGAGAAACGCGGACGCGAGAAGCACGTGATAATCTTCAGATTTTTTTCGTATGAACCATTTGGTTTCGCGGGGCCATGGCTAAGACTAACAGGGCGGGTCAAGCGACCCACTCATCCGAATGAGAGCAATTGTGGAGGATCCCGTAAAAGATATAATGACCTTTTAAAAAAAAAATATTACTAACCACGTATACCCAAAAGAGTTCAAAAAGGGCCACCTAACCTATGAGGGGGAAAGAAAATAAATATTCATACGGCACCTCATGCATAATATCTACCTTTTATGATCAATCATTTCATATAAGGTGAGCACGATCCGCTACCACATCATTATTTAAAGAAACATATAATGCATGTTTTACGCATACATTCTCCATGATGCATTGACCAAACTTGACATGCCATGATCATCAGTCAGTTTTATATACGGTAATTTGCATCGAGATTGTTTCCGGGTCAAATAAAATGAAGCGTACGAAGAAAGAATGATGGTGGACACCGAAAGGGTAGGGGTCACTCTCGGAAGAGCCACGTTCAACACGTGTCAAGCATGATCGAAAGTAGAAAGGATAAAAAGTTGATGTGACTACTCATGAAGGGAGACCTTGATTGATTGGGATGATTGGTCAGTTGTCATCATGTCTAGCCTATTTGAACAGTTTTTACGACCAAAGCATCGTACGATTAAAATCAGTGGCACGAGTAAAGAAGACTCCATCAAAGCTACACTTATATGATTTAACCATGACCATCAACTATGAAGCAGAATGGGGTTCCAAGAGACCTTCGTCTTTTGTCAAGTGGCCGACAATGGGGGTGTAGCATTTAACCTCCATTGTTTACCCAATCATGCCCTCTCAAGAAAAGTGCATTAGTGGCACAATTATTGAAATAACCCACCCATTTCGTATGGTTCGTCACCATTAATCCATGATCGAATGTTTCAAGGTTCTTGTTGGAATGTTCGGTTCAAGTCATGTTTTAGACATGGCCAAACAAAAGCACAATGACACTTCATTAAATCATAACGCAATGATGATCGTACAGGAGAATACAACACGACTAAAAAAAAACATAAAAAAAGAGAACTTGAAGACAGACACAGACGAGGACGGCCTATCACACTCAAACTCTGGATAACATCGGGGAGGAGTTCATCTTCGGTGATGTTTCAACTGTTCCTGGAAGTTATAAGCCAACCCCGCAAGCAAGAAGTAAAGAAACGCGAAAGCGAAGAGGAGCATGATTACAATAGCAATAGCACGAACTCCAACGGGGATAACTCCTGCTTATGGCCATGTCCTGAGAGATGAGTGAACCTTGAAAAAGATCGAGAAGCTCAAAAGGGGAGGTTACACTCAAGCTATACGTCGAGAGAGAAGAAGAGGAGGATTGTGAGGATTTCTTAGAGAAAACTTCGAGAGGAGAATGAGATGAATGATTAAGGGTGATAGCCTTTTATAGGGGAAAGTTGGGGCATGCAAGGATGAGTGAATGGTCATTTGACTTTTCGGACATATCGACGCGAATAAACCCTGGCCACTAATCAAAGAAAGCAAGATGTCACAACTGAACATTATTCAAGGCCACGATCCAATAAAACGAGTAACCCCGTCAACATGCGTAGAAAGGAAACATTAAGTTCTCTTATTATTCGATGACGAAATAGCCACAACAACGTACATGAAAGGAAACATGGGATACAAGAGTCATAAGGAGAAAACATGAAAGGAGAAAAGGGGCACGTGCCTAAAACCGAAAGAAGGAGGAATATCTAAAGCAAAACTCATAAACCATGTGTCTTTGCATCTCTTCATGACGACGCTCGATCCTCCGAGTGTCAAGGTAGGCCGCAATAGATCGCAGCGACGGACAAGAGTACCAACGTGAAAAACCAAACACAAAGCATTTCGAGGGACAAATGAGTCGGAATATAAACTAAAATCCATCGGGCCTCTTCACGAAGTGCAAGATCGCGGCTGCCAAAGAGAGGAAGCAAGTAGTAGGTAAAGGTGGAAGAGAAAGTGATAAGGAGTGCTTCTTATATAGCCGAAAACTACCTACAAAGATAGGAGGGGAAAACAACTTTTTGAAAATATAGGGTTTAGGAGGGGAAAAGTTGTGGTAAAAAAAGGGTGGCATCCGCCCTTTGTGTAACCGGATGGCGTGGCCGCCTCCCGTCCATGCATTGCCTGCCGACAGAACGTAGGACATGAAATAACTGTAGTAAATACGTAAAATAAAGGGGCTTCAGCTTCGAACTAGTTGGTTCAAAGTTGCGCCATTACCACTTTCCGAGTACAATGAGATTGATAAAAAGAAAAAAATTTCGGCCAATCCTTTGGGTCCGTAAAGGATGTAACGACGAAGACGAATTTATTACGATACCCTCCGGGCTAACCACAAAAGTGTGCGCTACCATGGGAGAACGTCGTTATCGATCGCCTCCCTCTTACAAAGGTACGAGGAAATTAAGTGGTGCAAGAAAAATAGATATTACAAGCGGAACAACGGAAGATATCACGAACGGGAAGGGACTTCAGCGTACGACAAACCAAAAGATCACGTTGCATTTCGAAAGGAACACTCATTTATCACTTCATGGCATCAGACCTCGGCGGCCTAGAGGTATTGCCTGAGTGAGCAGATGCTCGGCTTTCCTGGGTAGCTACCATACGATTGGAGGTTGTTTGCGAAGCAAGGTAGATCTCCTCGAGCCTTTTGTTGAGATCAACAACGGCGGCTTGGAGCCTTTCATTTTGGGCCAACGCATCCATCATCTGCCTCTCATAGGAGGATTTGGACTTGAGAAGACCACCATCCATCTTCTTACGGTCAACAAGTTCGACCCACTCGCAGTAATGGCAGCCCATTCCGTACTAAGATATTACACAAAACAGGCCAATGTCGGGTCAGAATGATGTCATACCAAGAAAAATCAAATGTACAGCGAAATAAAGAAATTACCTCCCACTCTGGGCACTCCAAGAAGATCCTCATGACTCTGGAGCCCAGGTGCACCACACGTTGACGGACAGGGACCTCACAATCACACCTACGCATCTTCCATTCCTTATCAGCATTCTGGCTCGTCATGCCCTGACAATAATAAGCCCCGTGGGAAAATTTTCTAGAAAAGTGGTTCACAGCTCACTAAATGATGAGAGAGTTTAGGAAGAATATCGATAAGTCTTGAGAAAAGGCTTCCAAATCTATCTTCAAGTGGGTCAGTTTCGAGACCATCCACGATCCCTATTTAAACCAACAAGGGTCATCTCACAACCATCATATGTCGCACTGTCGCTCTGACACGTGTATCACGGGATGATACGATTGCTCACTGAATCCTGTAGTCAAAGAGACTTTGCCTATGAGAACTGTGGCCCGGACACGCCACACTCATTGACAGCTCAGACACTAGACAACTTCCCAGGGAAGTTTCTATCTTCCTTCACAAGAAATATATGAAAGTTTCAACGGTAACAAAATCTGCAAAAAAAGTCGCATCATAGAAGATATGCCATGGTCTATTTTATGCACGTTTTTCAAAATGAGTTTCTGTTGGGGATGCTTCTGAGGGAAGTTTTCTTCAAACCAAATTCTCAATAAAATTTTAAGTCAAACTTATCCTTTGCTCATCTAGGGAGACTTTAAAAATTGATTTGGTTTTCTTAAGATTTAAAATCTGACAAAAGTGCTTGAAAAAAGGCTTGCAAATTTCTCACACAAAGATTTTGAAGGGAGTTTTCAAAGCTCTAATGAGGCTTTGTCTCACCCTATCACTAATGGATTTACTTCAAAATCAATTTTATTTTCTCAAAACACAAATCACTTCTAAAGAATGATTGGAAAGGATTTCCCAAATAATTTTCAAAGATTTTCCACTAGTTTTGAAACAATTTTCATAATTCCAAATCAACCTGTCACAAACGCTGTTATTTTCAAAATTTGATAGCTTTGTTTCGGCTAAAAGGGAAAGAAAAAAAACTTCATGTTTTATCGGTCTTAACTATTGGAGTCTTTATGTTTAGTACAACCTAGACATCCGCATGGACGCGACTTTTGAGGCACCGCTAAAGCCTGAGTCGGTGTTGTCGTGTCACTCTTTCGGCGGATGACACGTGAATGGTTGGAAATTTTCCACCAAACAGGCGCTGCTTTTGAGGGACCTCTAACGCGTGAATCGGTGGTGTCATTTTCACCCTATTTGATTTTTGACTTTCGGGTCCGAGCGGCGGCTTCTTGTACAAGCTGACCGAAAATTTTCGCATATAAAATAGTACCCTTTCTCTCGGTCATTCTCCAACGAAAAATGACTGGCCCTGATGAAGTGGAAACCCTGTGCGGGATTAACTTAATCCTGCTGATAGCCATTTTTCTACTCGTGGCTGTCACCTTCGTTCTGAAAATGTTCGAACATATAGAGCGACAGAGGCGTCAAGAAAATCCTCCGGAAGGAACAGTTCGGCGGAGGCAAATAGAAATTCCACCTCGCATGCCTTAGAACTTTCTTGAATTATTGATTGTACCCTGATTTTTTTTTTTTTTGTGATTTCTGTCTGAGCCATGAGTATGTATGGTCTCAGATGGTGCGCATTTTCGTTGATAGAACTTTGTGTTCTTAGAATCCCTAAGGGTGGCAAGTAAATCAGGAGACACCAATAAGATTGATCAAGAGAATTGTTGTTGATGGAAAGCGAAACTAGGATTTGCATTATTAGTAACCCCTCATTATTAAATTTCCAATTACACGTGGATTGCACAAGTGTGCTCTATGGGCTCCTATAACTAACACTGGGTGCTTAGCTCTGGTGAACGGAATTCTGTGCACCCGCCCTTTGTAGTACTGTAGGGTCACTCCTTCTGGTGTGTATCAGACATTCCAGATCCGTAGCAGGCGCTGTCTGAATCTCGATGTTCTCCTTAGCACGATGGAGATAGGGATCTGCAGGTCTCGCAGTGGTTCCGTATATCTCTGGGGAAATCTGGGTAGAAATCCCTGAGTTTGCCCAGTGCCTCTAGATGTGTCTTTATGAACTGCAGTCTGTGCATCCGTGCGATCTTCGATTGCAGATCTTCTGGGAGACGAGAGAGAATCTCCATGTAGAGAGAGAGTTGGAGATATTTCAGAACTTACTTCGGGATAGATTTCGAGGGCGAAATCTTATAAGAGGGGAGGAATTGCAACATCCCATCACGACCGTACCGAAAATATTAAAGTCTAAATTCGGCACCAGTGAACAGTGGAGGGAGAGTCGGTGGAAATTGAGAAAAAAATTCACGGTGGAAAGGGAGGGAGACAAAACTCATGTCCTCATCAAATAATTAAAACTGAATTATTACTAAAAAAAACAAAAAGGTTTAGCAGTGAAAGTTTTAACAATATGGGGCCTTGCGTTCGGGCGTAAATGGATGAAATATGGGGCCTTGCGTTCGGGCTGTAAATGGATTCCCAAATATTGGTGGCCTTGCGTTCGGGCTGTAAATGGATTGCATAATATGGGTCCTTGCTCCGGGCTGTAAATGGATTGCACAATTTGGGGCCTTGCGTCCGGGCTGTAAATGGATTGCACAATTTGGGGCCTTGCGTCCGGGCTGTAAATGAATTGCACAATATGAAGCCTTGCGTCCGGGCTGTAAATGGATTGCACAATAGGGGGCCTTGCTTCCTGGCTGTAAATGGAAAGCACCAACTTCAAAGTACGGATCATTACTCATTGGGTATATTCGGCACTTTCAAGTCTGTTGAGGACCCTTCCAAAATCGGGTTACTCGAAGTTTATATTTGTATCACTTTTGGTAAAAGCAATACAAATTGGGGCAGCTGTGGTAACCGTATTTTGTTCGGGTCCTCGTTCTTTTTAGTAAATTTAAAGTCGTTCTGAAACTCCGATAGCGGGCACGCCATCTTAAAATTCGTTTTTTTAAAATGGATGTTTGAAGACAAAAAAAAATAAAATAAAAAAAATCTTTGATGAATTGGTATCCGAAGAACTACGATTCCTATCTCTAAGCGCATGTGGTATGTCGAAATTAAGGCTTGTAGGCTCTAAGAGGAAAATAGGATTGAACTTTGGGTTTAAGGCCCATTACGATGTTCTAGAGAGTGGGCTGAACTCAATAACGAAAATAAGATGGGCTCAACCCAACTTTGCAGTCTAATTAATCTTTTGAACTCAGCCCGACTGTGTAAGCCTGGTCAACTCGGCCCGATTCAATTTGTGTCAAGCAGCCACCTAGGCCCAGATTTGTCCCATTTCAGCAATCTGTTAGGTTAACAAAGCCCATTCAAACCCACTATTGTTGACTTTAATGGCCATGGACAAGTGTTGTTTGACTTTAATGGCCATGGACAAGTGGGGAAGGGTGTGTGAAATTTCTATAAAATGGAGCTTTGGGGAGCCACAAGAAGGGGCAGGGGAGGAGAAACAAAAAAAAAAGAAAGAAAGAAAGAACAGAAAACAACCCATATCATACATTCTTACCCATTCCATCTCTCTAACTGATACACTCCACAACCTCTTCCCTCCTCACTTTTACACTATCACAACACTCACCCCTTCTTCTCTTTACATCACTAATCCACCTCCCCTTCATCACTCTACCCATAGCACTCCACGTTTAGCTCCATTTCACCCGAAGTGTTCCACACCTACAAAAAAACACCATCCAAAAACTAAGTTTAGGTTCAAGATCCAAGTGAAAAACCAAAGACTAAACTCGAAATAGATAAAAAAAATCATCTAAAAACCAAGATCAGAGCAAAAGGGACGAAGGATCAAAGGTTAAAAGGTGGTACAAGACAGTCCGAAAATTACACTCAAGGTGAGCACTCTCGACTACGTTACGTTCATAATCTCATAATTCATGCATCATACTCTATCTCATATTTGTTCTCTTTACTAAAAGTGTTTATTATTCTCAAGCACATTTCAAGAAATAAACACGTTTAAACCATTTGGACGAAACATATAAGCCCTCACTCAAATCAAGTATGATGACCAAGTAGATAAAAGTTAAAAGATTGGTGTCCACTCTCGCTTACCACTAAATATGTGCAACGCTTAAAAACAAACAATAGACCGAAACATTTCACACGTGCAAGTACTTGTTTCACTTAAATCGAGTTGTGTTGGTAAAGCTAATTGATGATTGACAGAAGGGTAACAACGACCGAATGAGTGGATACATCCCTTTTAACCACCCAAATACAGCACTTCAAACACCCAAAAACAGCCCTCTTAACCACCCAAATAAATCACTTCAAACACCCAAAAACAGCACTTCAAACACCCAAAAAACAGCCCTCTTAACCACCCAAATATAGCACTTCAAACACCCTAAAACAGCACTTCAAACACCCAAAACAGCACTCTTAACCACCCAAATACAGCACTTCAAACACCCAAAAACAGCTCTTTTTAACCACCCAAATTCAGCCCTTTAAACCTACAAACTCAGCCATTTAAACCACACAAAAACAGCCATATTGGCCACCCCAAACAGCCCTTTAAACCACCCCAAATTCAGCAATTCAAACCCCACGAAAACAACCATGTTGAGTACCCAAACAGCCCTTTAAACCACCCCAAATTCAGCAATTCAAACCACACAAAAATAGCCATATTGACCACCTAAACACCCAACAAATCAGCCCCATTAACCTGTCATTTAAACCTAGAAACTCAGCCATATTAACCGCCCAAACAGCCAACATATCAGCCTCATTAATCACCAAAATAACTCAGAAAATCAGCCATTTAAGCATCCCTAAACAAGTGAAGAAATCAGCCCTACTGGCTATCAAAATGACCCAAAATAACCCTATAACCAGCCTCATTACTCATCCCCAACAGCTCTATAATTAACTCCCTATACCCCCCACAAATCATATCCTGTGACCATACCAAACAAATCAATGAAAACACCTTGCAAACCATACCCACCCAATCGCAAATCATCGATATCACAATTTTAGAACAACTAAACCAGAGCAGGCATAATCGGAACAAACGTACCTGAGTCACAGACTCTAGATCGAGAGACTTCTTAGCTGAGACCATACCCTCTTGTACCTTGAGAAGCTCCTCCACTAGCCGAAACCATAAGCTTATGGGTTGAAATAATTATTTAATAAAGAAAAGGAGAAGAAAATACTGCAATTGTATAGAGAAGAGAAGAATGAGTGAAGAAGATGATGATAAATGATTGAGAAAGAAGAATAGAAAGTAGATCTAATTTTTTTGGTGAAAAAAGTAGATCTAATTTGGTGATTAGAAGAAGAAGAACACGGAGGAAGAGAAGAGAAGATAAGGGAAAGTAGGGTAGGGTCATTAGATATGTGTTTTTATATCATGGATTATAACACTTTTAGTACTTAAGTTTAGGTAAATAACTAATAATGTATAAAACCTTTTAAGTTATAGTGTGCCCGGGTTTTTTAACGGTTTTTACGGTTCAATCCCGGTTGAACTTTTAACCCTCAAACCTCTTGCTCTACCGGTTTGACGACCGGTCCGGTCCTGATAATATTGGAAGATGGAGGCTGTGAAGTGAAAGGGATTAGATTAGGTTTAGTTAGATCAAATTAGAACATTTGGGTCGGGCCTTTATTGATTTAATCGGATGATTTTGGGCTCGTTCTGTTTAGATTCGACTGGGCCACGTAGCGGGCCGGAGGTCGTCAAAAAATGGGCTGATTATTTTGTCCAATTTGTTTAATGCTGTTAGATCCGAATTACTACAATTAAATTCTAGGTTATCCAAATCAATGAAGTTGAGTGGGTCCTAGTGGTTAACATCCCAATTTATAGTGTGAAGATTGTGAGTTCGAAACACGTGGCTCTCAAATTATACTATTTATATCGATCAAAAAAAAAAATTATACTACTATTATTATTTTTTGTTTTTAACAAAAATAAAACTAAAGTAATTTAACAGATTCAATCGGAAAATTCTCTTTATGATTAGTCGTTTATTCGTCATCGTTTATTTAATACGCCAGTCATGGTAATAATCAGATGAAATCTTGTCTTCTACTAAAACCTTGACATCAAAAGATAGGAGATAATTAATAGACGTTAGTGATTCTAACGACCCGTCAAACAAACCTTCCTATATAATGTATACTTTATTTTGTATCAAGAACTAATATACGTTAGTACGCCAACAATTGTGGTGACGCGCTGAACATCTCCTTCTATAATACTTGAAAACTAATAGACGGTAGTATGCCAATAATTGTGGTGACGCGTTGAACATATACCCAGTATTCATCCCAAATGCCAATAAACGTTAGTACGTTAGCAATTGCAGCGACGCGTTTAACATTTCTCTAATACAATATAACTAACGGAACTATTGTGCATATTGTCATAAAGTAGGAACTATTGTGCATATTGTCATAAAGTAGTTTTAGACTTCAGCTTTAAGGCATAAATCATGGGATTGTAATCAAGTAGTTTTGACTTCAGCAGCTCCTCTTTATTCTCCCATTTCTGTAACTATTTGAATATAAATATACTCTCCCAATGCCAAAAATGGTAAGGGAGATTAGACGCTAATACATCAGTAGTAGCTAGGAAGCTTCGAAATCTCAAGGCGTTAGTTTTCATGTGATTGCATGAACGCGCCAATATTTCTCTTATATTTATTCCCTAATTAAAATAATATATTAAATCCCCGTTTCTTTAATGAACCCATCGTGCTAATCGTTGACAATAGTAGCGACGTATATAAAACCAAGTCCAATTCAAACTCTCTAAACCCGATCATTATGGTATAAATAGAACGCAAATCAAAATAAACCCTTTTAAATCGAACTACGTGGACTTTGATCCCGAAATTTTGGGTACGTAGGCAGTCAAAATTTTGACTCGAGTCCAACCTTCCTTTAACATTTCCCCATCCTAAAATGATCATTATATCGTTTAACACGCACCCACAATAAAAAAAACTTAGTGTAGTCTAGCAGTACCGACTTCGAGCCGGGCGGAGCGGGGGTGTTAACCCTTCCCCGCACGTAACCGACCCCCGATCCTAGAATTTCAGTTTCGCAGACCTTTCTGATATCCGGATCGGACCATGGCGGTTTGAACCGGATCCTCTGGGTGTTCGATCCACCCGAAGTAGATCGATGGCGACTCCAAATAATCATTTTTTTAAACTCATACCTCTCTTTTTGCGCCTTCCGCGCGAGCCGACCCTACTCACGATGACGTTGCTAAGCAACTGCCGCGTGCTATAGCCCAAGGGTGCGAGGAAGGAGTGCGTTCCCGGACGGAAACCTCCGCGACAGTATAAGTATGAAATTTGAAGTAGACTACAATTTGAAATGTTATAATAACATATCTGTCACTGTGATGTTTCAGTAAGAATGCTAAAATCGTTGTTCAGCTTCTGCAGATTAACGATTCTGCTAAGGAGAACTCGCAAGTCAGAGTACAGAAAAAACAAAAAGAGATCATCGATTAAGTGAGTGTAAGTACATAGACACGTTAACACGAGATAGGGAACTGCAGAATGCTGCTCTGCATTCACACAACATTAACCTCCACACAATTCGAAGAACGCAAAGCACATTCAACAACGCAACGAACCTAGAAGCTCCTCTAATCGAGACACTCTCTTAGTTAACTTGTACGAACCATCATGGAACTCATCGTCGTCCGCTTGACCTTTGTGTGTGGATTATGCATTTGTTCTTCAAGGTAACTTATTCGCTTCATCAGGTCTTCGTTCTCCCGCCTGAGCCTCAGATTCTCCAACTGCAACTTGCGAATGGTTTGAGCAGGCTGTGTTTGACTTGTTTTCACCTTGTTGAACACTTTATGGGGACTGAGTCACATCATTCCAAGAAGTCGCATCCTCATCCCACCTACGAAGAAACGAAAACGAGAAAGCAAGAATCATCAATGTGAAAGCTGCTACGAAACTAAATCAAGTGCGATAATTAATATCTACCTTTGGACTCCAATTTCGACAGCCATAGAAATCTCGATTGGGGTTAGCAGTTGTCTTGGATGTTCGAACCACAACCTGAACTCCACAATAACAAGCCAAATCTAGTGATGGAGTTGTAGAGCAAGATGTACTTGTGTTCTTCATTCCTACTAACTGATGATTATCCTCTGCAGAAGTGTGTTTCTCCTTGAGATGACTTGGTATTAACGTTTACTCCTCCACTGGTTCCGACAAACGCAACAAACAAACAGCAACCTCGTTTGAACAAGTGAAGGACAGCTTAGGGAGCTGCGGGTTAGAGAAGAACCCTAAGGGATGAGCCTTTTATTTGTGAATTGCAGGATAAAGTAAGGGTTGTTTGGTCATTTCCAGCCCATTCAAACTTGGTTTCATTTTTTAATAAAGTAAAAGTGAAATCCATTTTCAATCATCCAAACAATGAATTTTCAATCTCTCATTTAGGAAAGAAACTCCTTTTCCCCCAATTCCCCAATCCACAGTTTCCCACTTCCTCTTTACACCATAACAAACGACCCCTATAGTTTTGTTTGAGTATTTTTTATAGTTGGTAGAGTGGTATCTCTTGTATAGTCCTTCATTGGTTTTTTTTATGAAATAAATCCCTAATTCATCAAAAAAAACTTGTCTTGTGTTCATAAGGGTCTTGAATTGGTTTGAAGCACAGGTGCCTCTTGGATGGGTGCTTAATGAAATCATTTGCTTTCCTCCTGACTGACTGCATTCGTGCTGCAGAGATGAAACAAGTGAATCGAAAGCTCCTTCCATTATCCCCAACAACATATGTGGAGGGCTCTTCCGACATAGCAACAGGTAATTTCGTGCTACAAAAAAGAGCTCTAACATCATCATCTACTACAGAACGTGAAGCAGATGATGATGAACCTCTTGATCTTGCCCATGGTTCTAAGGTTTCCCTACGAGAGGCGAAGCCTCCTGTTGTAATAGGCATTAAGGGTAAAGTGAAGAAGTCGAAACTCAAAAGAATTGAAACCCCCACTTCCAGAAGGAAGCTCTGCACTGCAGACACTATCACAATCGAGAAGAAGAAAAGGAAGAAGAAAGAGTTATTGGGTTCAGAGGCTGGCCCTAAGGATGACAATGACAATATTCAAAAGCCCCTGACCGATGGGAAAATGACTGGAAAACATAAAGGGAAATTGAGCTTCCCCATCTGTTAAGGGATTTGCATGCCCTTGCTTTGAATCCCTTCCATTGTGCTGTTCAAATGATTCAGAGTTTTCACAATGATTTTAATTATGGAGTTAGGGTTTGAATATTGAATCGAAATGAGAACATTAGTTGAAAAGTAGAGGACAAAATAGTCATTGTAAGTTCTTCACTAAAACCCCAAGAATGAAACCACAACAAACTCTTATTAGTAGAGTTTTCAAAAGCATGGTTTTGAGCTCGTTTGTGATTTCAAAACATTGAACCGTAAGCCCAACAAACAAGGAGTTTGGGCAAAACAGTGTTTTTTCCCAAAACATAAACCGAAAACCGCGAAAAGCAAACGACTCGTTAAATAGCAAATTTTAGTGTTTCGATATAGATAAGAAAATCTATTTTTATTTGGGTCAAATACATCTTTGAATTTGTGTTTGTTAATTCACAAATTTGAAATACCGTTTAAAATCTAGTTATTTGAAATTCACAACAATCACAATCGAAACTAATGGCTCATATTATAAGGGTAACAAATGTATACAACTCTTTTTTTTGTCAAATATAATTTTCAGGCGTAGAAATTTTCTCGACATTTTTTCAGCAAAAGAGTACCACCGCCAAAATTCCATCAAAAGTGTTCCACCACTAAAATATCCCTGGAAGAGTTCTGATGGTAGAATTCAATCATCAGAGTTCTGTCACTGAAATCATACTAGATGAGATTCATCGTTGAAATTATACCAAAAGAGTTCCACCAGTAGAATTCTACCAAAAGAGTCTCGCACCGGAATTATACTAATATAGTTTCGCATCCGGAATTCTGCCGAAAGAGTTCCATCACCGGAAGCTGACAGGAGAGTTTTGATGCTAAATTATATTGGTAAAGTTTATCCAAAAATATATTGATAGGTTTTTGCATATAGAATTCTTTCAAAAGAGTTCTCCCATTGGAATTCTGCTAGCGGAGTCTCATCATCTGAAATATACCAATAGAGTTTACCAGCCATAGTTACATTGTCAGTAGAGTTCCACCGATAGATTACCACTATGAAATTTTTACTGCGTGATTCCACCACTATATTTTTGCTGCCAAATATCACCATTAAGGTTCGAGGTTTAGGGTTCTTTCGTCATATTCCACTATTTAGGGTTATGTTGCCAATTTGTTATCGTCAAATTCCATCATTTAAGGTTTAGAGTTTTGCCGACAAATTTGTCTCCAGATTCCACCGTTTAGGATTCTGTAGCCAAATTTTTGTCGACATATTGCATCGTTTAGGGTACCACCGTCAAAAAAATTTCATCAAATTGCACCGTTTATGGTTTATAATTTAAGGTTTTGTTGCCAAATATTCACCGTTTATGGTTTATAATTTAAGGTTTTATCGCCAAATATTCACCGTCAGATTCCACCATTTAAAGCTTAGAGTTCTGCACTAAATATTCACAGTCAGATTCCACCATTAGGATTCTGCCTCTAAATATTCACCGCTAAATTCCATTTAGGGTTTATGGTTTTGCGCTAAATTCAATCGTTTAGAATTTTGGGTCCTGCCATCATATCCATCGTTGAGGGTTTAGGGTTTTGTGGCTAATAAGCCCATTCAATACCCAACGTTTAAAAAGTAATTTTTGTGTATCTTTCGTATAGAAGTGTAACACGTCCATCTACTTTTGACAAAGTTGTATATTGCGTATGAGTTTTGACAACACGACATAAATTTCAAACACTTGAATTTCAAACCACTCATCCAAACAGACCCTTTACACACTGAATTTTGTTGGCTCCTTCAACCCACCACCACCAAAATTTTCACAAGCAATTTACAGTTGCCTTCTATATATGTATGTATGTATACGTAAGAAGGAAAGATGTTCCAATTTGCAAAAAAGAAAGATGACTCAAGTCAACTGTAACGCCAGTAACAAAAAATACAAGCACGTAGTCACTCGCATCAAGTTGCCAAAAGAAGACTCGTCATTCTTGTGCTTCAAGTTGCCCGAATTTGCTCTTCTCCTCGTGCAACTCTCTGAACACGTAATCCATCTCCGGAAATGCCGACAGCAGCAGCAGCTCAATGAGATCATAGGCCAGCTGCTTCATACAAACTTGTGACTGCACTCAATATCAAACCACAGGTCAGAAAGAGCTTCATCATTTTATTTTAGATCATGTCAAATATTCTACAAAGACAACACTAGGAGCAACTTTCATTAGCATCTAAGAGCTCAAAACGTTTCTTCTAGTACAAGAAACAAGAAATGGGAGGATTCCAGATATGCATCTCTTTTCCTTCAATTCTAACAAATTGACTTTCCAAAATGATCGCCATCAGTTCACCTGATAGAATCCTTTGACCCATGGACGAAACATGACTAACCAATATAGGGTCATAAATTTTTTCGAAAACTACCTGGATAAAGAAATAGACATCTTTAACACATTGCTCATACTCCTTTCGGCCAACAAGCCCTACAATAGTGGCTGGTGCGTTATCTGCACAGACAAACAGATTTTCAGTGCCATGCTAATAATGTTGTTGATCACAGGCATCCTAAATGTGAAAATGTCTGGCTATTAAATAATTTAAGGTATTTTACTACCAATCATTAGCTCATAAACAAACTTAGCACGTCTTTCTGCATCACTTTGCTGCTCCTCGCTCAACTGAGGAGTAGCCAAAACTGAGGGTTGTTGCCTATAAGGTGAACTCTGTTTCAGTGAAGACAAATCCGCTGCTTGATCCTTCTTGGAAGTACCACTGGTTGGATCAACGGTAGATGGCAGCCGTCGACTTGGTGTTTGGTTATAAATATACCATCAGGCCAGAGTATCTGCATACCTCACATAAGAAACATATCAGAAATGGTAGCATCAGTTCAAGTAATCCATTGGAAAATTGCCAGACAGTAACCAAACAAGGCACAGCCATTGGAAAATTGCTTCCACCTACTGGAAAATTTCTAACCTCCTAAACCAACATCATTTGCTTTTCCCTAAAAATACAACAGATTATATGCTCATCAGCCATGAACTAAGTTGAAATCAACTGGGCGGAAATCATTAACAGCAACCTAAGGTTTGAAGTATCTTCATAAAATCCGTACACTGAAACTGAACTACACTTCAACTCCATGTCAATCAATGTGTCCATCTGCACGGTCCTCAGTTCCAGCAACTTAAACAGAATTATATATAATGCACAAATAAGCTGCACTTAGCCGTTGCCTAGCAAAGAAATTGAGAGATACCTGCTCAACTCGCTTGATCCCAGAAGCAATGACTGAACCTCTACGAAGGAGCTGGATTTTATCTATTAACCAATCATCCAAAGCATCCCCCATTCCCAGTTGTAATACCTGTTTAGCCATCCAAAATGCTTTCCTCCTGTAACATTGATAAAATAATAACAACCGCAGGACAATCAAGATGGGATTCATCACATCAGACCATGCAACCACAAGACTGAGGGTGATTCCCCTACCCCTGTGGAGGCTAATCCACAAGAGGCCTAGTTCTATTAGGATTTAGGACAGTCGTTCTATTGTTTACAATTAGACAGTTTGTTTTCAATAAGTAGTCATTTTGTCAGTAGTTTGGTGTATTATTAAAAATCAGTATCTAGGAATTAGTGTTTTACTGGTACTGGCAGGCTGGCTTTGTCAGGGGATCACTTCCTCCTTCATGACAAATTTATATTTCATTTTGAGTACGTTGATCCCTCCAACTTTGGTTGTTCAATAAACGGTTATTCTAAATAAAATAATTATTATGGGATTTTATTTATAGAGGTATACATAAAGAACTAAAAAAAATACTACATATTTGTTGTTTACTAGGAATGCCATGTAATTTTTTTCTCCAATAAAAAATCTAACTGAGTGCTTTAGGGACTAAGTGGTGTTTTACATCTCAGATTCTTGTTAGTAATTCTACCAGCAGATTTCTATACTCTGCCATATTTTCTGGTAAGTATCAGAGGATGAGCAAATTGAGATATCATAGTCCAAAGAGGTCACATATGTAGTACCTGATCCATCCACCTTCTTGCATCTGGAAGATGACACCTACCAAATCTAAGAGAGGAAGTGCTAAATTTGGTGGCACCCACTGCAAGTAAGATAAAATGAGAGAGAGTCATGGAAAACCTGAAGAGCAGACAGTTAGCCAAGTACTACCTCAGGAGGAATATTAGAGACTACAGGGGCTGCATCAAATGACTTAGTTGCTCCCTGCCTGCTGTCACTTCTTTCTGCAGTTTCACCTGAATTTCTGACCTGTGAAATATTGCTCTGAACATCTGAATCACAGCCTGAATCTTCCAGGGGTCTTCGAAGATCTGTACCAAGTCTTTTCCGCATTGAATTTGGCACATTGTTTATGCTCTCATTTACCTTGGTTTTAGACTTTTCTGTATACAATCGGTCCTTCCTGTCAAGGGGATCTGCTGCAGATCCAGCAATATTTGTACTTTTCTCACTAATTTCAGATGGCTTATCCCCTAGGTCAACTGGAAAGTTGCAACCAAGAAATGAAATCAAGAACATGAAACTAAAACTCAGGGACAAACCACATAACAGAAATGAAGTGGAAAAAAAAAACCATTAAGAACAAAACTTTTCTTACCAGACAATGTCTCAACAATAGAGAAGGAACTAGAGAAACCATATGTCTGCATTACACAACCATATGAAATGTCAGTAACACACAATATAAGCAAGACTGGAAAAGAAGTAGAGAGTCCAAGAAAAATTAGAGGACAAATATGGCACCTGAGAATCAACACTAAGGAAATCCCAAACTTCAATAGATCCTGATACTCTAGGAATCTGAAGCAGCTTCTGCAACAACAGCATTTTAGTATTCACTATTTGTTTTGGAAAAAGAAAGAATATTGAGATAAAATAATAGAAATGTCAAATTTATGTTGTTAATCAGAGATATGAGCTTTTGCATATCTATCATAGATATTTAGCATGAGATAATACTAAGAACACCATACACTAAAATCATTTGACAATCGGAGGTCCAAGACAAGGGGCAGGGGATCCCAATATGGATACCATACAGAAGAATTAACTGACACTTAAATGTTAAGCATCACAAGTCAGGAAGTCAGTTGAAAAAAGCCCAAGGATATTCATGTCCAACCTTGAGATATCTGTCAAGCAGTTTACAGCGTTCTTGAATGACAGACATATCTAAACCTGTTGAGAGAAAATGCTTTGGTGGCAGATGAAGGCTATATTCTGGGTACTCTTTTAGACGTCGATGCAACTCCTCAAAATGCCGAAACCTGCCCAAGAGAAGCTAAAATAAATAAGCTGTAAAGCATTAAACTCGGAACACGATGAAAATCATAGAGAAAGAAGAATATGCTGGAGCAAATAACTGGACAAAGATTGAAAAAAGACAACAGTTTAACATAGAGTTCAAGTAACACCTTCTTTTGATAGACCAACTGTTACCATTCACATCTGTTACTGATATGGAATATACAGCAAATGTCTTCGAGTCACCCTTCACAATATTTGCACCCAACACCTGTGAAAACAAGTTGGCCAATTTTGAATATACCATCATTTACATAATTAGCTTAGCAACGGAAACTAAAATAAATAAGAATGAAGAGAAACTACCTCGCATTTCAACTTAAAGAAGGAGTCCAACATCATCGTTTTCACAGAAATAGCAGAAGGGGTATGAACTTCGGCAATAGGAAGCGAGATTCTAGATGAACAAGCAGCTGTTCCACTGGAAAGCCTACCCAAACTTTCAACCTCTGAATCATCTGTAGATTCATCAGTTTTAGAACATCCTTTAGCACTGAGTACATCCAGCCCATCACCAGACAAGAAACTTGTTCTCTCAACCTCTTGCCAAACATGTATCCCTGGATTACTTGACCTTGACCTTTTCCTGCCAGTATGGCGTCCAGATAGTCTTTTGGGATGAGTTTGCTCTTTGCTAGGCTTCTGTACACCATGGCTTTGCGGATTTTCAAGCGGATGATGAATGTGGGAAACAGACATATTTCTGTTACTTTTACCATCCCAAACTTTAGTTCCGGGAGAATGAAGGCCAGTGATATCAGCCGCATCATCTTCTTCTTCAGATATATGAGAGCTAACACTACTAGAATCTGATACAGCTCCATCCTCACTGATCATTCTCTGCTCAGCAACATCTAAGTAAGAAGTATGCATTAAACAATTTGATCTGCTCTCAGTTATAAGATGGACAGGGTGTGCAACTCTTGGCTGACTATAATCTAAAGACTTAACAGTATTGGAAGAAAGAGGAGAATCAAGATTGGTCATACCATCCTTATTCTGGCTTTCTAAATTGTTTCTTGAACCTGCAACTGACTTAGTAGAAGAAGACTTGTGTCGTACTTGTTCTATTAACCCATTTCCACCTCCATTTCTATTGTAACTCATCCCTTTTGTCCACATATTCTCAAAATTTTCTGGAGCAAGGGCTGCAGTTTTTCTCTTGGAAATAACATCCAGCATGTCCCCCCATTGTTCTCCTGGAGGATTTAGTTGACCGCCTGCCTCATCGTTAACTTGAGAGTTCAAAGGCAACGAACTCCATGAACGTGTAGACTGAGTATCAATAGAAAGCAACGGATCTTTTGACATATGGATGGCATTTGTATTATCTGTTTCAGGTGTACCATCCCGACTTATAGAGGCATCATTTTTCAACTGTACAAGTTCAACACCAGTACCAGCAGGATCTAAGAACCTAGGAGAATGATCATAGGTCCTCAAACTCTTGTTTGGCTTCGACAGGGATGTTCCGTCTGTCGAAGCTAGTCCCCTATTAGCCTTGGAAGTTACCAAAATTTCAATCCTTTCATTGACAAACCTGTCAAGCAATTTCCGAGAAAAGAAAGACACGGATAACTGAAATGCAACAGTTCAGTACTTGAGGGGCACAAAACAAAACCAGCAGGAATAAGTACCTTGGAGAAGCCAAGTTCAAGACAGGTCGCATAACTGCACAAGCAAGAAGCTCCCTTGCAAGATAACCGAAAAAATAGCACTTTAGATCTTCTGGCCTAAATGTAAGGGAAATTAATCCCTCCATTAGATGCTGCAAGACCTGAAAATAAATAGCAGAAGCTTCGGTCACCAGCTGGAGAACAGGCCAACTCCAGGAACATTATTTTCATAATTGCCAAAAACAATTCATGCACTGACTTCTATGAATATAAACAGTCAACCTTGTGCTCAGCTTCGGCAGAAAATAAAGCAGGATGCAGTTTGTTCTCTTCAGCAAGTACTCGTTTTATTTCTCTGTCCCGCTGCTCAATGGACAGTGAATCAGGATGTTTCATTTCAATCTTTGCTTGACTTGCACGGAAAAGCACCAGGTGGGAGCAAATGAGGTTAATGAGATCCCTGTGTCATCATCCTAAGTATTAATTCCCAGGTTAAAAATTTTTGATGGTTAGGACTCCAATGAAGTAAATTTGTCAGATAAAGACCACAACCTTGTTAAAAGATCAAGTAGATTAATATCTCTAAAACGGGCAGAGAGTTCTCCGAGGACTCCATTCATTATCTCTACCAATTCTTCTGGTCCCTGTTTATCAGGCGTCAAGCGACCATACCATAGATCTGTGACCCACTCAGACACAAGATGTCTTGTAAAGTTATTTATTGCGTCCTCAACAACAGGAGAGTTTACTTTCTTCCTCCATTGAGACTTCTGAACAATTCTTGCATATTGAGGTTTATCCTGAGGTGGTGAGTTTGGCTGCAAAGGTTTGCTTACATATGTTGCATTTTTTCTCTTCATTTCAATATCCAATGAAAAATAACGAAGGATAATGATCAGGAAGGCAGCAGCTGGTAAGTTGACCCACACTGAGGAGCTTGTCACTGAGAAAAAAAATGATAAACTTACATTAGAAACAAGGAATAACGTCCAACATATAAAGTTCATCAGCTGAAGCCTCAACTCAAAACTGACTAGCATGAATCAATCAATTGAATGAACTTCACAAATTATATACTATAAGCAAATAGCATTTCTTTGACTGGAATAACTAAGTTTGTAAGTAATCTGTCATTTCCTACTTCAGAGGGCTATATTTGGACAGCAGAAGTCCGAACTACTCAAAATAAGAAGTAAACAGAATCTTCAATCATAGACTTGAGGAAGTACATCAACATCTATGAAGAATATAATAGTACGCCAGGATATGTGAATTGACTAGGCTGATGGTTAAAGACTGAGAACAAAACAACCAGAATAATGAGAACGACATTTAAAGCATGAAACCAATCTAAACAATGTGCACATCATGAAACTCCAAAAGAGAAACTAAATTGATTCACCTTTCCCATGGATTAGTCAAACTATAAAATCATGTATGAGTGTGTGTATATATACATACCTATGCATACATACATTCGACTAAACCATGAACTGAATGCTTCCGGAAAACATCCCAGATGATAAGTATTACGATGTTTGCTAAAATACTTTTCCAAGATGATTAAGAACATTGGATGGGTCAAGAAGGATGAATAGAAGGATGAATGATCGAAAATGTCTCTGATAAGACAAGTAGTTAAGGTGATAAAACTGGAGCCGTGTTTCCCACGTTTAATTGGTTGCATGGGATTCAGCTAAACCAGTTGCTTTCTGATCAAATGAAGAAGGAACAGCATTCAGTGGATGTTGATGAAAACATAAGGAACAACTGATACACGGGAAGAGAAAGGGGGAGCGAGCAGCAGCAGAAATGGCAACACCACACTTAAGTAGATATTCTACCGCAACTGCTATGAAATTGTTGATAGAACCCATGATCTAAAACTAGAAGCAAATTTGTATTTGTATTTGTATTTGTATATGTATAAAAAGAGTTAGAATGCAGAAAAGAGGGAAACTAAAACCCAAAAAATCATCAATCGTCTCGTGTTCAACATAGACTAGCATTCTGTTGAAAATCATAGATAAGGATAACTAGGAATGAGTATACCAACTCATCCAAACTATCCTATAAATCAAACAATTGATTTATTTTTCTTTAAATCCCGCATAAGAAGGGAAGTGAAGAGGGGGGAAATGGCAGTGTAAAAACTAAAGCTAGACGACCTAGTTCTCGCCAAAGCTATAGAGGAAATATGATTGAATAATGAAAACTAGAAATTAAATAGAAGATTGGTAAGTTAGAACTCACAAGACATGAGATAGGATAAGCCGACGACGCAGATTGCCAAAATCACGATTCTCTTCTTGGCCTCCTCCACAAGGTCCTTGACAATCGCCTGGCGCTGCTGCTGTTGGTGTTGCGAGCTCATTTCGCATTCCTGCTGTGTCTGAATTCCGCGAGATGAGAGACCTAGCAGCAGCAGTATAAGCTCGATCGAAGTAGGTGAATCATCACAAAAATCGAAAGGATTGGAAAGTGGAAGGAGAGGAAGGCGGGACAAAATTTGGAAGGAAATGCGTGAGGAGAACGAAGTCCTCTCTCTTTGAAGGACCGTTAGGTTTTAAGAGTTTTGTTATTTCTGTGCTCTTCTTATGGAGAGAGTCTACTGTCTAGAGAGAGAGAGAGAGAGGGTGCCAAGCAGCATAACCATTGATTCAATTGGCATTTGCTGTGATGCTCTGCTCTGCTCTGCTCTCTTCCCGGCACTCTTCTTCTTCTTCTTCTTCTTCCTCCCTTCCACTTCTGCAGCTAGAAGCTATTTCTCGTCAGTCGTCACCTTCTTCCTTCGCCCCCTTTTCTCTTTCGTTCTCCTTCTGGCAATTCTTCGGTTAAAATATCTATTTTCATCCTCTTTTGGCCGGCCGGTTCAATCAAGTATATAAGTTTTTATATTTTCTTTTTGGAAAATATATTAGTATATATGGCAAACACTCCGGTACGGTGTTACCCGCTGGGTACCGATACCCACTGCCACATGGCATTTTATGATTGGTCCACCTAATTAATCCAAAAAATTCAGGTTTGGGCCCAGGGAATTGCAAACACTGCAATTTGGTCACTTTACTAATGCAATAATCGTTTGTGTTAACTCCGTTTATTCCATCCATGTTCCCTTATCTTATACCCAATTTCATAAACTGAATCTTCTATTTCCCTTATCTGTTGTCGGTTTTTGTTGTCGATAGAATCAGACAACCATCATCGGCAAGCCGGAGGAGCCCATCCATTGCCGCCGGGAGCATCGACGATGAACGGAGGGACAGGGAACGGGGGGTGAAGGAAGAAAAGGAGATTGTCAATTACACGATTGTGAAGGAAAATGCGGCGAGTCGAGCGGAATGGGTACTTGATCAGGAACTGATGTAGGAATTGATAGGTGAAGTTGATAAGATTAGGGTGTGGGTGAAGGTGAAGAAGCTATGGGTCACTGAAGCTGTCGAAGAGAAAAGATCTACCTTATACGAATTACAATTGTACGAGAGAGATGATGGACCTCGAGACCCTCGTCACTCGAACGCTTGAGAAGAAAGGGGTTCTCGCCAAGATTCGGATCTGTTTCTTTTCCTTCTCCATTTCAAGCATTTTCGAGTTTTCCGAAGGATTTGATTAGATTTACCCTAGTAGTACACCTTTGATTCATCATCATTTCCCCATCTGCTTTGCTTACCCGAGTATTTGCTAGTTTCCTCGTCTCGTCTGATCTTGATGGTCGACACTTTTGAATACTAAAATTTGGCCCGTCTTTTAGGGTTCTATCTATCTTATTTTTCCCAACTTTTTCTCGAGCCCTTGATGATTTCTCACTTGGTCGATCTGTGCTCCGGAAAGTTTCCAAAGCTAGCGTTTCTTTGAGAAATTTGAACTTGTTCTTTTCCTCTGACCTCCTTTGCAATCTTGCCCCATTCTGGAAATTCAGTGTCATGGCGGTGGCTCCAGACTTGGATTGTTTAGATAATTCGATTCGTTCTGGAATGGAGGTCATTTGGTAGAGAAATTTTTTGTGTGAGATGTTTCAGTTCCCACTGCACAATCCATTGTGACTAGTAGTGGTGTCCTAAATTCTTAAATTGCCACGGCTACTTTACCTGTTGATATTTCAGGAAGTACTGGTGTTCCTCCTCTTGTTGTAAATCCAAAGACATCACCATTGTATGATTAGCATTCCTATCCATTCAGTCATTTTTCAGTTGAAGTCCGTATTATCCAGTCTTTCAATTTTTCATTGCATATCTCTCAATTCCTGCAGGGTCAACTTGTATAGTGGATCATCTCAAGGTATTCCAGAATCCGAAGATGGATCTTTTCGTGACAATGAGGTACTCTTGTTGACCTTTGTCTTCTGAGCCTCTCTGATAGTCAGTATTCTGTATATATGAAACATCTAGAGACGACTAAAACTGTTTCAGTCCCACTGTTATAGTTCTCGTACTATTACATCAGAAAAGATATCAGCATAGCACGATTTGCTCAGGTATCTTAGCTAATCCCACAAGGTTTAACCACAAAGTCTTCTTCTTACCTGTCGTTAAAATGTTATAAAATCATTGGGTTTAGATGATGTGGCAGCTCAATTTCTTCGTGATCTGCTGCTGTATCGTCCTTAACAACGAATATATGTTATACTACATTTGCCCAGTGCACACTTTATTAACTTTAATGGTATATGGATATCTAGGTATATTCAACAAGTACAATGAGAACAACTCAGTAATAGCGTTGAAGATTCTCTCCTGCTTTCTTGTCGTGATCTTGATCTAGGAAGTTACCAGGTGTTTTCGAGATCATCTGGAGTCTTTTGACGTTTATGCTAGGTTGCTTATGAACTTGTGATCAACTCTTATGGAGATTTTTATTATGATTTGCTGTCCAGATATTTAAAATACTGTTAAATTTCTTTTGTAGGGTACACTGATCATGCAAAGCCGAACTTCCCGAGACTTCATGAGTGGCATTTCATATCTGGACTTGATCGTTATATATGGATCATCGGAATGATATAATATGTTGTTGTCTTTTCCGTGTTAGTTCTGATCTTAAGCTTCATAATGTCCATTGAATAATGAGCTGAATTATGATGTTTTACTTGAATTCTAAATAACCCGATTTCAACTGGATGCTAAGCATTTATTCCTTCCTATTGTTTGTTTATTTATCATATTTTCTTATGTGATCTGAAGAAAGTATTTAATTGAGTTGGTATTTTATGTCTTGCTTTCTACAGGTGACATCATGCAAGTTATGGCGACAAGTTGGCGAATCATTTAGGCCTCCAAAGTAATGATACCTTTATTTAGCTGCTTTGTGGAAACTATATGTTTTCATGAGTCTTGTTTTGGTTGATGGAAAATGATTGTTATGAACTAAACAAGTGTGTTTACTTGATGTATTGTATTTCCCTAAAAGTTGGCCCACTATGTACCTTTTATTTTCATGGTTATTTATGGACAACTATACGACTTTACAAACTGGCCTCAAGTCTTGAATCCATAGGTCAAGAATTTTTTGTTTTCAGTTTGTTAATCAAATATTAATAGTGTCTCTTTCTACTTTGTTAGGACCTGCACAACTGTCTCATGGACATTCAGAATTTTTTATGAAAAGGCTATACTCTGCTTGCAAACTTATCCAAGTGTGTATATAATGGTGTTCTGTTTTGCTGAAAAAGATTTTGAATCTAATTTTCTACTTCATGCAGGCATTGCTTGAATATGAGACGCATAAAATGCATAATGGTGAACTACCTTACTCTGATGGTTTATCGATGGAAGCTACAAGGTCTGAAAAGCAGGTAAGTTAGAGTAGCTTTATGGGGAATTCTGTAGAGCCATGTTCACTATTGTGGCCTTCTAGTCTCTTGTCGTCCTAAAAGATTTTTTGTGTTTTTCTCTTGATCTTAACTTAGGGTAGATCACGTTAAGATTCTCTTTAATCAGTTAACATCTAGTCATGGTTATGCCTCCAATATTTTTTGTTTATTTTTCGGATTAGAAGATGCTTTCAGGTAAATGATGTTTGTCCAGAGTCATGAAAAATTGTAAGCATAAGAAGCAAGAGCAAGAGCAATAAGGATTAGGTTATTTATCTATTCATTGATGTAGGTCTTGCTAAGGTTCTTATCTTCTGAATTGATTACTTATTGTTGAGCTGCATCTTTGCAAATGTCATGATGTTATGCGTTTTGGTTGTCTGCGAAAACATTGTCACTTGGATCGTTCTCACTTTGTTTATATTTTTTTATGGCAGTTTATGACCCTTACTGAACCCTTTACCTCATTTGTTCATGTTTGTATGTGTAGAAAAAGTCTTGTTGAGTCGAATCCCAAGGAAGCACTCTCTGGATTTGCAGAAGTAGTTTGTATGGAAACAGACAAAGCTGGGTAACCTTCCTTACTTGCATGGAAACTTATTTACCTATCCTTCCCTTCGGAATTCCATGGCTCTACGATGCTGCCAAGAAGTTCCTCAAAAGTTTCCAGGTTTTTTATTTTCTCCCTTTCAAAATTTTGCTTCTCACAGAATCATTTAAGCTCCACTGAACTTTTACTAATTCAACATATTGATTGTAATGTGAATCCAGCTAGGCGATCTCCCTAAAGTAGACTGCTTACTAATTACACAAAGCCTAGATGATCATTGCCATTTGAAGATGTTGAAGACATTTTCATAGATGTATCCCAATACTCGAGTGATAGCCACACCCAATTCCAAGCCATTGCTGGACCCTCTCTTTACCAATGTAAGCTCTCAATTTAGTTGAGTGTGCCTTCTCTACTGTACCATTATGACTCTACAATATCATATATCCAGGTTCCATATACAAACCCTGATAGGAGCTCAGACTGTTTCAGGTCACATACTTGGAACCAGAGTCTCTGAAGTTGAAGTCATTAATGGTTCCAATGTGAATGTGAAAGCTACCCCTGGACTAGTACTGGGACCTCCTTGGCAGCGACTAGAAAATAGGTGAGGGTTTCTTAGCTAACTGATTATGTTTAATTTTACATCTATAACTTGAATGAATGTCTGAGATGTGTTTATTGTGTGTTTCAGATACCTTGTTAGCTCCCCTCAAGGTCAATCCACTCTTTACTATGAACCCTATTGTGTCTATGATCAGAACTCTCTTGGGAAGGAATGTGTTGATATCATTATCACTCCTGCTGTAAAGAAGTTTCTTCCCAAGTTTACTCTAGTTTCAGGTCAAGAAGATGCAGTTTGACTTGCAAAGTTGTTGCAAGAAAAGTAAACCATCCCTCTCTTGGCATCTTTATCTTTAGTATTATCAGTGCACTTCTGCACTTCTGCATGGGTGGAAAATTGCAGAGTCTCCACTTCTCTTCTAAACTAGTTGGTGACTTCTTAATTTGCTGCCTTTTCCATTATTCACAGAGCCAATTAAGCGGTGGTGGTCATGGAATAGCAGCTGTAAGGATGGCTGGCCGGATAGAGATGTAGGGGAGAGGGGTGTTGTAGTTAGTTTTCTAGGTTTCTCATAGTAGCTGGTCTGTATTTTATATAGCATCAACTTTGTAGTAGTGTTCAGTATACAAAAACATTCTGGCAAATGCAGACTACAAGCTGAAACTGTGACTTTAGGTTTCTGACAGTAGCTAGTCTGTATTTTATATAGCAACAATTTTGTAGTAGTGTTCTTGATATTGATATATGGAACTCATAATCTGAAATGAAACAAAGTGATAAGCTGATTTAACTAATCATTATAGTGATCAATATTCAGAATAGTAAATTTAGTTCAATACTCAGAATAGCAAATTTAGTTCATTATTCGGAAAAAATAGCTACTAAATTACAAGTCTCATTTAACTAATCATGCAACCTAACTCCACCCGCCAATAGCTTGCATCTTCGTATGCTCCATTAATCAACCTCAATCGCCCTTCAATTCATAATAAACAACCATCAACAAAGAAGAATTAATATGAAATAAGGAACTAGTGATGATGCACATGCAGAATACCATGATAAAATGTTACATTTTTACCTGATTGTTTGAAGCTTTAAAAACTGCACATTTTCTATGATTTGCATAGTGTCCAACCACACCACAGTTGCTACACTTTCTCATTTTGATTTCTTTTTTCCCCTTCTTTCCTGCACATCCTTAAACTTTACATTTTTGGGGTCTTTTATTCCTTGAAGTTCCTCTGGTACTTTCACTGTCGAAGCAGATGTAGGAGTGTGTTCTATTGTCCGCAACTTGTCATTCACTTCATCAATGCCGGTTTGAGAAACCTTATATGCCTCTGCCGATGATGCCCCCAACTTCAAAAACTCTATGGTGGAAGACAGCAGATTTCCATGTCTTAGTTTAGTCTGATAGGCCTCGTCTGTATAGTTTGACTGAACCCTCGATCGTTTTTTATTTTTTGGCTTCTTTGTAAACCTCCGAATCACGAAGCTGTCTGGAATCTCAAATATTGCTTCTTCTTTCAAGATAGCTATCATATGTTGGCACGATATTCCCAAACTATTGAAGGCTTTGCAAGTGCACTCGGCTGACTTCTTTTCAACATCATATATAACTTTCTCTCTTGTGCTGTTGTTAGGATCATACTTCTTCAGTATGTATATGTGATAATCGCCAATTGTCTCTTCGCTCATCTTTCTAGCTCATCTTTGAATTTATCAAATGCTTTCAATGTGTAAACATCCGATGCACTTTTTTCCACTGACCTCATTGTCTTTGATGTGAGTTCTGGTGCCCGATGAATAGACTTGTAGTCTAATCTTCGCTCCTCCTCCCTCATATCTTCCATCCAACGATCAAAGTTTACACAAAATTCAAGGAGACTGTAGTTATGTCCGACGTATTTGCCCAGTTTTGAATTCAATCCCTCGCATCTCGATGTCGTTTTCATCCCAACAAAAAAAAACACCACGAAAATAAGTCTGAGCTCATTCATGTCGTTTGTCGAATAAGTGCTTCACCCAATTGTTTGTTTGTAGGGAGCACTTCTCCACAAACTCGTTCCATTTGACACTAAACTCCTTATATTCGTACTCTGCATCCACAAACTTCGACCACCCTGATTTAAACTGAGTATCCTTCACGTGTTGTGCCACATTCTTGTCCAGATGCCACGAGCACAAACGATGATTTGCTTTCGGGAATACCTTCGTTATTGCAATTGACATAGCATGGTCTCCATCGGTAATGACTGCGGTGGGCTTTTTCCCTCCCATGGCTTTTGTTAGTATGTCCAATGCCCAAGTATAGTTATCTTCCTTCTCGTGCTGCAGTAATGCGCATCCAAAAATACAAGTACTGTAGTGATGGTTCACACCTGTGATATAACACAGGAAATATTTAGTGTTGTAGTAACTGGCCAAATATTTGTTGCAATAAAAGGAGACATTATAATGAAGGAAAATAAGTTGAAGCACGTGCCAGAAAAAATAACAAAAGGAAGGTTATATTTATTTTTCTTGTAGGTAGTGTCAAACATCAAAAAGTCGCCAAAAGCTTCGAAATCTGCAATGCTCGAGCTGTCAGCCCAAAACACCTTTTCTATCATTCTGTCTTCGTCCACCGTGTACTCCATGAAAAAATCCATATCACCATTGGTTTTAGACTTCAAGTAGGCAAGTGTTGTTGCAGCATCACCTTCAGAAAGTTTCTCAATGTCGTCTCTGTGGCAATGGTTGAAAGCATTTCTTTTTGTGTAACCCACGTTGGCATGTCCTCCCGAGTGATGGACTTCGAGATCATATGCCTCACTGGGTCTTAAGCCGGTTTCGCTATAATGCCTCAGTGTGTCTTTGTCTGCCTCTCCAACATTTCGATTTGCTGGCATATGATGTGATAGATGTGCTTGGGTGTACTCATGGTTATGTGTGTTTACTAACTTTGTGATTTTATACCTTGAGGAGGATTTCTTGAGTTGAAACTTACAAGATGCTTTGCAACCAAATCTTGATATACGTCTAGGGGTTTTTTGTCTCTTCAGAGCTGATGGCTTTCTTTCTCCTTGCGCGTTGCACACCATATTCCGCTCTGTTTTTTTTTAGGTTAAGATATTATTCCGCTCTGTAATTACATCATTTTTGTCCCTCTTCACGTCATCTTTTCGAACAGAAAATCCCCAAGCTTTGCCATACTTGATGTACCATTCAACCCCTTCGTCATGACTTTCGAATCGAAGTTTTTCCAACTCATCTTTGGTTAAGTCACACAGACGTGCATACTCTCTTTGCAAGTCGTCGTTAACGTGAACACCTGCTGTAATATCATATTCAGCCATTACTTTTGAACGAATCTCGGCTCCTGTCAATAGCATAAAAATTGTAAAAATGTTAAAAAAAAAGGAACAAAAAACATGCTTAGGAAGTTCACCATACTCCATAGAATCAAATTATAGAAACAAAGATGGATGAATAACTACAATGAAGCTGCTGGAAATTGAGCTGCAAAGTGAATTTAATTCAACAATAAGGATTCAGCTGCTAGAATTTGAGCTATTGGTTAGAGCTGCTATAAATTGCTGATGCATGAAGGATTAACTTCGTCTTTCACTCGAAGAAGATCAAATCGGCACAAAGATAACTATTGATTGCGACGCAACTGTAGACAAGCGTTTAGAGGGTGGCGATTTAGGATGAACAGGAGATTTAATCTTCGATTTGAGAATATTGATAGAAACAATGACTGTTTAAGGATGAATTGGCGATTAAGAGTAGTTACCTTGCACAACTCCCTCTTCTCTTTGGACTTCCCGCGAAATAGCAAATAGAATTTCCCTCTTTTCTATGAAAGCAATAGGATTTCCCGCAAGACAGCAAATATGTCAAATCTTGACTGACTCAGCTTTTCCCGCCTCCCTTTGAACTTCCCACAGCTCCCTGTTCTCTTTAACCCTAACTGCTCTATTTAAGATGCAGAATAATAATTATCATAAATTGTTCTCTGTACCCTAACTACATTATTAATTATTTCGAAAGCCCAAAATGGAAAAGCCCAAAACAGTTAGGCCTATCATGTCCGAAAGGCCAAAAGAGTTAGGCATTATTCATTGTTCTTATTCTCCTTTCTTTCTCCTAGGCTTGGCAATCTAAACCGGAAAATCGGTTAACCGCCCGAAACCGAACCGGTCAAACGGTCAGAAAACCGCGCTGACCGGATTTCGGTTCGGGGACGGTTATAACCGGCGTTATTAAATAACGGTGACGGACGGGGACGGATTCAGAACTATCCGCACCGTCACCGTCACCGAACCCGACCCGGCGGATAAATATCCCCGGATCTATCCCCACGCCCACATTATTACAAGCCTGCATTTTTTCAATCATTCTCCTCTCTCTCGATCTATGCACCCCCGACGGCGTATATCGCCGATTTCTCCTCGTTCTTGAGGATCATTGTCGAATATCACTCCGCCGATACATCATAATATCCTCCAATAACCTAATCAGACCCTTCGATTTCCTTCATCCTTCTTTTCCCGATGAATTTTCCCTAACCCTAATTGTTTGCATGTGTGCAGGAATCAAGCTATAAATAGCGTTCTGCAGTCGTTCTTCAACCTTCCATCCTCACTTAACCGAATCAAACAAGGTCAGTATGAATAGGGAATTAGGGTTTTGTTGTTTCGATTCAGGGTTAGGGTTTAGATTTCTAGGATTTCAATTTCTTTTATGAATTGCTTAATGCTTTCTTCATATAAATTCTGATTCAGTTTCTTCTCTCTTCGACCCTTCCAACTCGCAGGTGCTATGAACGACAACAACGAAGCTATGGCATCTCAGGTTCTTCAGGATGAGAATTCGCCACCAGCAGTAGGTGTACTGAACGGCAGCAATAGTGCCAACCAAGATCATCATGTAGAAGGACAACTTGATGCACATGCCAACCCTGAACCTAATCAGGAGCATCCTCCTGTCGATGCTGAGGCAGTGACACCTCCTAACCAGAGTAAGCGAAAGAGTCCCGTTTGGCTTCATTTTGAGAGACTGAAGATTCATGAATTATGGAAGGCTAAGTGTAAGTACTGTAGGAAGTTATTGGGTGGTGATTCAAATAATGGAACATCTCACTTAAGGAGCCATATCAAATCATGTATTCAAAAGAGAATACATGATGGAAATCAAAAGGTTCTTGGTCCGAATTTGTTAGGTAAAGGCAAAACAGAGTTAAGTTGCTACTGCCTATATTGCTGATGTGTCTAGGAAAGAACTTGCCACTGCTGTTGTTAATGCATGAGTATCCTCTATCAAATTGTTGAACATCTGCATTTCAAGAGGTTTTGTTACTCTCTTCAGCCCCTTTTCAATGTCCCTTCGAGGAACACATTGAAAAGGGATGTGATGAGACTGTATTGTGATGAGAGGGCTAAGATTCAGGGTTGATTGATTCTACTAGGGGCAGAGTTGCTATAACAACTGATATGTGGACAGCCAGTAACCAAAGGAAAGGTTACATGGCTGTCATAGCACACTATCTCGACAATGGATGGTGTTTGAGGAGTCAACTGTTGAGGTAATTCAGCCTAAACTGTAAACCCTCTCTGTAAATGACTAACTGCTCAACTATTTATTTAAGTGATGGTGTTTGTTGCCTTGTTGATTTTGTTTTGTAGGTTCATCTATGTCCCAGCTCCTCATACCGCTGATAGGCTTGCAAGGTTTCTAGTAGACTGCTTGATGGAGTGGAATGTTGACACTAAGGTATCAACCATAACCTTGGATAACTGTAGCACCAATGATAGAATGCTAGAAACTGTTAAGAAGAAGTTGTCTTTACCTTATTTGATCAAAGACGGTGCTTTACTTCACATGAGATGTTCTGCACATATATTAAATTTGGTAGTCAAAGATGGTCTTGATGTTGTGAAAGATGGAATTGAGAAAATACGTGAGTCTGTGTCTTATTGGATGGCTACTCCTAAGAGATTGGAATTCTTCCAAGAAACTGCTAAGCAATTGAAACTTAGACATGATAACAAACTTGTTTTGGACTGCCCTACTCGTTGGAATTCTACTTATGCAATGTTGATCAGTGCCATGCCTTATAGGGATGTGTTCAATAGGCTGAAACTTAGAGATGCTCAATATAACTGTTTGCCATCTACTTCTCATTGGCAATTTGCTGCCGTTGTCTGTGAGAAGCTTGAGGTGTTCAGCTTGATCTCAGACATGTTTTCTGGCTCCAAGTACCCCACAACTAATCTTTTTTTCCCTCGTGTATGCGATTTGAGGGTAAAAATATGTGAATGGATTTATGATCCAAATGTTGTGATATCTAACATGGCTCAGTCTATGTGGTCTAAGTTTAGTAAGTATTGGGATGGAATTCACCATATTTTGGCAGTTGATATTGTCCTGGATCCTAGATACAAGCTTGAGATTGTAGAATATTATGCTGAAAAAATCGGGCCTGATGATTGTGGCTTCAATGCTGCTTCTGTGAAGCAAGTACTATGTGATCTTATACTGGAGTATCAATCGAGGTTTGCTAAAAACCAATCCTCCTGTGGTGTTGGCTCATCTGCACCAGAGGATGGTAATGCATCCTCTAATGATCATGATTTTGAGTTGTTCCTTACTCAAAGGAAAAAAGCTCGTACAACTGCTATTGTTACTGAGTTGGACAATTATTTGAACGAGGATGTTCTTCCTCGTTCTTCTGAATTTGACATCTTGATGTGGTGGAAACTTAGTGGATTGAAATATCCTATCCTGCAAGCTATAGCAAGAGATGTTCTTGCTATACCCGTTACCTCTGTTGCCTCTGAGTCGGCCTTCAGTTCAGGAGGCCGACTTCTAGACCCCCATCGTAGCAAATTGCATTCTGCCACTGTTGAGGCATTGATGTGCACCAGAAGTTGGCTTAAAGATGAACATGACAAAGGTAGAGCAGTACTACTACACAGTTCTAAGTTCTAACTCTTCAACTATTCCTTTGTTTAGTAAATTAGTACACAGTCATAACTAATTTCTTTTTGATGCAGAGCCTGGTGTTGAGAAACGAATTATGGAGTTAGAGGGCTGCTTCACAGCTATGGATATTGTCTCTGTGAGTGGGAGTGATGATGAACCAGTCGACATAGAGGAAAGAGGTAACTTGCAAAAACCCTAAACCCTAAACCATGTTCATATACTAATATATTGATTAGAGAACATGTGTTATTTAACTACATGGTGTAGGCGGAGCTCAAGTGCCTACTAGATCAACTACAGATTACAATCTTGATGACATTGACTGATTTTCATAGGAAAGGTATGCGTAGTTAAATAATTTCTCTATGTATGTATTTTACAATGTGAAATGTTAAGTGCAGAACTGATCTAAAAACTGATAAACATGTGTTCTTTGTTTCAGTCTTCCTCAAATGATAACTTGAAGATCAGTCAGATGAGGCTTCAGGAATGAGGACAGATGAGAGGACTTTTGTTGTTTTCTGTCAGTAGTTACTAGTTAGTAGTCAGTAGTTATTTAGTTTGATCCAGATTCCAGAATCCTGACTTCAGACTTGAGAGAGTTAGATTTCAAGCTACTATTTTGGTGTTTCATTTGAGATTTCAAGTATCTATTTTGGTGTTTGGTTTGGTACTTGGTAGTAGTAGTACATTACCTGGTTGTTTAATTTGCAGCAGATGCAAGTTTGAGACTTGGTTCAGTGTTGATGTTATTGACTTTTCAAATTTTTAATGCATCAATTTTTACGGTTTTGATTTTTGGTTGTTATTGTTCGGTTTTTATCGGTTAAAAATCACCGACGGATAACCCAAAAACCCGTCGGTGAAGGGGATGGAAGGTTTTGAAAACCCTATGGGTATTCAAAACCGGGGATTATCCGTCCCCGAGGCTGAATCGGGCGGGCAATGGATACTATAAATCCGTCCCCGATCCGCCCGATTGCCAAGCCTGCTTTCTCCAATCTGCCGAGAACCCACAAGAATTATCCTCCCCTTCTTTTCTCTTCTTCCTCCTCATCCGTGTTTAGGTTTCAATCAGCTTTTACCTGCTGGGATTTGGTTCTCCAACCACCAGGAAGCTGCTGGGATTCGCTTTTACTTGCTGGCATTATCCTGTCTCTTTTCTAGGCTTGGTTTCATCAAATGGTGAGTTAAACCTCGTCCCCGTTTCGGAAGCTGACGAATCTTGGCAACCTCCACTTCTGAATCAATTACTCTTTTGTTGAAAGCTATTTGCTTTAGTAACTTAAAGTTCTAGCTGATGTATTTAAGTTTTGCTATGATGCTTCAGGTCTGTGTATATGAATGTATGCTTAAAGTTCTAGCTAATTGGCTTTCTCATTCTGGCTCATTTTTTCTGCAGAGTGGCATGTCAGATGGTGCTATCAGAGCAAATATAATAAGAGGGCAGCACCTGTCAGGGAAACTAGATGGTGAAGTTGATGATGTGGTTGATCAAAGTGGGAGTTCTGCACAAAAGAAGCGTATGATGAATGCGCCAGAAACTTTTTCCATTCAAAAAAATGCCTCAAAATGCCATCTTGTTCCACCAGAGGTGCGCTGGGGCTCTTTACGAATGTCTTTGATAATTTTGTTTGTGTAGGATGCCTAACAAAGTCCATCCTTCTCAAAATCTGTTCATATTTTCATCTTATTGCAGGTGAAATCAATTTTAGAAGTTTTATGGGAGAACGAGAAGAGATTCTGCACGATCATGAGTAATATTCAGCAGCAAAGACTGGGGAGAAGGAAGCAGGTCCATCTATGTTTTTTCTGGAAGCTATTTTAGTACCTCCAATCAAGCTATTTTAGAGCAACTTGCCAATGTTCTATAGATTCGAAGCATACAACTTGACTGAATCTTAAAGATAAACGCAATTACCATCAAAGAAACTAGCAATTTCAAACCAAATATTAATTTAACATCGAATCGTACTTGTTTAGTTCTTTCATGATACTTGTCTATTCATCAAAAAACTAATCGAAGATAAAATTAAAAAAAAAAATAATTGGAAATTACTTAAAAAATCTATGGAATATTTCCTAACAGTGGTAACTCATCAATGCGTCAACGTCTTTCCACGTCATTCTCGCATCCCTCAGCAAGCATATACAAACGCGCCATTTTTTTCGATCTCTTCATCTTTCTGTATCTTCTTTTCCTTGTATTGTTTAATGACATCCTCAAATTTGGGTGTGTCATGAGATACTCGTTCATGTATCACATTCCATGCATAATTACTAGGATCCATGATCAAATCTTTAGCCAGGCGCATGCGTTCATGTGAGCCACAGTGCTACAAGCGAACAAAAAAATTATAAGATACACGTTAATGTCCTTTTGCTGATAGATTGAAACAAAATTAAAGAAATGTGTTCTTACCACTACATAATTTCTTGGATAATGTGCAAATATCATCCATAGACAAACCCACATCCCACAATCGTACCTAGTTACATTAGTGTCATCGTTAAGTAACTACGATAATAAGTAAGAATTGAAAACAATGTCATGAATGTACTCACGAGTTTTCTTGGTTAGGAACACCTTTTGGAATGACGATTTCACAATGCATGACTCTTGGAGCCCTTGGAGTATCTCCCATGTCCTTTGATAATTGACTCATGACCATGTATATGAAACGCAACTGAATTGAGAGGTCGAAGAAAAGATGTATTAGTATGACATATGGAAAAGTTTGAAGCATCGATAAAGTGACAACATACCATTTCTCGAATATCTTCTTCCCTTTTTGTAGTATTATTAATATCTTTTTGTAGTATTATTAATATCGGGCAATGAATCAACCATGTGTACAGTCTTCTCATCAATCAAAACAACAGCCAGGTACCAATGCTCACTGCTTGATTCATTGGAACGTAAATCTGTATGACAAAGTAAAAAGAATAACATGATACTAGCAAAATATTAATAAATATTGCATAGCTCGCATAGAACGCCATATTACCTTCTTCGGTCTTGGAGAGACGGACAGAAAAGTGTTTATGTAGTTGTCCACAGCTTGTCGATGTGTCATCCTATTGGTCCTGCTATAATACTGTGTGCGGAAATAGATTATGGTTCATGTGGCGGACAAGCATATTTTAATCATTCTAATTGTATTTACCAGCATATTAACCTGAAATTCCACAGGAAGGAACCAAATAACATCTTTTCTATTTCTTTCTTGCATGTATGTTTGTTGGGCAGCTACAGCATTAATGATCTGCGTATGAACCACATCGATAAATTGAATAAATTAGTTGATGTACAAAGGAATATTGACATTTAAATTTCTTGGAGTTATGAGAAATACTAACATTGCCGCAAATCCAAGTCTTTGGAAGTAGACTATGTAGATCGTTACGAGTACAAGTAATACCATAAACGATAATTAATTTTTCTTCGGTAGAGTAGCCTTCAGAAAAAACATAACAACAAACAGCAGCTTCTTCATGCGTAAGTCTTAGGGGTCGTTCTCTTGAGAGATTTGGTTTTAGGGGATTTCAAATCTCAGAGATTTGAAATAGCTAGAGATTTGAGATTCTCTAGCTATTTCAAAAAGAGATGTTCACTTGAGTGATTTGGGGTAGAGAATTGTAAAAACACAAAAAATAATAAAAAATATGCATATTATAAAAGACTAAAATAACCTCATTCACCATCTCCCCCAATTCTACAATTTCTTTTCTTATCGTTGTTGTTAATAGTTAAGTTAGTTGGGGTTATTTTTGTAAAAGTAAGCCCCAAATCTCTCAATCTCCCTCAAATCTCTGCTATTAGTAGAGATTTCAGAAAGCTCCCCAAATCTCTAAGGGCCCACCTCGAAATCTCCAATCCTCCCCAAATCTCCATCTCCAATTGTAAAGTGAACAGTAAATTTCCGTCCAAATCTCTATGAAGGAGATTTGAGCCCCAAATCACCCCAAATCTCTCAAGAGAACGACCCCTTAGTTCTAGTGGAATTGGGAATGTCAATTTCCGAACCCGTTAAGAAAATAAACGAGAAGCAAATTACGCACATATATTTGATTTTTTTTCTTCATGTAGTAAAAACTTTAGAAAACCATTCATGTCTTACCTCATCTGGATTACTGAGCGTGGTACGCTCTACAATGTTTGGACAATTTGTTCCATCATCAGATTCAAGGTTAACTACAGGTGTACCAGTGAGATCTGGAGTTCGTGGTAGAGTTCGTTGTCTCTTAGTACCGCGATCAGATGGAGGGGTGAGTTTCAAATCTTGATCGATCTTATCTTCAGATGTTTGCTTCAATGACACTATCGCATCCTTTAATTCAGCAAACATGTAAATAATTCGAATTTGTTGATGAACCTTCAATATTACGCAAAATTATAAATTTTATTATGATTACATAAAATAGCAAATCGACGACAAGCTAAAAGATCAAACGGAGAAATAAAGCACACGAAGTATTACAGAAAATTACACAAACCTTTGTAACAAAAGTAGATATAATTCTTACTTGTTCATGCTGATAAAGACTGTAGAGGAATCCTGAGAAAGCTGACCACAGAAAATAATGCTGGAATTTTGTTATGTTTTATGGTGATGGGAACTGCTGTCGATAGATGTGTTAAGGTGATGGGAACTGCTGTGGACAGAAATTATGCGGACAGATATAATGTTTTTGGGTGATGCGAATTGTGGAAAGAGATTGTGGGGTCGTTTGGTATAGGGGATTGAGAATTAGGGGAAATATGAAAAATTTAGAATGGTTGAAAAGTGTTTGTTAAAAGTTGGAGGATGTTAAATTACATTGTTTGGTATGTATATTTGGTAAAGAAAATAGGAGGGGAAGACAGTGGGTCCCATTATTCTATTTGGGGGAAGTCAGAATTTCTGATAAAAGTAGAAATTGTCAGAATACACATTCTAGAGACAATAAGAAACTCTGAGTATCTGAAATACAAAACTCCAGCTCCATTAGACAGTAAACAAACAAGGATATCTCAGAATACAGAGTTTCCAAGAAACACAGCTGGATTTCCCCTATACCAAACGACCCCTGTGTTTTTTGTTGATATGAAACTCTGCAGATATAGGTTATTTATATAGAAAAAAATCAGAATAGGGAAAACTGTGTAGGGAAAGGAAATCTGTGTAAAAATTGGTTAATTATTCAGAACAGGAAACAATCAGACAAATAAACGAAAATTTAAAATAAACAGAATATTATAGATTAAATTGTATTCCTATTTAGGAATGGTTTCCACAAAATCATAAATTACTAACAGTTGTAATTACAATTAAAATCAAAGTACAAATTAATCTTTACAATTATAACTTTACAATAATAAGGTAGATATTCAGAAGTCCAAGTCATACGAATTACAAGGTCTACAATAATAAGGCAGATATTCAGAAGTCCAAGTCATACGAATTACAAGGTCTTCTGAAGACCCGTAAACACCACAGGATATAGTGGGGAACACCACATACTTGATGTTGTTATCTCTTGCAACAATCAAGCTATTCCTGCAAAACCATGATCACCAAACAAACACACACATACATCCTTAATTCGAAACGATGAACTCAGTTGCAAAAAAGCCAGAAAAAGATTCAGATTTCAGCATAAGCATTCTTGAGGGATGCTCCAAGGTTAGGATCACTGTCATAGATCGGTCCTACTGTGTGAATAACATGTGAAGCTGGCAACTTGAAACCTCTGCAGACATCATCTAAAGCAAATGATCATCACAAAATGCAAAGACTGTTCATAAGAAATGATGAGTAAAATCAATCCGATCCAGTCCACATACGAAGTAATTCTAGCTTCTCCAGTTGGACAACGAATTCCAGAGCTCACTTCATGAACCTTGAAGCAAACTTCACGCAGCTCTGGACCAGCAGCTCTATGAATAGCTAAACAACAATGCACCAGCTAATAAAAAACCGTCATTGAAACAAGAAATGAAGTTCTGGAGTTCATTATCAGATGAAAGTGTTCTAGGGTTTACCTCTATCTGCACCTCCGCCTCCAATCCTCTCGTTAGCTGGATTAACCTGTCAAAACCCAAAAATCAAAACTTCAAATGAAACCATGAATCAAAACTCTAATCTCAAATCGAATCAGTAACTGCAGATGCAAAGATCGATTGGGAAAGTGGGTTTTGTACAATTGCATCGGAGGATCCATTGATGAACCATTTGGTGATGTCCCCTTTGTTGATCTTGAGAAAGCTGGATGCAGATAGCGGGAACTCATCTATGAAGGAGTTATCTCCAGCTGCAGAGGACGCCATTCTTGCTGGTTTCAGTCGGAGGATGAAGGATCTATGGAGAAGAGTGGTTTTCGCGAGTGACAGTGAAGAAGAAGAAGAGAGAGCTAATCTGCTCATATCATAGGAACAAGTCAAAGTCGTCTCTTTTTGGGTAATTTGGGTCAATCAAATATACATAAAGAATGCAACTTTGTAACATAAACTGAATGTAGGCAGACAGTGTGAATTAAAACTTACTTGGTGGGTTTGAAAACTAAGGTCGTGGTCAAGAGTTATGCAGATAAGGCTTCATTTTGGCTATCATTGGTGGCAGCTATCGGACCAACGTACAAGCTCTCTTTTGAGTCGCCTGCTTCAAAACTTTCCAAAACATATTACTAAAAAGAAGCAGCAACTGAATGTCGATTGGGGCAGTAACAATGTATGAGATTGACAAGCAGAAAGCCACCAGTAGACATAAAGGAACATGTGGTTCTGAATTTTTTTTTAAACAAAGGCTAGGTATGGCTTGAGAAATGCGAACAGAAGATTGCACTTACAGAGTAACGTTCTTGTCCCGTTGGCATCACTTGGTGCAGGGTGGACCTGCAAAGAGATTAGCGAACAATCAGAGAAGGGTTGTTGTTTGAGTTATTGGAAAGAGAAGCAAGCAAGTTACTGAAACAAGCTATCTGTCCACCTCTCCATCATAGATCGAATGTTAACAATGAAGCACCTGTTGTAAATCTTCCACGAATCAGAATAGGCTTGAATTAAACCACATGATCCACAACATCTAATTTATCTCACTTGACCCCGACATTTCTTATTAAACATGGAGAAGGGATGAATATACTAAAAAAGACAGTCCAAAATAATGAAGCATAGGTTCTAAGAGCGAACTCACCCGTCTAAGTGCATCACATCTTCCCAGAACCTAGGTTGCCTTGACTTCTCCTTTCAAACAACAAAAATAGAGGGGTCATCAACAAAAAGACATGTACTAACTGTGGGAAGTTGTTCAATTGATCCAAATCTAGCATTATTAAGATCTCAAACAATGTTAATTACTGAAAGGTAATCAAATCCAGAACATAGGCAGATACTAACCAGTGCATGAGAAACTTTTATGTCTTCCCTTCCATCCTCTTACCTCCTGTTTCCAGAAAAAAATTAAGTTAATCATACAAGTGTAGGAAGTTGAGAATCCAACAGCCAATAAAAAACCTTATAAAACCTGGTTGTACTCTATACGCGGCAGCCCATTTACATGGGAAGAGAGAGACCAAGGTTTTGTGCACATTCCTCTCGCTCAGCCAAATAAACCCATTCGTCCCACCGCTGCAAGATCGAGTACTCAATAAGACAGAAAACCACACTGAAATGAAGAACATAGCAGAATTAATCAATATAGAGGAAAAACAACATGAGCATGAAATGAATGGGTTCATAAAGGAAGCTCCTAAGATACCTTGCAAACAAAACAGTGCTAGAACTCCATTCCAGGCTATTCAGATCAGAAAGATATCACCAAGCATCAGTTACGAAAAGAGAGCAGAAGGGAAAGACCATTCAACTGATAATCATACCCGTACATCATCGGTGGTGGTAGATCTGCGGAGGAGAGACATCGTCGGAGGTGGTAGATCTGTGGAGGAGAGACACTGTTGGCGGTGGATTTTCGAAGAAGCGGCGTCGGAGGTGGTGGCTCTATGAAGAAGCGGCATCAGTGGTGGCTCTGCGAAGGGATGTGCAAATGACGAGAGGGAGAGAGGCTTTCATTCCGATGAATCTAGAAAGAGTGAAGAGAAGAGAGACAAAGTTCAATAAACTGCAATACAGATGAAAATCTAGATTAGGTTAAAGAAGTCGAAATTAATTCGTGTTCTGAAAAATGACACGGATTTTCATTTGTAGCTGTCGAATTAAAATCAATCAAACGGCTGATAATGTCAATCGTTGTCATTCAAATTGAGCCAATAAACAACCTTCACTCATAAACATCTTCTAAACAAGTCACCAATTTTATTCTGTTAGCAACTTGATTTAAAAAGTTTATAATTTTACAAACAGAGACTAATGGCATTTACTAATCCGAAATTGGGCAAAATTTGCGGGCGTAGTTCTTGCTTTTGAATTATAATATGTTGTAGTTAGGAAATTTTATAAACCACTCTCAAGTTCATAAATAAATTGGGGGTTCGTTGGGAATTCAATGTTAGGATAATCCTAAATACATGTAAGAAAATCTGGTAGAACCTAAAAGGATCACAAGCTAATGTGTGTCTCATGTCGTGAGTGTTTACGAACGTAGGTTAATGATATACGGTTCGGTTAGGGTTCTACTTCTGAGATTAGGATTTAGAATATAGGTAAGATTTCATGATTAGGATTAGGGGTAAGGTAAACATTGGTTATGTTTAAGGTGTGGGTTGGTTGAACATTATGTATCATAAAACCACCAATTTCAAACTACTCACCTTGATCTGTAAATAACACAACGAGAATGCTTATGACCATACTTATATGTCATCTTAATCACTCAACGAAGATGATACTTGTACGACAACACTGATCACTCAACGAGAATGACATAATTTATGGTGTTAGTGTTTTAGGGGACTACATGTCCATCCATATTATTATGCACATGTTTCATATGGAGGGTAATGAATGGGTTTTTTGGTTATGGGATTGAGTGGTTACTAACAAGGTCCGTCCATATTACAAACTACTAACATTGACCGTCAATACACAAGAGAATAGAGAGATTATCATCACACTGATTAGAATCATCGATAACTCAACGTGTATTCCTCAGTGAGCGTCAACTTGTGTGATACCTACTGACTCATATACCATGAATTATATCTGATGGGCCCAAACCCCTTTTGGGTCGGACCCAGAGAATCAAGGCCATCTCCAAATCAAACTAGGCTCGATAGACACAGGGGTCCACCAAAGACTAGAGTCCGGCCAACTGGAAACCCTAGCTATTATGCAAAGGTCAAATACCACCACGACCGACTCTACTCACCAATCAGAGGACGCCACGTGGTAGCCACAAAGTTTGTCACAAAGCTATAAGTAGCACTGGACCCCATGACATAGGGGACACAACACGAGAGACCTCCACACCCCCATACCTCTATAGTGATGGTCTACACCGTACGCCCAGAGACTCCACAAACGCCTACGGGCAACCCCCGATACTTCTCTGCTTCCCATGCCACATTCCATACAAGTTTACCCTTACACAATCATCCTCTTACTACCTCTTTGTCTGACTAACTACGAGGTACCCCGACGCAAGGATTTAGACGATCTCTTTCAGCAACCTTAAACTCGAACCAACTCATTGAAAAAACCCAAACTCCCTGAGATGGAATAATATCATAATTAGTTTAACACTCGATCGTGAGCTTCAATCTGAAGAGCAGATATGGAGACAAGTAAACAATCATCAATTAACGATGTTTTCACCAGCAGAAACATATATTGTTACACATAAAAAACATCATTCGGTTCAACAAGATGTTTAGATCGCAAGCAATAAAAGGGCGATCATATTCTTTTATGAGTTTTATCTATATGACTTTTAATTAAATTTTGATTTCTATTTGACCATTTAAAATGACGCAGATTATATTTATTTGGATCGTCAGATAAAATTGATATGATCCATTGGATAATAATCACAGATTTGAATGAAAAAATCTTGTGAATTTATTGGTTCACTCTATGGAAGCCTTTCCAAGTATAAATCATTAAATTGAGTGAATTTGATGTGACTACTTTGTGTCGGTTTCCTAACTTATGTTTGTGTAGTCATGAACTGAACCGTGGCAAATGTTCATAACTTATATTTGTGTAGTCATCATTTCCTGGTAATTCGTGATCTCCAGAGGTTCATCTCGTTCGAATTCAGAGCTCATCCAGATACAATTAGATAGACAGATGGCCACATGGTGTTGCCAACTCATTTGCACTGAAGCTGCTTGGCAATAGATTGAGTTGTCAAAGGTTCCAAAAGGGGAGGGGGACTGTAATGAAAACTTATGAATGTAATTTTGTTCAATGTAGTAGCAGTCATCAATAAAATTGAGTCATACTACATCAAGTTATATCGCATCATATTCCTAGCAAGACGTCGAGTTCAGTTCATATCCTAACAACCTTCTTCAGTTACACATAAGATTAGAGGATCATCTCTCCCATGTGGAAACCCCATTCCAACTCATTAACTAGCTACTTAAGCTTGTTTGCCAAGAGTTTTAAATCTAAATAAGTTAGTACTACCCTTCACATGCATCACATTCCTACCTCAACATCATAAAGTAGGCTACTTGTTCTTCATTTCCTCCCCTTATCCTACGCTTTCCTTCTAAATAACTTAGGATCTGCCTTTTTACTTGCCCTAATAGCAGGTTTTGCAGCAATTGCTTCTTCCACCACGGGCTTCTCACCTGTCCCTGACTTGTCCTTCAAGACTCTGACCTTTCTCTTTCATGTCATCTGCCACAGTTGATCTTCTTCCACTTCTTTTGGCTTCTTGGTGGTCTTCACCACCTCTTACCTTATCCTTCTCATCTTTCATAAGGACAACTTCTTCCTCAATGGGGTTTTCATGCTTCGCTGATTCAGTTTTCTTGTTGTGTTCTTGAGGAACCAAACCTTGTTGATGATTGTCCGAATCATGAACAGAGACATTCTTCTTCATTTGATTTTTAACCGCCGTTTTTCTACCAGTCAGTCTTCTAGCTTTTGGCTGGGCTCCTTCGTCATCAGCTACCTTATCAATCTCATTCTCATTATCTTCATTTACTTTCTGTCTCTTCTGTGAATGTTGATCATTATCGATTTCTTTACAAACCAAAGCAGCTGCATTAGGCTTTTTCTCAGAAACTGACGATGTTCTGAAAATGTATACATACAACCACATTATAGTTCATCAATCCACATCAATACTGCACTGACACTCTACCAATTGAGTGGCCAATCAACAAGGAAATTAACAATGTCATGCAGCCTGTAACAAATAACAACAGAAATGGTTCACCCAAGAGTAAAGACCAACATCATCAAGAAAGATTGAAAGCTCCAAAAGGTTGTAAACTAGCAAACGACAAGTCAACTAACAACTACTTACTAGCAAACCAAAGTTTATGATGAATTACAAAATTCGTAACTGATTAGGCTGTCACTGTCCCAATGAAAGAAGTAATGGAATGGAATTGATCTTGTAAGGAAAAACTATCAATACATTTTGCTGCTACTAATAGAGATATATGTAAAACAAATGAATATGTACTGCACATTACCCAATGGAAGTATTTAGAACTTATGACTTGTGCCTCTGTAGAGGAAAATAATCAAATATAAAGATGGATTGCAAGAATCTACTAGCTTGAATTTAATGAGCCAACATAGTGCAAATTGTGAAGTATAATTGGCTTACCAGCTTGGGGTTAAGACCCGGAAGCAACATATATGACAAGAAGTTGTTGTGACCTGTGAGCTTTACATACCTACTCAAATCTTTCAGGCATTACAGTTAGTTCTCCTTTTTGAACAGCATGAAGGGCCTTCTCTGCCAGGGATTCCATATTCACAAACCACTACTTACTCACTAATGGCTCTATTATCTAGTAAAAGATGACAAAAGGTAACAAATTTTCAGTGGAGGAAAGTCCACACAACAAAGTACATTTACAAACTGTTGTATGAGATTATTACTAACCTCTCCACCACGTTGGGATCTGGGAACTCTCAAGATATGTGCCTCCTTCTTCACATCTAATTTTGTCTCCTCAAGTTCTGGCCAAAGTTGCTTTCGAGCCTCAAATCGATCAAGACCACTAACATAAAAAAACGTTCAAAGATAAGAATTTCTCAAGTAGAGACTCCTTTACCCTGACATCATATGACCTCAGCAAAACCAGTAAAGAACAGTTAAGATGATTTACCAGTACATTCCAGAAACCTCATTAAGAGTCCCATTTTTATTCATCACATTAAGTATTGGGAGACCAAGCTTTCGAGCAAGAAGATAATCATTATGATCATGTCCGGGACTTATGATCATGTCCGAGACTAACACATAGCTATAACTTTTAAGTTTGCAGGATAATGAGAGCCAGTGAGTGAAGACGGAGCAATAACTTAGGTCTTATATCATTAATGTATGAATCTACAATGTATTTTCCAAATCTACATCTTCCAAGGCCACAGAAATTGCAGCAGAACATAACTCAGAGAGGTAGTTCAAACGCAAGCAGAGCAACATGTATAACTAAATAGTCTGAGGTAATGTAGAAGAATGGTTCGAGTTGAGCTACTAAAGCAAAGATGCTAGGAATATAATAATTTGAGCAACAGTCATACACATACAGTTGAATGCACAAAGTAACGACAAGTGAAGATAGAAGTACCTTCTTAGTTTTTGAAACTTCATGGGGTAGTGAGATAGCAAAGCCTGACAAAGACATTCAAAAAGAAACAAACCAAGAAATTATCATTCAGATGACATGACACCATAACAAATCAAAAAATAGGATAAACCAATTGAATCACTGATAGTCTAGATGGCACACACTTCAAAAGAAAGGAACTCATGGATTTCAGTTGGCAGATTAAACAGTCAGTGCATCAGTGAAGAAGAATACCTTGTGCGCTGGTGAAAGCTTCCTATAGGATCTTTCATATCTTTTGACATCATCCTCTGCTGCTTCAGGATAGCTTCATAAAATTAATTACACATAAGAACAGAGCATGACTCGTGATCAGAAGAACAACATGATAACGCAAGATTTGCAGTCAATTAGCTAGAGGTAACAAATGAATCGGAAATATAAAAGATCTTCAGCTAAGCACGTGAGCCTACTACTTTGCTTCAACATTAGTTGGTTAGGCTTGTATAGGCAAAACAAACATTATTAGTATCAACAAACTGGAACCCAAAAGCTATAGAAGGAAGAACACAACATTAGTTGGGATTGCATAAAAAAGGCATATATAATCTCTCATAATTTATCTTTAATCCACAGCTAAACCTAACCAAACAAAAAAAACACACAAATTTCCCACACGTATTCCTCAAAGTAGGAATCCCTCTTGCGGTCTCCGTCGCAGGCTTCGTAATCTCCAAATTCATCCATGAAGAAGACGTCCCAACTACTTTTCAACGTTTCATCCGAACAACATCAGAAAAAAAAATTAGGGTTTGCGAGGGGAAGGACCGAGGAGCTACAGAGCAGGGAGTTGAAATCGGCGCTGCCGATCAAGAGGGCAAGAGTGGAGAGGGAGATATCGTCGCTGGAAATCGGTAAACAGATGTTTGAAAAATTGGAAAGGGATTATGAGATAACATGGATGGCGAGCTCGTGGAAATAGGAAGAGGAGAGGCTCATCCCTCCTCTGCATTGGAAGCACACTAAGGAGACGACGGTGATGGGTGGTTTCAGAAAGGAAAGATAAGCAGAGAGGGGGGATTCATCGGCATTGAAGTCGAGAGGAACTGGAGAATGGAAGCCTCACCGGAGACTGAGACAGGGTTGTCGGCAGAGATTTGGGGGTCGGGAAAAAAGAAGAACTGTGGATAAGAAAATAGCTTCAGATTTTTAAAAACCAAAAGAATATGACTGTGGATAAGAAAACAAACGGTGGGGTGGATGATGGAGTTAAATTAACTTGCCCAAAGTTATAAGGACCAAATAGTCATATATTTAAAATTTGGAGTTAATTGTGCATATAATATGAGTTAATTAGGTGGACCAATCATACAACGCCACATGACAGTGGGTACCGGTACCCACAGGGTACCGGAGCGCTAGCCTAGAATATATAATACTAGCTTTTCACTCGCATTTTGCATGCTCAAGATTCGGACCCAACCCTTTAAGGATTGGACCAATTCCAACCAAAAACCAGAGAGACATTTTAGGCATTTTAAAAAATTTTAAAAACCTTAATGAGCCTTATCTCCTTCCTTCCCCTCTATTGCTTCCCTGTCGCAGCCCTCTCTCCTCAACTCATCTTCCTTCCCTCTCTCCCCTCATTGACTCTCCACCCATTTTCCAAAGCCCCACTTCACTTCACTCACTCTATTCTTCACTCTCCCCCTCCTTGAGCCATAGTGTAGAGAGGAGAGCATCATCATCCTTGTTTTCCTTAGGAAGCAAAGTAAAAAGTATCACCACCGTCGGCATCTCCGTCTCCTCCACCACCGTCGGCATCTCCATCTCCTCCACCACCACCGACATCTCAGTCGGCTAGATGATTTTTCAAGCTATGAGATCTGACAGTATCGATCTGATTTTTTGAATCTGTACAACAACTCTACACAACTGCATCGGCTTCTTCTCCCAAGCCAAACAAGGGAGGAAGAAGAGGAAGCGAAAAGAGGAGGAAGACCCTTGGAAGTCTGTCATTGCCGGAAGGAGACCCAGGTTGAAGAAGAGTGACTGATTTGTCACATATTCAAGTTTAGTGACTGATTTTTCATGTATTCAAAGTTTAGTGACTGATTTTTCATGTATTCAAAGTTTAGTGACGGATTTGTCATGTATTCAAAGTTTAGTGACTGATTTACTCATGGTTTATAGTTAGCTTAATAAGTTAACTAGTTAACTCGGTTGGTTAACTAGTTATCAAGTAAAAAATTTGTTAACTAGTTATTTAAATCATGATGTTAATTAGTTAACTCGATTAGTTAACTAGTTACTAATAAAATAACTAGTTAACATCATAATAATTTGTTAACTAATTTTGATAACTAGTTAACTAATGTTGATAACAAGTTATCACCTAAAACTGTTAACTAGTTAACTAAGTAAAAATAACATAACTAGTTAGATAACTTGTTAACAAAAAATCTCGTTAAAATTTTGATTATATGATTATTCGTTAACTAGTTATCAGGTTAAAATTTGTTACCAAGTTATCAACAAAAAACGCTATTAACTAGTTATCAGTTTAAAAATCATATTAACTAGTTATCAGTTAAAAACACTGTTTAACTAGTTAACATGCCTTCGCCGAAAAAGTCGTCGGAGTCTCACCGAAAGTTGGCTGGTCACCGGAGTCTCGCTGGAAAAGTCACCGGTGGCGGCAGCCGGTCACCGGAAAAGTCGCCGGCGATGGTGGCTACTCGCCGGAGAGTCACCGGCCGGTCACCTGAGAATATTAATTATTTAATTTAAATATAAAAAATAAATTATGTGTGTAAAGTCCTAAATACCCCTAACAATCTAGACCATTGGATTGGTCAAAATGTCAAAGGGTGCTCTAATGGTTGAGAAAAGGTTTGAACACTTCCAACCCAGCCCCTTTTGGCGGGTCGCAACCTATACAATATATTTATTTTGAACTTCATTTAAATGAAAGATCAATAAACGATTTGAGTAAAGAAAAAATGTTGCTCATATTCATAATTTATAATACTTTGATCTCAATGTTCTTGAATTAGTTAAATTCACATAGAGGCCATTTGGTTGATGGAATTGGGTAACCCAATTCCCGACTCACTAGGAATTGGCCCAAATAATTGCACTACAATTCTCAGTGTGCCTGGAATTGAAACCCAATTCTCAGACCTAATTCCATCAATCAGACCTAATTCCATCAATCAGACCATCCCATAGTATTTTTAAACTATAATTGTAAACTCTATGTAATAGTCAATACATTCCTAACCATTCAAATTAAGTATGTTGATTCAAGTCGGGAGGAAAAATTGTTTTGGTATGGGTACCAAACCCCATATATCATGGGTACCTATACCCATAACTCCAAAAAATTCATCCCACAAATCATACACATATGGGTAATGGGTATCCCACTACCCTTATGGGTTGGGTAATGGGGTATTCATACTACCCATTTTACCCATAACAAAACACTTGGAAATAAAACCAAAGCCCCAAACGCAAGTTTAAGCCTCAATAAATAATATATTATCCATGTGGTATGACAACCTCCAGTGAAGCCACGTTAGAAACTTTCATCTCTCTATTAAGTTCAATCTTCTTCTATCGAGAAAGAGCCAAAAAGAGTCTTTAACCATGAAAGTTGATAGACTTCAATCTTCCCGCTCCAATTTTCGTCTTTGTTTGTCAAGAGAGCAACCCAAAGAGAAGTTATAAATTAGGGTTCAAGTGTGCAACAATGATATTTGGGAATTATTTTTTTTATGTTTTCGATATTATGTTAGGTTGATTAGTTCTAGTAAAGTTTGTAGTAATCTATTTTAGTTACTTAGTTATACGTAATTAGTAATTGATGTGCCCAATCATTGACGTATTTATTCCCTCATTATACGATATGTTTGTGATGATTTTATCTCGTTTGGGTGGTTTTAAGTGAGTTTATTCCCCTTTCGGCCTTAGGGCTGTTTTACGTCATTTTGCATGTTTTTTATGGATTTTAGGTAATAAGACATCGGGGAATCAAACCGGGAGTGGAGCATTGAGTGATATGGGTATCTAGGCCCCTTGGAGTGATCCGGGTCGAGTGAAGAAGGCCCAACCACAAGGAAATGACCGGTTTTGAAGAAAACTCCAAATGCTGAATTTTGGAGCTTACACGCCGTGTAAGCTACCCATATGGGAAAAATGCACCTTTTTCAACGAGGAAAAGGTTTTGGAGGGTATAAATAAACTTTTCGAAGCCAATTCAGAACATATTCGATTTTTAGAGATTTTACACAACTTGGAGAGACTTGAGAGAGTATTTTAGAGCTATCGGAGAGATCATGACACCATCAATCCATCTTGGAAGACGCTCGGAGCTATGAATTGAAGATTCTCGAGATCGAAGCTTAACAGAATCATCCGAAATTAGGTTTTTCAGATTCCTCCTGTTCTTCCTTTATTTTAAGATAAATTCTTCTCTCGTTTTCGAATCTTGTTTATTAGATATGAGTAGCTAAACTCTTATAGCTTATATTAGATGAACCCTAAGTGACCCGAGGCTTTAAAACAGTCACAGATCAACGGTAATTAGATTTCAGTTCAGCTTTTCTCTTATTTATGTTTAATTCGTTCTTAAAATTCGTTTCTTTTATAGCGTTATCACCTAGATTAGATTCTTGTTAGAATAAAGGATAGTTGGCGAACGTCTGTCTTGTTCTAAAACATCGAATTAAATAGTTAACATATTAAATGGAATCACACCTCTCGTAGGAGCGTTTAGGGTTAATCCGTTTCAAGAATAGCTCATTAATCAATTTAGTTGCACCAATTAGTTATCCGTTGCAGAAGTGAACGCACAAACGATTAATTAATCTTGGTAGCTAGTTCAATAGTAGTGAATGTTCGTGAACTTAGATCTAAGTGTAAGGAGCTATGACGGTAATTAAGAATTGTTTGAATTGAGTATGATATTTGCTGATCTTGTGATTGCCAATGCCTTGGTGATCTTAGGAGGATTCGAAATCTAAGCTATCGTATCTTTTATCGAAAACCAATCAAATCAATCAACCTGCTAATCTTAGTTTTTAATTCAATTTAATTTCCTTTGCATGTTAGCATAGAAATTCATGGAACTCATATCACACAAACTGTTTAAAACCCGAGTATTTGTTAATTTCTTTGAGTAAACGTAGAGAAGAACCCCGAGGAATACGATCTATCCTACTTTTGTAGGTTAGTCATTTGACCATTGTTTTTACAGCTATCAATAATTATGATTAAGTATGTGCTGAAGTTGGTGAATAGTTTGTAAAACTAAGAGATCCCAAATTGGTTAGAGATAATTGATTTCAATTATTAGAATCCTAGATCTAGTCAGAAAAAGGTAATTAATGATTATTGTCATTAATTCCAATCACTAACAGAAAAGGATATTATTGATTTCGTCTTAATTAGGATTATGATTTTAATCTTAATTAAATGCGAATATTTGATTTGAGATCCCTCAAATCTCTTGATTTGAGATCCCACAAATCTCTCCACTAACCCTAAAATGAAGGTATGTGCCACTATAAATAGTGGAGCTACCTAACCCTAGAGAGACACAAAAATTGAGCAAACAGAGTTAGAGAGTGTTTTCTTAGATCTTCAGTTTTCGCACAAATCGAAGAATTTAGAGTGGCTGTTTTATCCTGGAGGCGACCGATTGATAGTCTGCTGTGCGCAATACGAGGCAGTGCCGCGAACGTCTTAAAGAGAGCGACCTAGTCCGCGACTCAGCCAGATCGGTAAACTTGTTCCTTTTCTTGTTCGGTTTATAACAGTATGGGTATAATGGATACCCATGGGTTTCCCGTATGGGTAATGGGTACCTATGGGCAGGGAATTAAGCCAAAACTCATCCTAAACCCCAACCCGCAATGGGTTGTGGGTACTAGAGCTGGCAAATGAGCGGGTTGGGCGGCCCATGGGTCGGGTTAGTCGGGTTGCGAGTTAGTCGGGCCGCACTACAAAAAAGCGTGTGTTTAGAACCGACGCTAAATTATTTCGCGTCGGTCAAAAAAATGACGCTAATTCTTGCGACGCTAAATTTTAGCGTCGTTTCAATATCGACCGACGCTATAAACAACCACAAACCAACGCTAAACAACGGGTTGACCGACTGGGTGGCTGACCAACCCAATTTTTTGGTTTTTTGTTTTCATTTTTTGTTTTCGTATTTCATTTTTGTATTTTATTTTCGTTTTCTATTTTCATTTTTCAATTTGTGGTAGATCTAGATTTTTACATCCTCTACTCTGATCTGGGTTTTTTCGTCCTCAACTACTCCGACTAGATCTAGGCATAGATCTATAGATTTGGGTTGAATTGTAGATCTGAAGGGAAGGAGGAGCCTTGGAGGAGGATCCTTGAAGGAGGATCTGAGGAGGAGGAGGAGCTCCGGTGGAGGAGTTGAGGAGGAGGAGGAGGGTTTGAGGGTGAAGAGGAGATGAGGAGGAGGGTTTGGAGGAGGAAGATGAGGGTTTGAGGAGGAGGATGAGGGTTTGGAGGAAGAGGAGGAGGAGGGTTTGAGGAGGAGGGTTTGGAGGAGGAGGAGGGTTTGGAGGAGGAGGGCTTTTGAGGAGGAGGAGGAGGTTTGGAGGAGGAGGAGGAGGGTTTGAGAGGGTTGAGAGAGTTGAGAGAAAACTGAGAGAGGTGCAAACTAAGTTGTCACCGTCCAGAGGGTTTAAATAGGTTCGAGTTTTAGCGTCGGTCGACGACCGACGCTAAACTGTTCGATTGACCGACGCTAAATTTGGGTTTGGGCAAGGGCTGCGTTTCTGACCGAAAATCGGAGTTAGCATCGGTTTTTTGTAAAATTTAGCGTCGGTCGGCTTTTGACCGATGCTAAACCGCGATCAAACGTGAGTCAACAGTTTGGCGTCGGTCATTTCACCGACCGACGCTAAATTGTTTCGCTTTAAGCGACGTAAGTGCCTCTTTTTTTTAAGTGCCTCTTTTTTTGTATGCCGCAGGTTCATCGGGTTGCGGGTTAGTCGGGTCGCGAGTTCGTCGGGTCACAGGTAAGTCAGGTCGCGGGTTAGTCGGGTCACGGGTTAGTCGGGACACGGGTTGATCGGGTCGCGAGTAGATCGGGTAGTGGGTTTATCGGGTTACGGGCTAGGTAGGTCTAGGGTTGGGTCGGGTTACCCATCGGGTCACAAGTCTCAACTACAATTTGCAAAACTTGATATAAAAAATTTTTAGGAAAAAACCCTCATACAACACCAACTATTGCATAATTACTCATTTATACACAAACTTTTTCGAATTACACGTTTGGCATGGACTTCACAACGCGATGTTTATTATGGCATCCGTCCAAGTCCGTTAGAATTTCCCACGATGACATGGCAGGATAGCATGTGTGGCCAGTTCGACGGAGTACGTGGATCTGTTTCATAGTCCACGTCAGATTAATTTATGGGTGTACGTGTGAATGTGGGAGAGAAGAAAATATTTCCACCGGCATGGGTGCCGATTTATCTTCCCAATGTCCTGTCCCTTCTATTCTTCTTCCCCATTGGTTCCAACTCCCCAGAACCTTATCTTTATTCTCTAAATCGTATCTCCCCATTGGTTCCTCTTCCGATTCTCGCCATTCTTCTCTCTCGTTATTGAAATCGTCGTCGTCTTCTGCTTGCTTCGTTGCCTGAAGCTTGTACAGTTGGACCTCGCGAACGCATTGATCGTAACGTCGACTGGTATCGTGGGTGTAATGGCCGGAAATAGCAACTCCTCTAGAAATGACAATGGTGGGGACTCAGGTGGAAATAGCGACTCCTCAGAAGGGTTAGTGGACCTCTTCCCACATCCCGTTTATGTGGTTTTCGTTTTCTTCTTTCTTGGACCACACAATAGGGTCCACACCATCTTTTGGTCCTGTTCGAAGCATGTGCGTTTCGAAAACCTAGCCGCAAACCTTTTCCTCATTGTTATCATCCAATTTTGGAAGCTTCCTGCCTTGGGTCAACCGAGATTAAAGATTTGTCATGTGTGTTTTTTTTAGGATCTGATGGTCACTTTGTTGTCGTTGTTGGCAGGAATTTCGGACCGGTAGAAGTTGTCGTTCATCATGGGGGGTCCATGAAACTAGGGAATAGAGGAGGAGACTACCAAGGTGGGTCTGTTGTGGAGTACATTTTAGATGGTGACTATTTATGCTACTTCCAACTAGTGAAGATTGCCACGGAGGACCTTAAGTACCATGTTGTGGAAGGAATGTGGTTTGTGAAGCCAGGGGAGAGCATTGATGATGGAGTGCATGCCCTACGCTACGACCAGGACGTGTTGCGTATGGCTAAATATGCTAACCAAGGGGTTCTGGTGGTGTACATGGTCACAACCCAGTCAGACAGTCGGTGTGAAGACAATGAAGATGAAGCCTCTGAATGGGACACTAGCATCGATCCAGAAGCAGATGTGTCGGCAGTAGCGGCTGATGTTGGAGTCGTCCATTTGCTTGATGATTCAGATCGGACGTCAGACCCTGAGTTTGCTGAAGCAATGGCGAACTTGGGCTTGACTCAGTATAGGAGGAGAGTCAGGACCTTCAATCAGCCAGACGATGTGGAGGATAAAACAATGAATGAGATGACTGTCAATAGAGAACAATCACATGAGGAAATCCATGTAATAGATGATGGTTTGAGGGCATGGAATTTCTGAACAAGCCATCTGATGGTTCAGAAGCAGATGACGAGGATTCAGACTTCGACGTGCCCACTGATGACCTTAACGACAATTCGTCAACAGTTCAACTTTGCGACTCAGATGATGATATTCAAACTGAAGCTCTCAATGCCTCTACACTACCAAGTTGTGCACTGGACCAAACTGATGTTAACCGTATCCAATCCCCATTGTGTAGTTATCGTGCATCCTCACAATCCAGATCACGATTGTGATGACAAGGTTGATGGAGATGAGGTTCACTCACTAGCAGGTGAAGCATATTACAATCCGAGGTGTGATCACAAACTCCTCGTTCTGAAACCGAAGTTAAGGTTTACAAGCCCCCAACAGTTCAAGGATGTGGTAGTCAATCACTGTATAGAAGTAGGGGCAGACATGAAATGGGTACGCATAGCAACAAGAACAAAGAGGCCATATGTACGGAACCAGCCTGCAACTAGAGGGTTTATGTTAGCTGGTTTGGAGACAAAGAGGCATTCGTTATCAAGTCGATGGGGCAGCCACACACCTGCGGACGGACAATGTACATGAAAGGAGCCAACTCAAAGTGGGTTGCCAAGAGATTCCTAGCCAGGTTTCGTATCGATCCTAATCTGAACGTGAGACATCTTGTACGGGAGATTAAGGAAGAACATGGAGTTGAAGTGACTGTTAGGGTTGTGGCTAATGCCAAACGTGAAGCTAGAAAAATGTTGGAGGGTTCTTTGGCTGAGCAATATGCAAAGTTGAGGAAGTATGTATTTGCATTGAAGAAGTCCGACCCTGAAGGAGTATTTGCACTGGATGTCGATCCTGTTATTGGAGAAGATCATGTACGATTTAAGAGACTTTTCATAGGCTTCAGTTGCTTGAAGAAGGGATTTTTAAAGGGCTGTCGTAGAATGTTTGGCATAGATGACTGTTTCTTAAAGGGTGAAGTTAAGGGTATGCTCCTCAGTGCTATAGGCAAGGATGGGAACAATCAGATGTTCCCCATATGCTGGGCCGTCGTCGAAGGGAGAATAGAAGATCATGGAGTTGGTTTATTGAACTTCTAAAGGGACACCTAGGCCTAGACGATGGAACTGGATGGTCTGTAATATCTGACCAGCATAAGGTAATATCTTTCCTCACTTAGCATTACAGTTTTTTTCCTGACAGATTTTATTGTTTGAGAATTAACGTTACTTGAATGCATTACAATTTGTACGGTCTTGTGGACACTTTACTGGAAGATCTGCCACTGGCTGAGCATCGCAAGTGCGCCCGACACATGAGTGCAAACTGGAAAATCAAACACAAATCTGCAACTGCAAGGAAATCATTCTGGGATATAGTGTACAGCTGCAATGAGAACGAGTGCAAGCTAGCCGAGCTGAAACATTTGCAGACCTCAGGTGAGGACACTGGTTGCTATGATGATTTCATTAATCAAGATTACAAAACGTTCACAAGGGCATATGTTTCTAGACTCCCCAAATGTGATTCCATCGAAATCAACATATGTGAAACCTTTAACGGATGTATTGTAAAGTGGAGGGGTCTTAGGATAATTAACATGCTAGAAGGGATAAGGGGGTACATGATGGGTAGGCTGGTTAGCAAGGTCAGAATGTTTGATAAGCTGAAGTGGGATAGGTTGTTTCCAAGAATAGTTTCTAAAATGGAGAAATGGAAGCTGGTTGCTAGGCATTGTGTGATAAGACAGACGTCTGAACTAGTATGTGAGTGTGAACTAGGCGATTTCGGATATATCGTCGACCTAGATAAGGGCTCATGCACCTGTGGGTATTGGGGACTCAGTGGGGTTCCATGTATTCATGTTATAGTTGTTGCCTCCTTCCTTAGGAAAGATATAACTTACTGGGTCCACCAGTACTACAGTGTTCGTTATGCACGAGCAAAATACGAATTTGGTGGTATCCCACCACTACCAGGACAGCAAGCCTGTGAGGAGGCTGGAGGAAATGTCATCCTCCCTCTGAAGGAAAGAGTTATGCCTGGTAGGCCTAAGAAAAATAGGCGGAGGAGAACAACAAGAGATAGAGGTACGTGCAGCCAAAAATGGTAAGGCGACAGTAATGTCTAGGAAGGGGGTAATAATGCATTGTAAGACATGTAAAAAGGCAGGTCACAACGCACGAAAGTGTCCAGAGAAGGATACGACCAACAACCTTCTAGAGAACAACATCCCAAGAACTAGAAGTGCATCCCGGAGGTCTGCAATAGCTATCCCTCGAACTGAAGGCATGCCAGCTAGGGTTTCCAAGTGCACCAAGTGCAAGCAGGCAGGTCACAATGCCAGGACGTGTTTGCAGACACTCGGTGTCCAGGTGAGAAACCATTGACCTAACTCTATTTTGTTTGCTCTGACTCTTGTTCTTTCCACATGAGACATTTATTTGTTTGTTGGTGCACAGTCTGTTGTGAATCCAAGCACAAGCATGAGAGTAAGAGAGCAAGAAGTGCAGACTGCTATGGGAGGTGTTGGAGTGTATCAGAACCCCGTGACAGGAAACATGTATTACCGGGTGAGAATGCATCTTAAACACCTTCTAACTATGCCTATGCACGCTATGTGTGTTAGTAGTAACATCTTTCCTTCTCAATTGTAGGGCACACCCAGAGCAGGTCAAGTTGAAGAGCATAATGTGGCCACGCAGCCAACTCCACCCCCAGTAACTCAACCAAACCCACTGGAGTAGATGCAATATTCATCAGAAGATGTATATTTTGTGCAAGCAATGACCCACAGTTCTCTTTTGTATCACTGCAAACAATTAGTCAGTACTATATGGGTCTTAATTTGGTAGTTTTAGTGTTATGTTATTCAAATGCTGGTAGCAAACTCTGGTGTGTGGTTAGTCTTTTGAACCTGGTCTGATGTACTTATCTATGGGTATGAACGAGTATTGTGTTTTACTAGTACTGCAATCTAAATTAGCATCAGTTCGATTACCCTTTCAAAGTGCACTATAATTTCAATAGTACAACACAAATGAGAACAACAACAACCAAAATAATTACAACTACATATCTAATTCGATTCTCAAGCAAAACACACATTCTCTTTACATCCCTAAGTTCCTCGATTACCATGTCCAAGCCCTCTGTCCATTCGCCTCTAGCAATCCCCATCTGACTTGTACAGCGGCCTAGCTCCTTCGTCCGATCGTCAGCCCAACAAAAAAACCCACAGTCCATGTGCTTGTCCTACCAATACGGACATCTAAAAAAGCTTCGCCCCATGTTGTGCGGCGCACTGGCAATCTTCGTAATCACCGAACAATTATGGTTGCACAGCACCGACTTCGATCTTGAGCTGGTAAATGCCTTCGAGCTTGAAGATCCGGGAATTCCGCTGCAGTCCATGGGAAGCCTTCGACGAAGCAGAAGATGAAGTTTTTTGGGTTGCTGGATGAAGAAGAATATTTGGAAAGAGGAACTACTGCTGAGAAGCAATTTTACCGTTGGCGAAAATGTGAAGAGAGAAGAGGGAAGAAAGCTGTTTTTAATAGGGAAAGAAGAAGATAAAGTTTAGTGGGGAGGTAGGGAAGAAGAAAATAGGGTTTATGGGGAAGGTGCAGTAATAATTAGTGTGTCAGGAATGAGTTGTTGATGTGAAAAAAAATTGGGTCATTTACACAGTTGGCGTGCCACGTCAGCCGTCGTTAGCTTCCGTCTGCTTAGTCAGCTGGAAATCTAACGGAAGTCGAGCGGATGCCATAATAAACATCGCGTTGTGAAGTCCATGCCAAACGTGTAATTCGAAAAAGTTCGTGTATCAATGAGTAATTACGCAATAGTTGGTGTTGTATGAGGGCTTTTTGCCAATTTTTTATGTGATAAATAATTCTAAATAAAATTTAATAAATTTTTATTCGCTTGTAGCCGCTTGTATATTAAAAATCATTTATTTTTTAAATTGCAAATACTTATAATAAATAAAATAAAATTGAATATAATTTAACTCTTGAGGTTTATAGTTTAAGATTGGACTCATTTATAAATTTAGTCAAACCTTTCAAAAAAATTGTAAATCTAGCCACTTCATTTTTATGCCAAACGTTTTGTTTTTATGTCAAATGACTAATATAGTCAATGTTCTTTGGATTTTTAACACTGTTATTGAGATGTTAAGTGCTAAGTGCTAACAGAGTTGATGTAACATCTATTTGATTGGTCAAATAGATACCACGTAATTTAAAAGTGTATAACTAAATAGAACAGTGATTAAACCTTATAACCATTGAACCTTTAATTTTAATCTATTTTATGATTGGTCTGATCTAGATACATTAGTTTAGAGTGTAGAGTATAAAGTTTACCATTTATCGTTTATGGTTTGAACATGCTAGTAAATATGATGAGTTATCTATGTTTATTGATCATATACTAATTATTATTTTATTATTTAAACCTGGTATAATTTTAGAGTATGATTATAATGCTCAATTAGATAAAAAATAAAATTTGAATAATGATGACAATCGATTTGACGTGATTTTCAGCCTCATTTAAGCGACATTTCTTTGCTTAAGACATGGTTTTTAGGGTAGAATAACGAATATTCAATCGATTGCCCTATCTCGTGCCATTTGTGTTACCTTGGCTCGTTTCGGGTCTATTTGATGGTTTTCTAGTGTTTTTATGCTAGCACAGGTTTTTGCCATCAAATAAAGTAGCCAAGGACATGTCTAAGGCATAGGAACCTCGAGGAGTTGCACCGGAATCGATCAAAGGAGCCAATCAAGTCAAACCAAAGGTCTGCCCGTTTACACTGACATTTTCGGCGAAAAGAACCCATAGTTTTCGGCGAAAATGCAAGGACAAATCCATTGATGCTCATTCAAGGAAGTTTTCGGCGAAAACATCAAGTTTTCGCCGAGAACATTAAGTCCGAAAATCACAGAAGAAAAGCAGCCGGCAGAGCCTTCATTTGCAAAGGAATTTTCGCCGAAAATTCCTCAACATTTTCGGCGAAAATATCAGAAGAATCCGGCCAATTTAGGGTTAAGTATAAATACTTAACCGGCGGCCCAAAACAGAGATACCTCATAATTACAAATCATAATCACGTTTTCCAAGGATTCTCTGAGTTATGGAGCGAAGAGTTAGAGTTCGAAGAGCCGGAAAGAGATTGTGACGCCATCCCTTCCATCTCGGAGAACCGAGACTAGGAGTGTCGTTTACCGAAGATCGAAGTCTGCCAGAGTCGTCTAAATTAGGTTTTTCAGATTCTTTTCTGTTCTTCCTCTGGATGATGAACTCTTTCTTTGTCTTTGTTTCTTTTGTAATGATCATGAGTAGCTAAACTCGTTAGAGCTTAGACTAGATGAACCCTAAGTGACCCAGGGCTTTAAAGCGGTCACGGATCGGTGGTGATTAGATTCGAAATTCAATTAGTTTCTCATTCATGTTTGATTTGTTCTTCATTGTTCATGTTTCTTGTCTGGATTGATCACCTAGATTAGATTCTTGTTAAGTTAAGGATAGAAGCGAACGCTCGCCTTACTTTAGAACATCAAATTGAACAATTAACCTTATAATTGGAGCGTGCCTTTCGTAGGAACCGGTTAGGGTTAATCCACTGCAAGAGTAACTCATAAATCATTAGTAATTACACCAATTAAGTTAAGTCGTTGCGAGAGGCGACCGTACCCGGGCGACTAATTAATCTTGGTAGTTAGAACGGATAGAGCGAACGTTCGCCGGTCTTAAACCTAAGGGTAAGGAGTTATGGTGGTGTCTTAGTAATTGATTGAATGAGAATCGAAATCCGCTGATCTGTTGATTGCCAACGCTCTGGGGAACGAAGGGGATTCAAAGTCTAAGTTCGTCTGTCATCTCTGTTTTCAAACCCTAATTCCCAATCTGCTTTAGTTTAATTTGTTTTAATTTCTCTGCATTTCTTAGAATTAGAAGTCGTGGAACTCACATCACGCACAACGTGTTTGCATTTGAGTATTTTGCTAGTTTTGAAGTAGCCAATCTAAGAAGGCCCGTGGAATACGATCTACCCTAGCTTTTGTAGCTTTGTTAGTTTATTTGCGTGAATCGTCAACGACAGGTTCACCAAATAATAATAAGTAAAAAGATGTAAGAAATGAGAGAGGGGGAAAAGTGGTTGGAATAGAAAATAGAAAGAAAAAAGAGAGGAAAAATTAGTGAAATAAAAAAGCTCATGAAAACAAAGAGGAAAAAAAGAGGGGGAAAGGAAAAAGGGTGGGAAATAAAAAAGAAGAGGAAAAAAAGTTTGAGAAATAGAAAAGAAGAGGGGAAAAGTGTTGGAAATAGAAAAGAAGAGGGGAAAACTAAAAAGAGAAGGAAAATATGGAAAAATGAGTATGTGATTTTTTATTAAATGTTTCTTTACGACATTTAAATATATTATAAAATAAGTTAAAGTTTTACATTTTAATTAGAATTTTCATATAAGTTTAGTAAAAATGTGTGTATTTAATAAGGTCAATCGGGTTATTCGGGCGGGTCGGGCCGGTCACGGGTTAGTCGGGTCACGAGTTCGTCGAGTCGCGGGTTCATCGGGTCACGAGTTCGTTGGGTCACGAGTTCATCAGGTCGTAGGTTCATCGGGTCGCGGGCTCGTCAAGTCGCGAGTTCAGAGGGTCACGGGTTAGCGGGTTACAGGTTGTTGACTTTTTTGTCAGCTGGGTCACGGGTCAGGTTGTGTTAGGCGGGCTGGGCGGGTTTATTGGGTCGGGCCAGCATTTTGCCAGCTCTAGTGGGTACCCACTATCCACACCCCATTTGTCCACTCCTAGCTTCAAGGATAACACATTACGATTTTAGTATCAAATTTTCATTTGGGTTTTAAAGACATTATTATAATATTTTAGTATAAAAATTCATTTGGTTTTGAACTAAGGTTAATATTTCCAAAAACCCTAAACTTTGCCAATATATAATAAAAATGCACTAAGTTTAAAAAACCTCAAATCTATCCCAGACATAACGCCGTTAGTCCTTGTTTGTAAAGTTTTAAACATTTTGCACCAAGTAGCTAACGGAATTAATTTTTAAATTGTTTGTCTTCTAAAAATGGTAACCCAAGTTTGCCCACATTACAATTTGGACCCTAATCAATTTCACCCCTTACAAATCCTCCCGCCACTCCTCCACCGATACCACCACCGCCACTGCCGTCGCCGGAAACCCATGGTTAGCTTCTTCGTTTCTGGATCTGGGTTCGGCGATGAGGAATGGTACACCCCCGCCGCACTTCTTCACCTCCCTCTCATCTCCAGCGCATCCTCCGGCTCCGGCCAGTACTTGAACGATTCGCCTGATCAGAGAACAATAAGATTGATTCGTCTCATTACCCAACCCTTTCAACAATGATGATACAAGTTGTATCACTTCCAATGTACTTACAATAAATTGCGAGAAATCTAATCAAGTTCATAAAACTGGATGCAAATTACCTTTGTTCCAATGCACAAATCAAGAAGAGTTATAGAAGTTTGAAAAATGTCGAACCTCGAGGTTGAGGGACAACCCTTCCCTCAGAGAAGACTCGACCTCCTCTATATTTCCATTATCAAGCTTAGCCTCTAACTCCTCCGCTTTCACGCAAGTTCCATTTGAGCAGAATTCCCGGACCAGTATCTGGTCCTCGTTCCCACTGGATTTTGCAGATTGGCTCTCTACCATCTCTGCTCTCTTCTTTAGCTTTCTTCATAAATTTGTCCCTTCATCAGTTCAATAATATATATATGAACACTGAAACCAAGTTTGTGATTTCCAATGGCGTCGTGCTGCTACCAAGTATAATGAAACCACAACAATTATCCATCATTGTCAACCAAATAAGCTTACCAAAGATTCAACAACGAGCAATGTGTAAAAGAAACACACGATCGTATTATCAAAATGAAATCAAATGGAATGGTTCAGCTAGTACAAATCCAGAACACGGCAAGGAAATTACAGGCGACAAGGACCGATGCTATGAAATCTATTGATAACGACTCCTTTCGGATTCATACACAACGACATTGTAATAAATGAGAAATCAATCTCAGACGAACATGAATTGGAAGAAAGAGAATCTAATAACGAGAGAAAGTGATCTCTGGGGGCGCCATTGACGAAAAGAAGCTCCGAATCAAAAGATGATTCCCGGTAGGACCTCTGGACAGCACAAACAGGACTATTAACAAATACGATGAGAGAAAAAAAATACACATTCAGATTCTATTCATTCCGCCATTTTCACGTCAAATGTTTCACGAAGGAAGGAAGAAGAAGAAGGAGAAGGAGAGTCAGCTGACCTCTGAAACTTCCGAGTCTGTACGTCGCCAGAAATAAGGAAAACACACCGGAATGGCCGCCAGGAAGGGGAGAATGCGAGAGCGTCGTCAACGGCAACCACCGGCCGGAAGGAGAGAGATTGGATCTGATTCTGCTGTTGTTGTTGTTGCTCCTTCCGCTCGATTGCGGTCGGAGATGTTTCGAGGGGTGAGAGAAAAGGGATGGCAGCGTTCCAGAAGGAAGAAGACGCCGGATCTGAGTGCTGTTGTTTCTCTGCTTGTCCGCCATTAAGATGTATTTTGAGATTCAGTTTCTGGATTTAGAATGAGAGAAGTAATTTGATCGTTGTGTGGTGTGGGTTTGTGTTTTCTGGGAATATATAAGGGGGCATGTGGAGGACACGTTTGGCTCTGGGTTGTGGCGGAGTTGACATGGCGGCGGCGACGGCGGCGACGGCGGCGGTTGAGAGAAGAGATGATCGGAGAAGACGAAGGGCTGGGGAGGATTTGTAAGGGATTGAATTGAGTAGGGTCCGAAATGCATTTCGGAAAACTTGGGTTACTAATTTTAGAAGACAGAAAACTTAAAATTTATTTTCGTTAGTCACTTGGTTCAGAATGTTTAAAATTTTACAAACAAGGACTAACGGCGTTAAGTCTGGGATATATTTGGGGTTTTTTAAACTTAGTGCATTTTCAAAATAAATCGCCAAAGTTCGAGTATTTTGAAAATAATAACCCTTGAACTAATTAATTACTCTCTCTTTGTAGAGCATATCTTTCTCTTCTTTGAGCATCATTTCTCCTAACTGGAGCTTCTTCTATCTTTTCTTCTTCTTCTTCAGCTTCTTGTTATCTCCTGACTGGAACTTCTTCTATCTTTTCTTCCTCTTATTCAGCTTTCTTGTTCAGACTTTTCATGGTAGAACAACAACAAATGAATGATCTTATTAGTAATACAGCACTTATGAGCTGCGAAGAACCTTTGATGTTGCTGCATAGAGAACAAGGTCTCTATGGTTCTTTCTCACGAAGATCTCTAGTTGGACGTTTTATAAGTAAGAGGTCATGTTCTATTACTGCTATCAAGAACAATGCTTTGAGAGTTTGGCATCTCAAAGGTGACCTTAGAGTTCAGTCTCTTCCAGGTCAGAACATTTTCTTATTCAATTTCTTTGAAGAAGAAGATAAAGTTCGTATTCAGGAAGGAATTCACTGGCCTTTGCTTCAATCACACTTTGTACTTAAATCATGGGAAGGATATAATTCTCCCCAGGATGTTCAGATTGACTCCACTTCTGCTTGGGTTCGAGTTATAGGTCTGACACCTGATTTCAGGGGAGATGACAACATTACTCTTATTGCCAGTCTGTTTAAGAGTTTGATTTTAGTTGATGAAGAAGGACGTCGGCTTGATGAATGGAGTAGCTATTTGAGGTTATATCTACAGTTATTTATTGATAAGCCTCTGCCAACAGGTTTTCAGTATCCAGGAGATCATGGTCAGCTTAACAAAATTGAGTTCATCTATGAGAATATACCAGATTTTTGTTATTGATGTGGTATTATGGGCCATACTATATCCTACTGTGATCTTAGAGCTGCTAATTCAGATTTCTTTATCACACATCAAACTCGATATGGCAGTCATATGAGAATTGAAGTTCCAAGGAAGTCTGATGTAAATTGGTTGTATGGGAAATTTACTCCAGCTGTTTCAGATAAGGGTGTTTCTCATGATTCCTCTTCAACTTCTGATTGTCGATCAGTAAACACTCCGGTGGAGGAAACTCAAGCGGTGAGACATGAGTCAACTTCCCCTCTTAATCCTCCTTTATGACAGGTGTCTCATATCTTTACAGCTCCTATTGCTTCTACTTCGAGGAACCTTCAAGCTACTGGTATTTTGTCTTATACGGAAGGATTTCCAAAAAGGTTTTCATATAAGCAAGCTACTGCTGAGCTTTTTGCTCCTTTTTGGATTGGATATCAGCATCCAGAGTTCATACATACGTTGGGATTCTCACACTTTTGTATGCCAAATAACACAACAATTCTCCGCTCTTTAGCTTAGTATTATTGTGGACTTTCTTCTGATGAAGCTGACAAAGTGCCTATTCCAATATTGGTCTATTCACTTCTTAATCTTAAGAGTGATTTAATCTCTAATATCATTAACTCTCTTCATCCTGGTCATCCAAGTTTTTGGCCTGCTAGCTTGGAAACTTTTGATTCAGCTCTTCCTTAATGAAACCTAATAAAAGTTGTTGGGACAATCTCTGTGGTTCTGAACCTGATCCAGCTTTGTGTCAATCTGTTAAAAAAAGAAGAACGACAGAAGTTTTGGTTTCTTCATCTGGTCTTGAGGATTGCCAGAAGAACCAAGAAGTTCTGACACAAGATTTATGGCTGGTCATCGTCCCTTGAATATTTTGCATCATGCAAGGCTTTATTCTGCTAAGGATGCTATGGATTCTGATTCAGAAGATAATACTGTAGATCCTTCTTCTAAGGCTTTGGTGGCAGCCTCAATGCCACCAAGTTCTAAGTGATTTTAAGCTGGAATTGTAGAGGTATGAGACAGACCTCTACAATTCAATACTTACAGACTCTAATCTGTAAAACTTGTCCCTCCATAGTATTTCTTATGGAGACTAAGCAAGATAGGAGTACTATGGAACGTCTAAGAAGAAGGTTTAGATTTTCTAACTCTTTCTACAGTGATCCTGGAGGTTTATCTGGAGGTTTATCTTTATGTTGGATCCAAGATATAAATCTTTCAATCTTAAATGCTACTAAAAACTGTATTGATGTTCACAGGTTAGACACAGTCAGTTTTCATATCAGTTTTCTTTATGGAGCACCAAGAAGAGAGCACAGATAGGCAGTCTGGAATGAAATTACTCATAATCACGAAGCCTCTTATGCTTATCCTTTGTGTATTCTTAGTGATTTTAATGTTGTCTGTTCTGCAGCTGAGAAAGAAGGTTTCAATCCTCCAGATTCTACTATATGAGATGTTTCAATGACTTCATTCATCTTTTGAGTTTGACAGAAGTTCAATCTGAGGGACCTTGTTTTACTTGGTCAAACAATAACAGAGTTGGAGGTTTAGTTAGAGAACGTTTGGATAGGGTTCTTTGTAATATTGCTTGGTTTGATCTCTTTCCCAAGGCAATGTTTCATGTTCATCCAATTTCTCAGTCTGATCATGCTCCTTTATCCCTTGATTTGGATCCAGTAATCAGGTCTTCAAGAAGAAGTTTCAAATTTGAGGAAAGTTGGCTTCTAGAATCAAGTTATTTATCACAGGTGGAAAGGACTTGGAATCAAAATCTCTCTTCAACATCCAACTTAGACAACTGTGCTGCAGTTTTATCTTCCTGGAAAAGAGATGTGATTGGTAATAATGGGGTAAGAATATCACAACTTCTTCATGAATTGGATATTCTTTCGAAACTTGTTTCTACTGCAATTATTTCTCAAAGAATCACTTCTATCAATGATGAGCTATCAAGGAGATGGTCAATTCAAGAATCTTATTGGTCTCAACGTTCTAGAATTCAATGGCTTAATCTTGGGGATCATAATACAAGTTTCTTCCATCGATCAACTATTTTAGGAGAAGTAGAAACAGCATTTCTGCTCTTAAATTAGATGATGGTTCCTGGATTTCAAATCCAGCTGATCTTTCTACTCACATTGTTGATTTCTACAGTAAGCTTTTTTCTGAAAGCTTCAGAGTCATTGACTACTCCTTTTTGCAATCCTTACCAAGAAAAGTTGATAGTTATATGAATGATCATCTCATCAGACCTGTTACTGATACAGAAATTAAGTGTGTTGTCTTTCAGATGGGTCCTTCTAAGGCTCCTGGTCCTGATGGATTTCCAGGGAGGTTCTTTCAAACTCACTGGAATCTCATTTCTGCCAATTTCTGCTCTGAAGTTCGTTCTTTCTTTGAGAACAGGCAAATTGAGAACACTTGGAATGATACTTTCATAGCACTTATTCCTAAGGTGAATCATCCAGAAACTACTTCTCAATATAGACCTATTGGTTTAGCAAACTTCATAGTTAAGGTTATTTTCAAGATCCTTACTTCTCGTCTTAAGCCTTACATTTCTCAAATTATCTCAGAATTACAATCAGCTTTTACTGGAAATCAATGTATTCAGGATAATATTATTGTTGTTCATGAGGTAGTTCACAAATTAAGAACGAGAAAGAAAGGCACTAAGTATGATTTCTTATTCAAGGTTGACATGCTTAAGGCTTTTGACAGAGTATCTTGGGAATTCTTATTTGCTACTCTTCAAGCAATTGGTTTTCATCATCTTTGGATTGAGTGGATCAGAACTTTAATCACGACAGTTAGATTAAATGTTTTGCGTAATGGCTCTCCAACTCAATGGTTCACTCCTTCAAGAGGACTAAGATAGGGTGATCCAATGTCACCCTACTTATTCATCTTGGTCTCTAATGTTCTCTCCTTCATGATACACCAATCTATTGGACAAGGTCGTATGAAAGGATTGAAATTAAGTAGATTTTGTCCTGTGTTGCATCATATTCTCTTTGTTGATGACACGGTTATCTTTGGAGCTACTACTATTTTAGAAGCAAAAGTTATTCAGCTGATTCTTAATAGGTACTGCTATGTCTCTGGACAAGCTATCAACACAGCCAAATCATCTATTCTATTTTCAACAAATACACCTTCTGAAATCAAGACTATAATAGCTTATGAGTTTGGTGTTGATATCAACATTCCAATGGGGAATTATTTAGGAGTTTCAGCTGAATGGGGTGCAACTAAGAAACAAACTTTTCAGTATATGTTGGACAGATTAACAGCAAAAGTGAATTCTTGGCAGTCAAGCTTTCTCAATCATGCTGGCAGATCAGTTTTGGTTAAATCAGTTCTTCAAGCATTGCCTTCTTATCTGTTCTCTTGCTTTCTTCTACCAAAACACATTCTAAAGAGAATGGATCAGCTGCTTGTTAATTTTTGGTGGTCAGGAAATGCTTCTAGTTCAAAGGTTCACTGGCTTCCAGCAGTAGATCTTAGGAAGTCTGTTTCAGAAGGAGGACTTGGTTTCAGGAGTTTCTATGAATTCAATCTAGCTTTCTTAGCTAAATTGGCATGGAAAATTATAACAAATCCTAATTCCTTGTGGATTCAACTGCTGAAAGGACTTTATTTCCCTAATACCAGTTTTCTTCAAGCTAGAAGGCATCATAAATCCTCTTGGATTTGGTCAGGAATTATTGAGGGAAGGAAGTCACTTATTCATGGTCTTCGAAAAAACATAGGGGATGGTAATGATACTTCAATTGTAAATGCCTGGATTCCTGAATCTCCTAGTTTCAAAGCATACTGTTCTACAGCTTTTATGAACTTCAAAGTCTCGGATTTCATTCTTAATCCTCAGAGAAATGGGATATTCAGAAGTTAAGAGCAGCTTTTCTAGGTGATGTGGTACAACAAATTCTTCTTATTCCCTTAGGACCAGAATGATATTCTGATAAATTTGTTTGGCATTTAGAATCAACTGGAAAATTCTCAGTCAGATCTTGCTATCGTTACCTTCATTCTATTACAGATCCTCATAATCAGCCAGTTGATGATAGTTTAAAGAAGTTATGGAAATGGTTGTGGCATTTGGATTTACCTCCAAAGTTAAAGTTTTTTCTTTGGCGTGTATGTAGAAATGCACTGCCAACTAAATCAAGTTTATTTCGCAGAAGATGTGGTGATTCCTAATATTGTGTTACTTGTTATGTTGAACACTAGAACATTCTTTTGTTCCATTGTGTTGTTAGCAGATCATTTTTGTAACATCCCCGCCCAACCGAACGGTTTGGAACTTGAGTTTGGATGGTTTAGACATTGGGAACAATGTTCTTGAGGCCCCATCGAAGTCCGGGACGTTCATAGATGAGTCGGGTTGAAGATACAAGCGAGTACATGAGAATTGGCAAAAGGTGACAGATTACAACACACAGCCGTGTGTTATAGAAACACACCGTGTTGTTTGAAACAACACGCCGTGTGTTATAGAAACATGCCGTGTTTCTTGTGCCTGCCATAAATAGCTGATTTTTCACGGAAATTCACAATTTCCCCTTCTTTCTCTTTCCCCGAAATTCCCTTTGACGAACCAAAAAACCCCCTTAGGTTCAATCCTTGATTCCGGGAGTTGTAGAACTCCGATTGACGATCCGTTTGTTGCTACGCGTTTGTGGCGATGAGAGGAAGAGATCGTTAGTCGTGGTTTTTGGTATTTCTGACCGAGGTGCTGTCAGTGGCAGGAGGAAGAGCTACGACTTTGGAGTGGTAGAGCTTGGTCGTTCGGGTTCCGGGAGTTGTTTTAGAGCCTCGTCTTCTTGTCAGGTGAGGGTTTAGCATACGATAGGCAGTATTGGTCGATGTGAGGAGTTACAACGTTGACTTAGTTGAATATAGGTTATGCATGAAATTGGAAGAGAGTAAAAGGGGAAAACTATACTGCAATTGATTGTTATGTGACTTATGATGATTGTTGCTTGTTGTGTGGTTGCTAATTGATGAATTGATTAATGGTTGTGGGCTGATGTGTTGTGCTTGAATTGGGGGAAATGATTAACAATGTTGCTAAAATAAACCAGACGTAGTAAGGAGTGTAGGAGGGCTGGGACGTGATGCTGTATACTGTATCTATATCTGGTGCTGACAGTTGTGGTTGCAGGAGGGTGGTCCTGCCAATGTGGGGTCGCCCTTAATTGATGAGCAGGTGGACGGCTCCACCAATGTGGGGTCGTCCAATGAAGGATGTACAGGAGGGTAACCCTACGACTCATGACATGGCTTCCCCTGTACTTGCAGGTGGGGGTGGCCGGTGATCTAGCCGTTTACCCTTAAACTGTTTGTGTCGTGGGAGGCGTTGAATGTCTTGTGTGTGTGGTTATGTGTGATGTGGGATTACTGAATGGTTCGGATTGTGTTGGTTTATGTGATGTTGGGATTGAGATGATGCTAGGTGTTGATGTATGAATTATGCAACGTGCCTTTTAGGTAGAATTGATGTTGTGTGTGAAGATGGTTGTTAATGTATTTAGGGTGGTAGACTTATGACTTAGAATTGACTAATGGAATTGGTACATGGAATTGGCTAATAGAAATGGTAAGGGAATTGGTACGTGGAATTGGCTAATGGAATTGGTACATGGAATTGGGTAGAGGAATTGGAATTGGGTTGATTGCTTGAATTGATTGGATGGTGTGTGGTTGATTGGCTGTGATATGTGCATGTGGGTGGGAATTGGTTAGTGATGATATTGATGATGGAATTGTTGGTGGACTTGATGATTGGAATTGGTTGGTTTGAAAAAGGAATTTGAGCATGATGTTGACGTGGAAAGTGATGATGGATTGATGATTGGTTTTGGATGGATTTGATGGGGAATCATGATGGACAGTTTGAATGAATAATTTTGGGAATTGTCCTTGTTGTTGAGTCTAAATGAATGGATAGAATCGGAAGGAGCCTGTACTGCCCCCCTAAATTGTCACCCCTTCTGCGGTTGGTGGTGCGGTCACGTCACCTATGAGAGTGGCGTGATGAGGTGTGTTGTGAATGTGAGTTGGCCATGAATCCTTGTGCTGCGGTCCTGGATGCGTCTTGAGAACCCCCTTTTGCGGTTGGGGGTGCGTCAGTGTTGTTAGCCGGCAGGGGTGGTACAGGGCAACTCCTTATGGCGCCTAATGAACTCACATAGATAAATGAATGTGTGGTTGTGATGTACTTGTCAAGTTTGTGGTTGTGATTTATGTGTCGTGTATGCATTGTGGAGTATGCGTGTGTCCATATGAATGGGTGTAAGTGAAGTTGTACTTGATTGTGAATGATTGAGGATGGATTGGTTGGGTTGTGCTTGGTTTATGTTGTGAAGCTGTGAATTGTGAGTTGTGTGGTTGATGTATGAATGTGGGTGCTATTCGTGTTGGAAGATGCACTGTGATTAAGTGTTGTATCGTGTGTATGATGACTCTGTTGATGCTGTTATATTGTGAACTGATGACTTGTATGCATTGCTGAATTTTATTAATCGTGTATGTCAGTGGAGGTAAGTCATTGGGTGATCACCTAGTAGCATGTTAGGAATTAAAATATGAATGGCTGTGTCAGATTCCGCTGCTGTTTGTGTGTGGAGTTGGGATCGCTCCTAGGCTAGGTTCGGCGCATAGGTAGACCCAGTGAGTTCACTCAGTTTCATTAGGAAACTGATCCCCCCAGTTTTCCCTTTTCAGGTTCGCTTGTTAGTGAGTGTGAGTTGAAGTCAGGTGTGTTGTTGAGTTCAGAAGAGTTGCAGGTTGGAGTTTGTGAAGTGAAGATTAGGAAGCTACATTGGAGTGACCATTGTTTTGAATTTTGTATTTTCAGTTGACACCTTTGGTTGGGGATTTTGTAATCATTTTGAGCTTTGGTTTCGGGTTTCGGTTTTTATGTAATGAAGGCCTTCGGTTGTCTTTCAGCTTTATTTAAGAGTTATTTATGTTTCCGCTGCGTTTTACTCCTCTATTTAAATGATGTATCTTCAAGTAGCACTCAAACCGGTTCGACCATGGGTAAACTCGGGTCGGTTTGGGACGGGTGTTACAGATGGTATCAGAGCCTGGTTAGTTGCTGCTGTGTTGGTGATTCATTTCTTCTTCTAGAGGAGTAATTAACCTCATAGGGAGAAGGGGTGAAGCATCGGCACAGGACCAACTCTCCAGGGATTTTCAAACCGTTTTGAAATGGGTGGGAAGTTTCGAAAGAAAAGGCGTTTGATTTTGAAAGGAAAAGTGATTTGAAATGCAAAGTGATTTATGAAAATTGGTCAACTGAAACGTTTTGTGTCCTCCTGTAGTGAAGAGGGTGGCGGAGTAGTTGAGAGTGGAAGTAGTAGCAGGTTGGGAAATTGGTTAGAAGAGTAGAGCCTTGTAGAATTTGGTTAAGTGAGTAGAGTGCTTGAGGGTGTGAGTTGTAGTCGAAGGTGTTAACTTCATAGTTCTTGTTGGTGTGAGTTGTGCTTTGTTGTGCTTTGTTGTGCTCTTGCTTTGTGGTTGTGCTCTTGTGTGAGTTGTGTGTTTGGTTGTGTTCTGGTTGTGTCTTGTGGTGAGTGGTGTCGTCGAGGTTCGGTTGTGCGTGTCTGTTAGGTAGAAGTTCAGAGTAGTGTGGGAGTAGTGCCCTTAGAAGGTGTGTGTTGCTAGAGCTGTTAGGAGGAAGTTTCGGAAGGTAATGTGATCCATGTGTTACTGCATTTGTTGCTGTGATTTGTGATTGCGTTGCTAGAGCGAGTTGGGTTGTGATTTCGGGGACGAAATCTTTTGAAGTTGTGGAGACTTGTAACATCCCCGCCCAACCGAATGGTTTGGAACTTGAGTTTGGATGGTTTAGACATTGGAAACAATGTTCTTGAGGCCCATCGAAGTCCGGGACGTTCATAGTTGAGTCGGGTTGAAGATACAAGCGAGTACGTGAGAATTGGCAAAAGGTGACAGATTACAACACACAGCCGTGTGTTATAGAAACACACCATGTTGTTTGAAACAACACGCCGTGTGTTATAGAAACACGCCGTGTTTCTTGTGCCTGCCATAAATAGCTGATTTTTCATGGAAATTCACAATTTTCCCTTCTTTCTCTTTCCCCGAAATTCCCTTTGACGAACCAAAAACCCCCTTAGGTTCAATCCTTGATTCCGGGAGTTGTAGAGCTCCGATTGACAATCCGTTTGTTGCTACGCGTTCGTGGCGACGAGAGGAAGAGATTGCTAGTCGTGGTTTTTGGTATTTCTGACCGAGGTGCTGTCAGTGGTAGGAGGAAGAGCTACGACTTTGGAGTGGTAGAGCTTGGTCGTTCGGGTTCCGGGAGTTGTTTTAGAGCCTCGTCTTCTTGTCAGGTGAGGGTTTAGCATACGATAGGCAGTATTGGTCGATGTGAGGAGTTACAACCTTGACTTAGTTGAATATAGGTTATGCATGAAATTGGAAGAGAGTAAAAGGGGAAAACTATACTGCAATTGATTGTTATGTGACTTATGATGATTGTTGCTTGTTGTGTGGTTGCTAATTGATGAATTGATTAATGGTTGTGGGCTGATGTGTTGTGCTTGAATTGGGGGAAATGATTAACAATGTTGCTAAAATAAACCAGACGTAGTAAGGAGTGTAGGAGGGCTGGGACGTGATGCTGTATACTGTATCTATATCTGGTGCTGACAGTTGTGGTTGCAGGAGGGTGGTCCTGCCAATGTGGGGTCGCCCTTAATTGATGAGCAGGTGGACGGCTCCACCAATGTGGGGTCGTCCAATGAAGGATGTACAGGAGGGTAACCCTACGACTCATGACATGGCTTCCCCTGTACTTGCAGGTGGGGGTGGCCGGTGATCTAGCCGTTTACCCTTAAACTGTTTGTGTCGTGGGAGGCGTTGAATGTCTTGTGTGTGTGGTTATGTGTGATGTGGGATTACTGAATGGTTCGGATTGTGTTGGTTTATGTGATGTTGGGATTGAGATGATGCTAGGTGTTGATGTATGAATTATGCAACGTGCCTTTTAGGTAGAATTGATGTTGTGTGTGAAGATGGTTGTTAATGTATTTAGGGTGGTAGACTTATGACTTAGAATTGACTAATGGAATTGGTACATGGAATTGGCTAATAGAAATGGTAAGGGAATTGGTACGTGGAATTGGCTAATGGAATTGGTACATGGAATTGGGTAGAGGAATTGGAATTGGGTTGATTGCTTGAATTGATTGGATGGTGTGTGGTTGATTGGCTGTGATATGTGCATGTGGGTGGGAATTGGTTAGTGATGATATTGATGATGGAATTGTTGGTGGACTTGATGATTGGAATTGGTTGGTTTGAAAAAGGAATTTGAGCATGATGTTGACGTGGAAAGTGATGATGGATTGATGATTGGTTTTGGATGGATTTGATGGGGAATCATGATGGACAGTTTGAATGAATAATTTTGGGAATTGTCCTTGTTGTTGAGTCTAAATGAATGGATAGAATCGGAAGGAGCCTGTACTGCCCCCCTAAATTGTCACCCCTTCTGCGGTTGGTGGTGCGGTCACGTCACCTATGAGAGTGGCGTGATGAGGTGTGTTGTGAATGTGAGTTGGCCATGAATCCTTGTGCTGCGGTCCTGGATGCGTCTTGAGAACCCCCTTTTGCGGTTGGGGGTGCGTCAGTGTTGTTTGCCGGCAGGGGTGGTACAGGGCAACTCCTTATGGCGCCTAATGAACTCACATGGATAAATGAATGTGTGGTTGTGATGTACTTGTCAAGTTTGATGGTTGTGATTTATGTGTCGTGTATGCATTGTGGAGTATGCGTGTGTCCATATGAATGGGTGTAAGTGAAGTTGTACTTGATTGTGAATGATTGAGGATGGATTGGTTGGGTTGTGCTTGGTTTATGTTGTGAAGCTGTGAATTGTGAGTTGTGTGGTTGATGTATGAATGTGGGTGCTATTCGTGTTGGAAGATGCACTGTGATTAAGTGTTGTATCGTGTGTATGATGACTCTGTTGATGCTGTTATATTGTGAACTGATGACTTGTATGCATTGCTGAATTTTATTAATCGTGTATGTCAGTGGAGGTAAGTCATTGGGTGATCACCTAGTAGCATGTTAGGAATTAAAATATGAATGGCTGTGTCAGATTCCGCTGCTGTTTGTGTGTGGAGTTGGGATCGCTCCTAGGCTAGGTTCGGCGCATAGGTAGACCCAGTGAGTTCACTCAGTTTCATTAGGAAACTGATCCCCCCCAGTTTTCCCTTTTCAGGTTCGCTTGTTAGTGAGTGTGAGTTGAAGTCAGGTGTGTTGTTGAGTTCAGAAGAGTTGCAGGTTGGAGTTTGTGAAGTGAAGATTAGGAAGCTACATTGGAGTGACCATTGTTTTGAATTTTGTATTTTCAGTTGACACCTTTGGTTGGGGATTTTGTAATCATTTTGAGCTTTGGTTTCGGGTTTCGGTTTTTATGTAATGAAGGCCTTCGGTTGTCTTTCAGCTTTATTTAAGAGTTATTTATGTTTCCGCTGCGTTTTACTCCTTTATTTAAATGCTGTATCTTCAAGTAGCACTCAAACCGGTTCGACCATGGGTAAACTCGGGTCGGTTTGGGACGGGTGTTACAGATGGTATCAGAGCCTGGTTAGTTGCTGCTGTGTTGGTGATTCGTTTCTTCTTCTCTAGAGGAGTAATTAACCTCATAGGGAGAAGGGGTGAAGCATCGGCACAGGACCAACTCTCCAGGGATTTTCAAACCGTTTTGAAATGGGTGGGAAGTTTCGAAAGGAAAGGCGTTTGATTTTGAAAGGAAAAGTGATTTGAAATGCAAAGTGATTTATGAAAATTGGTCAACTGAAACGTTTTGTGTCCTCCTGTAGTGAAGAGGGTGGCGGAGTAGTTGAGAGTGGAAGTAGTAGCAGGTTGGGAAATTGGTTAGAAGAGTAGAGCCTTGTAGAATTTGGTTAAGTGAGTAGAGTGTTGAGGGTGTGAGTTGTAGTCGAAGGTGTTAGCTTCATAGTTATTGTTGGTGTGAGTTGTGCTTTGTTGTGCTTTGTTGTGCTCTTGCTTTGTGGTTGTGCTCTTGTGTGAGTTGTGTGTTTGGTTGTGTTCTGGTTGTGTCTTGTGGTGAGTGGTGTCGTCGAGGTTCGGTTGTGCGTGTCTGTTAGGTAGAAGTTCAGAGTAGTGTGGGAGTAGTGCCCTTAGAAGGTGTGTGTTGCTAGAGCTGTTAGGAGGAAGTTTCGGAAGGTAATGTGATCCATGTGTTACTGCATTTGTTGCTGTGATTTGTGATTGCGTTGCTAGAGCGAGTTGGGTTGTGATTTCGGGGATGAAATCTTTTGAAGTTGTGGAGACTTGTAACATCCCCGCCCAACCGAATGGTTTGGAACTTGAGTTTGGATGGTTTAGACATTGGAAACAATGTTCTTGAGGCCCCATCGAAGTCCGGGACGTTCATAGTTGAGTCGGGTTGAAGATACAAGCGAGTACGTGAGAATTGGCAAAAGGTGACAGATTACAACACACAGCCGTGTGTTATAGAAACACACCATGTTGTTTGAAACAACACGCCGTGTGTTATAGAAACACGCCGTGTTTCTTGTGCCTGCCATAAATAGCTGATTTTTCACGGAAATTCACAATTTTCCCTTCTTTCTCTTTCCCCGAAATTCCCTTTGACGAACCAAAAACCCCCTTAGGTTCAATCCTTGATTCCGGGAGTTGTAGAGCTCCGATTGACAATCCGTTTGTTGCTACGCGTTCGTGGCGACGAGAGGAAGAGATTGCAGTCGTGGTTTTTGGTATTTCTGACCGAGGTGCTGTCAGTGGTAGGAGGAAGAGCTACGACTTTGGAGTGGTAGAGCTTGGTCGTTCGGGTTCCGGGAGTTGTTTTAGAGCCTCGTCTTCTTGTCAGGTGAGGGTTTAGCATACGATAGGCAGTATTGGTCGATGTGAGGAGTTACAACCTTGACTTAGTTGAATATAGGTTATGCATGAAATTGGAAGAGAGTAAAAGGGGAAAACTATACTGCAATTGATTGTTATGTGACTTATGATGATTGTTGCTTGTTGTGTGGTTGCTAATTGATGAATTGATTAATGGTTGTGGGCTGATGTGTTGTGCTTGAATTGGGGAAAATGATTAACAATGTTGCTAAAATAAACCAGACGTAGTAAGGAGTGTAGGAGGGCTGGGACGTGATGCTGTATACTGTATCTATATCTGGTGCTGACAGTTGTGGTTGCAGGAGGGTGGTCCTGCCAATGTGGGGTCGCCCTTAATTGATGAGCAGGTGGACGGCTCCACCAATGTGTGGTCGTCCAATGAAGGATGTACAGGAGGGTAACCCTACGACTCATGGCATGGCTTCCCCTGTACTTGCAGGTGGGGGTGGCCGGTGAGCTAGCCGTTTACCCTTAAACTGTTTGTACCGTGGGAGGCGTTGAATGTCTTGTGTGTGTGGTTATGTGTGATGTGGGATTACTGAATGATTCGGATTGTGTTGGTTTATGTGATGTTGGGATTGAGATGATGCTAGGTGTTGATGTATGAATTATGCAACGTGCCTTTTAGGTAGAATTGATGTTGTGTGTGAAGATGGTTGTTAATGTGTTTAGGGTGGTAGACTTATGACTTAGAATTGACTAATGGAATTGGTACATGGAATTGGCTAATAGAAATGGTAAGGGAATTGGTACGTGGAATTGGCTAATGGAATTGGTACATGGAATTGGGTAGAGGAATTGGAATAGGGTTGATTGCTTGAATTGATTGGATGGTGTGTGGTTGATTGGATTGTGATATGTGCATGTGGGTGGGAATTGGTTAGTGATGATATTGATGATGGAATTGTTGGTGGACTTGATGATTGGAATTGGTTGGTTTGAAAAAGGAATTTGAGCATGATGTTGACGTGGAAAGTGATGATGGATTGATGATTTGTTTTGGATGGATTTGATGGGGAATCATGATGGACAGTTTGAATGAATAATTTTGGGAATTGCCCTTGTTGTTGAGTCTAAATGAATGGATAGAATCGGAAGGAGCCTATACTGCCCCTAAATTGTCACCCCTTCTGCGGTTGGTGGTGCGGTCATGTCACCTATGAGAGTGGCGTGATGAGGTGTGTTGTGAATGTGAGTTGGCCATGAATCCTTGTGCTGCGGTCCTGGATGCGTCTTGAGAACCCCCTTCCGCGGTTGGGGGTGCGTCAGTGTTGTTAGCCGGCAGGGGTGGTACAGGGCTACTCCTTATGGCGCCTAATGAACTCACATAGATAAATGAATGTGTGGTTGTGATGTACTTGTCAAGTTTGTGGTTGTGATTTATGTGTCGTGTATGCATTGTGGAGTATGCGTGTGTCCATATGAATGGGTGTAAGTGAAGTTGTACTTGATTGTGAATGATTGAGGATGGATTGGTTGGGTTGTGCTTGGTTTATGTTGTGAAGCTGTGAATTGTGAGTTGTGTGGTTGATGTATGAATGTGGGTGCTATTCGTGTTGGAAGATGCACTGTGATTAAGTGTTGTATCGTGTGTATGATGACTCTGTTGATGCTGTTATATTGTGAACTGATGACTTGTATGCATTGCTGAATTTTATTAATCGTGTATGTCAGTGGAGGTAAGTCATTGGGTGATCACCTAGTAGCATGTTAGGAATTAAAATATGAATGGCTGTGTCAGATTCCGCTGCTGTTTGTGTGTGGAGTTGGGATCGCTCCTAGGCTAGGTTCGGCGCATAGGTAGACCCAGTGAGTTCACTCAGTTTCATTAGGAAACTGATCCCCCCCAGTTTTCCCTTTTCAGGTTCGCTTGTTAGTGAGTGTGAGTTGAAGTCAGGTGTGTTGTTGAGTTCAGAAGAGTTGCAGGTTGGAGTTTGTGAAGTGAAGATTAGGAAGCTACATTGGAGTGACCATTGTTTTGAATTTTGTATTTTCAGTTGACACCTTTGGTTGGGGATTTTGTAATCATTTTGAGCTTTGGTTTCGGGTTTCGGTTTTTATGTAATGAAGGCCTTCGGTTGTCTTTCAGCTTTATTTAAGAGTTATTTATGTTTCGCTGCGTTTTACTCCTTTATTTAAATGCTGTATCTTCAAGTAGCACTCAAACCGGTTCGACCATGGGTAAACTCGGGTCGGTTTGGGACGGGTGTTACAGATGGTATCAGAGCCTGGTTAGTTGCTGCTGTGTTGGTGATTCGTTTCTTCTTCTAGAGGAGTAATTAACCTCATAGGGAGAAGGGGTGAAGCATCGGCACAGGACCAACTCTCCAGGGATTTTCAAACCGTTTTGAAATGGGTGGGAAGTTTCGAAAGGAAAGGCGTTTGATTTTGAAAGGAAAAGTGATTTGAAATGCAAAGTGATTTATGAAAATTGGTCAACTGAAACGTTTTGTGTCCTCCTGTAGTGAAGAGGGTGGCGGAGTAGTTGAGAGTGGAAGTAGTAGCAGGTTGGGAAATTGGTTAGAAGAGTAGAGCCTTGTAGAATTTGGTTAAGTGAGTAGAGTGTTTGAGGGTGTGAGTTGTAGTCGAAGGTGTTAGCTTCATAGTTATTGTTGGTGTGAGTTGTGCTTTGTTGTGCTTTGTTGTGCTCTTGCTTTGTGGTTGTGCTCTTGTGTGAGTTGTGTGTTTGGTTGTGTTCTGGTTGTGTCTTGTGGTGAGTGGTGTCGTCGAGGTTCGGTTGTGCGTGTCTGTTAGGTAGAAGTTCAGAGTAGTGTGGGAGTAGTGCCCTTAGAAGGTGTGTGTTGCTAGAGCTGTTAGGAGGAAGTTTCGGAAGGTAATGTGATCCATGTGTTACTGCATTTGTTGCTGTGATTTGTGATTGCATTGCTAGAGCGAGTTGGGTTGTGATTTCGGGGACGAAATCTTTTGAAGTTGTGGAGACTTGTAACATCCCCGCCCAACCGAATGGTTTGGAACTTGAGTTTGGATGGTTTAGACATTGGAAACAATGTTCTTGAGGCCCCATCGAAGTCCGGGACGTTCATAGTTGAGTCGGGTTGAAGATACAAGCGAGTACGTGAGAATTGGCAAAAGGTGACAGATTACAACACACAGCCGTGTGTTTAGAAACACACCATGTTGTTTGAAACAACACGCCGTGTGTTATAGAAACACGCCGTGTTTCTTGTGCCTGCCATAAATAGCTGATTTTTCACGGAAATTCACAATTTTCCCTTCTTTCTCTTTCCCCGAAATTCCCTTTGACGAACCAAAAACCCCCTTAGGTTCAATCCTTGATTCCGGGAGTTGTAGAGTTCCGATTGACAATCCGTTTGTTGCTACGCGTTCGTGGCGACGAGAGGAAAGAGATTGCTAGTCGTGGTTTTTGGTATTTCTGACCGAGGTGCTGTCAGTGGTAGGAGGAAGAGCTACGACTTTGAGTGGTAGAGCTTGGTCGTTCGGGTTCCGGGAGTTGTTTTAGAGCCTCGTCTTCTTGTCAGGTGAGGGTTTAGCATACGATAGGCAGTATTGGTCGATGTGAGGAGTTACAACCTTGACTTAGTTGAATATAGGTTATGCATGAAATTGGAAGAGAGTAAAAGGGGAAAACTATACTGCAATTGATTGTTATGTGACTTATGATGATTGTTGCTTGTTGTGTGGTTGCTAATTGATGAATTGATTAATGGTTGTGGGCTGATGTGTTGTGCTTGAATTGGGGGAAATGATTAACAATGTTGCTAAAATAAACCAGACGTAGTAAGGAGTGTAGGAGGGCTGGGACGTGATGCTGTATACTGTATCTATATCGGTGCTGACAGTTGTGGTTGCAGGAGGGTGGTCCTGCCAATGTGGGGTCGCCCTTAATTGATGAGCAGGTGGACGGCTCCACCAATGTGTGGTCGTCCAATGAAGGATGTACAGGAGGGTAACCCTACGACTCATGGCATGGCTTCCCCTGTACTTGCAGGTGGGGGTGGCCGGTGAGCTAGCCGTTTACCCTTAAACTGTTTGTACCGTGGGAGGCGTTGAATGTCTTGTGTGTGTGGTTATGTGTGATGTGGGATTACTGAATGATTCGGATTGTGTTGGTTTATGTGATGTTGGGATTGAGATGATGCTAGGTGTTGATGTATGAATTATGCAACGTGCCTTTTAGGTAGAATTGATGTTGTGTGTGAAGATGGTTGTTAATGTGTTTAGGGTGGTAGACTTATGACTTAGAATTGACTAATGGAATTGGTACATGGAATTGGCTAATAGAAATGGTAAGGGAATTGGTACGTGGAATTGGCTAATGGAATTGGTACATGGAATTGGGTAGAGGAATTGGAATAGGGTTGATTGCTTGAATTGATTGGATGGTGTGTGGTTGATTGGATTGTGATATGTGCATGTGCGTGGGAATTGGTTAGTGATGATATTGATGATGGAATTGTTGGTGGACTTGATGATTGGAATTGGTTGGTTTGAAAAAGGAATTTGAGCATGATGTTGACGTGGAAAGTGATGATGGATTGATGATTTGTTTTGGATGGATTTGATGGGGAATCATGATGGACAGTTTGAATGAATAATTTTGGAATTGCCCTTGTTGTTGAGTCTAAATGAATGGATAGAATCGGAAGGAGCCTGTACTGCCCCCTAAATTGTCACCCCTTCTGCGGTTGGTGGTGCGGTCATGTCACCTATGAGAGTGGCGTGATGAGGTGTGTTGTGAATGTGAGTTGGCCATGAATCCTTGTGCTGCGGTCCTGGATGCGTCTTGAGAACCCCCTTCCGCGGTTGGGGGTGCGTCAGTGTTGTTAGCCGGCAGGGGTGGTACAGGGCAACTCCTTATGGCGCCTAATGAACTCACATAGATAAATGAATGTGTGGTTGTGATGTACTTGTCAAGTTTGTGGTTGTGATTTATGTGTCGTGTATGCATTGTGGAGTATGCGTGTGTCCATATGAATGGGTGTAAGTGAAGTTGTACTTGATTGTGAATGATTGAGGATGGATTGGTTGGGTTGTGCTTGGTTTATGTTGTGAAGCTGTGAATTGTGAGTTGTGTGGTTGATGTATGAATGTGGGTGCTATTCGTGTTGGAAGATGCACTGTGATTAAGTGTTGTATCGTGTGTATGATGACTCTGTTGATGTTGTTATATTGTGAACTGATGACTTGTATGCATTGCTGAATTTTATTAATCGTGTATTTCAGTGGAGGTAAGTCCTTGGGTGATCACCTAGTAGCATGTTAGGAATTAAAATATGAACGGCTGTGTCAGATTCCACTGCTGTTTGTGTGTGGAGTTGGGATCGCTCCTAGGCTAGGTTCGGCGCATAGGTAGACCCAGTGGGTTCACTCAGTTTCATTGGGAAACTGACCCCCCCCCAGTTTTCCCTTTTCAGGTTCTCTTGTTAGTGAGTGTGAGTTGAAGTCAGGTGTGCTGTTGAGTTTAGAAGAGTTGCAGGTTGGAGTTTGTGAAGTGAAGATTAGGAAGCTACATTGGAGTGACCATTGTTTTGAATTTTGTATTTTCAGTTGACACCTTTGGTTGGGGATTTTGTAATCATTTTGAGCTTTGGTTTCGGGTTTCGGTTTTTATGTAATGAAGGCCTTCGGTTGTCTTTTAGCTTTATTTAAGAGTTATTTATGTTTCCGCTGCGTTTTACTCCTTTATTTAAATGCTGTATCTTCAAGTAGCACTCAAACCGGTTCGACCATGGGTAAACTCGGGTCGGTTTGGGACGGGTGTTACAATTTTGGCAGTTGGTTTCACCAGCAGTTCAATGTCCTGATACTCATCAGTCAACAAGATCATGGTTTATCAGCATTGCTTCATCTGCTTCACAGTAACATCAGCTGAGATAGGCTTTACAGTTTGGTATATTTGGAAGATGCAAAATGAACTTCTCTTTCAGAATATAACTCCATCTTTATTAGAATTGGCTTCCAGAAGAATGAATGATTTGCAAAGATGGAGAACAAGTACAAGTACTCTTTCCAACATTAGGTCAGCTTCTAGCTCTTTTTCTAATCCACTGACAAATTCTCTAGCTCTGACAGCCTACACTTATAAGGTTGTGTGTGATGGTGCCATCAAGGCCTCCATCCAGAAAGGTGCTTACAGTGTTATTATATATAACATTGAGGGACATGTTGTTAATGGAAGAGCTGGAATTTTGAACTGTGCAGCTCCTATTTGTGCTGAGACTAAAGCAATTCAAGTTGTTGTTGACTTGGTGAAATGCATTCCAACAACATCAGTGGTTCTTACAGACAGTCAGATTCTAGCAAATGCTTTAACATGTGATGAAGATAATTGGCCTTGGCAAGCTTCAGCTTTCCTTGCAATTATCAAACGTCTTCTTTTCTGGAATCAACAAGTTCATGTTTGTTACTCACCTCGATCTTCAATTCAAGCTGCTCATCATATAGCTGTTCAAGCACAAGATGGTATTCTCCCAGCAGATTGGCTTTCTAGCTTGTAAATTACTCTCTCTTTGTTTAGTTTCTTTTGTTGTTTCAAATCTGTAATTTTTCCTTTTGTTGGTTTTGTTCTGTAAGATACTACTCTGCTGGTTTTGGTTCTGCTCAGTAATATATTGGATGTTTTCATAATAATAAAATCAAAATTGACCCTTTAAGTATTTAAATTTCAAACACAATGAAGCCCCCAGAGTTTAGAACTCTCAATATTTTAAACTCTAAATATGTTTAGATCCTTAACTGAGATAATCTCGATTATGATAATACCACACACATACACTTTTTAGGGAATTCCTACCGTTAGGACACCCATTAGTGTCCTCATATGAGGACACCTCTTAGGGCCATAGGATTAAATCTTAGAGATCCTAAGGTCAATATTAAATGGATATAAAGGTAATTTTATTGTTTGAGATATTGCAGATTTTTAATTCTAATTTTTTTTCCATAATGATAATTATTACATTAATTTTGGATTTTCATTTATGATGCTGATTCTTTAAGTGAAATTAAATTATTTAATTTAAAAAATTCCTTTTCTGCTCCATTTTTTTAGTAATTCATTAATTCCGTTTTTATGATCACAATTTCCATTTTTAATCAATTTTCCTAATATCGATTCAGAAGTATTAATCTTTATTTGGTTTTAAATTTTCCTAATAATTAATTCAGCAATATCCTATGATTTCTTCCCAAACATTACTCCCCTTTCTTTTTTAAAAAAAAATTGTTTACTAGTTGTCGATTACCGCTGTAATTTTATGAAGATTACAACTACACTTTCTATGGAAATTGTTTCGGAACGGTTCCACTTTTATTATTTCGGAACATCATATTAATCCATTAGGGAAATCAAAACACTATTAACTAACAAGAACAAGATGAAGAACTTCTCCTGATTAGGAAATCAGAACATAACCCAAACCAAATCAATCTCAATAATCTGTTCCAAAACTCGAAAACAAAAACATCATATTAATCCCTAAAAAAAATCGGAACACTGTTATCTAACAACAACAAAACAAAGATGAAAACCTTGTTCCTAACTAGGAAATCGGAACTATGTTTTTAACCATAAATGGTTCCAAAAATAAATAAAAGGAACAATGTTCCAATTAATAATTAGAAAACAAATCACAAAGCAAGCCAATGCAATCCCTTACTGCAACTCTCCAAGTAATCACCCATTATTAATCTGACACTCCTACCTTATCTACAAAATCCTCCGTTTCCAGAACACACCAACCACCACCAAACCCTATATCAAATTATGAGACGAAATAAGCCGTAAGAAATTGAAGATGAGTAATTGCTCCAGTTCAAAGCTCGTGATGATGATGATGGTCTATATAATCTTCTTCCTCGTCCAAATACTATTAGACTCCACCGTCACGTTGAAGGGACAAGGCCACTGCTCGACGGTCAGCGCAGTCACGACGGCCACAACTTGGAACTTCAATCGGGGGGTAGTAGATCGACCTGGATCCAAGGTTTCCGATCTTTAGATCTCGAGGACTGAAAGTCAGGAGGTTGGAGACCAAACTAACCCATCATCGAGAATCGTCTCTTCCACGTGAAACCTTGGTCGAAAATTGATCTGGAACTTGCTCCTTGATCCAATCCCAGATGTTTGTGACCTTCTCTCCAAGCCTCGAGTCGTCCCCAGGATTTTCAGGTGCCTGATGACGGCCAGAGAATTAGCCAGGCTCTAGGGTTCAATCGACTGACCCTATCGCAACTGGAGCAAGGCGGCGGTTGCGGGATGAAACAAGGCAGCGACGGTGAAATCCGATGACGGCTGGAGCAAGAGCGGTTGGGGAGAGTTTTTTCTATTGTAAAAAGAATTAGGGTTTTTTTAATGAAACCCTAATATTGTTTATTTATATACTAGTTCTAAATGACTATTTTGTCCATTTTAATATAGTCCATTAGATCTATTCTCTAATCCTACGGTTTTAAGGGGTATCCTCATATGAGGACACTAAGAGGTGTCCTAATGGTAGTAGATCCTCACTTTTTATAAGTTTTACAAGTTTTTTTTTATAAATAAGAGGGTAATTATATTGTAAGTTGGAAATCTATTCATAAGATATATAACTATTTAAGTATCTAACATAAAAATATATATAATACATCTATCTATTATATATATATAAGCAAATATAAATCCATACCCCTTTTATTCCTTCTTCCCTTAAGTGTAGGGATTCCACCAATCACCACTCTTCAATTAATAAATCTAAAAACTAATTTGAATATGGTTAAAAAGTAAATCAATTTTTTTCCAAAAATAAAATATAACAGTTAGAAATTGAAAACAGTTTCCCACCATCCCCACGTACTTGTGTCTACTAATTAGATGGAATGAGTTTTTTTTTAATAAATACAGATTTAATTTAGTTTATTTATAAAATTTTGAAGTATTAGATTAGTTTATTTTTTGGAATAAAAAAAAGATTAGTTTATTTTTCTCAAGTTATCTGAATTATGGTAAGAATTTTTTTACAAAAGTTTGACTATAATTTTGATGGGCCTAGCCCGACGAAGTCCAAAGGCCCACATGACGGCCCACGAGGCAACCCACATGGTAGCCCGAACACAGCGGTTAGGGCAGGGGGCCCGGACTCAGGCGGTAAATCAGATGGGCCGAACAGGCAGGCCCAGGAGGTGGAGTAAGGCCCAAAGCAATGGCCCAGCTCGGCGGCCTCCTAGGGTTACTCGGCGACACTTAGGTTTCCAAGGCAGAGCGGACACGTGTCAACATCCCACGGGAGCCACAAACGAGTGGCTAAGATTCAGCCTTGACAACCAAGGCAGGGGTACTATAAATACCCCCGTACACCCTATTAACCAGGGGACAACACTTTTACCTAGCGAACAAACGCTCCGCGGTACGTTACTCACCTCCCTCACCCATTCCTTAAACTGATAGCCTCCCCTTTTCCTTGAACTGACTACCCCTCACGCTACTTACGAGGTACAACACTCCGCGAGGACCAACAAGCTTGGGTCTCCATTATTGGGCCAGGCGACAAGGCTGGAACAATTGGCGCGCCAGATAGGGGGACGGTCAGGCGACTTTTCAAGGCGAATGGCTTCATCAGCGATGCCCACTCTGATGGGCGAGGATGGCGAAAGAGGAGATGGAGTAACACCCGTCAAGTATGTCAACCCAGGTTCTCGAGCAGACCCAAACCTCACAAGAAACATGGAGCGCGAATTCGAGGGCGACTCGGAGTCCCAGAGTACTATTCCGACCGGCGATGCCTATGAGCTGTTAGAGCAGCGATTTCGATCCCTTGAGCAACAGAATGCTGAGCTCACACAGATGTTGAAAACGGTGATCGCTCAGCAAGCTCAAGCTCTCAGGGCCAACACTCAGGACAGGCAATCGCCACAGGACTCCCATTTGGAAGCGTTACAGCAATTCCTCCCTGCTACTCAAATCTCCCCTGCACAGATGGCGGTTCGCCAACCTCTGTCCAGGGCGATACTCGCCGAGCCACTACCTAAGGGGTTGGTTCCGCCCAACCTAGATAGGTATGTAGGTACTGGCGACCCAGACGAGCATTTGCAAGCCTTCCAGATCGCCATGCAAATGCAGCAGGCCGGCGACGCCGCATATTGCAGAGCTTTTCCGGCGACATTGGGAGGGCGAGCCAGGGAGTGGTACATGAATCTACCAGAGGGCATCATAACATCGTGGGAGGGCTTTGCGAGGATCTTCTCACAGAAGTATGAGTGCAAGAAAACAAGGACGGTCCCGTTGCAAGCGCTGGTGAGCTTGAGGCAAAAGCCGAACCAGTCGCTGAAGGAGTTCTTTGATGAATGGACTGGGGTTGTCCAATCCATCAAGAGGGTAGATCATGAAATCGCTGCGGCAAGTTTATTCCAGTCGACTCATAACGGCAGGCTGCGGGAGTCGCTGCTACAGGTGGCTCCGAAGTCGCTATCCGACTTGGAAACCAGAGTACACAAAATTATTTTGATTGAGGAGCAGTTAGCAGAACCTTTACATGGAGCGGCGAAGATGGAAGAAAAGCCCGTTACAGGGAACAAGCAGGCCAAAGGGCAGCCCTCCGAGACGCGGCCATACGGGAAATATCGCCCAGGGGAGCAAAGGCGTTACCAAGAGAAAGGATACCCAGGGGAGCATAGGGATTATCAGGAGAGAGGATATCAAGAGGAGAGGGCAGATTATACACCCCTCTCAGAATCGCGAAGAAAGATTCTGCTGTACATGCAGCATAAGGGACACCCCATCAACTGGCCGGGGCCAATGTTCACCCCGGCGGATCAGCGAAGTCGCCAAAAGTTTTGCGATTTCCATGACTCTCATGGGCATACCACTGAAGACTGCAGGGAATTGAAAAATGAAATCGAAAGGTGGATAAACGAAGGACGTCTCAGGGATTTCATTGTCAGCTCAAAGCGGAAAAACAAGCCGCAAGAAGATGATCGCCGAGGACAAGGAGAATCACAAGACAAGAAGGGTGATGTTTTCACCCGACTTAAGGAGCCTATGGACAATGAAGATAGCAAGAAAAAGCCTCGACCTGAGGTAAACCACGTTTATCAAACCATTTTCGGTGGGGAAAGTTGCCCGACAAAGAAAGTCAAAAAGGAGGAAACAAAGGAGGTGATGATGATAGACCAAGTCAGTCGCCCAACGTTGGGATTCTCGGAAGAAGACATGGCCAGGGTAGGAGGCCCAAGTTTGGAGGCGATGGTGATTCAAGTAATCACACACAATAGCCGAGTGGAGCGAGTGATGGTTGACGAAGGAAGCTCTGCGGACATTATTTTCTGGGAGCTGTACAAAAAGATGAACCTGCCAGCTAGCTTGCTCAGGCAGACAAAAACTACCATCTCAGGATTTTCAGGACACACAGTTCCCATCAAGGGGATAGCCACGATGGCAATAACCATTGGGGATGGAGACTTGCAGGTCACCCGATCCATCGACTTCCATGTCATGGATTGTCAATCCACGTACAACATGATCCTAGGGCGACCTGCACTCGCCGCCTTCCAAGCGATCTCCTCCCCAGTGCACCAAGTACTGAAGTTCGCTACTAATGAAGGGATAGGTTTCGCCTGGGGACACCCGGACATCGCCAGAAGGTGTTACAGGGCGGCGACTAAAAGCACGTGCCTCACCATAAGCTTGGAGGCGGAGAATGAAGGAGAAAGAGTCGTTCCAGCAGAATCGGACGTCCCAATACCGCTGTTCGAAGAAGATGAAAGTAAGACAGTTCGAGTTTCATCCTACCTGAGCGATAACAAGAAACAGGAGTTGGTCAAGTTGCTCCAAGAGTTCTCGCACCTGTTCGCATGGTCACCAAGCGACATGCCAGGAATTGCTCCAGACATCATCAAACACTCTCTAGCGATCGAGCCCGGGAGTCGCCCAGTCCAGCAAAAGCGGCGGAACATCTGCAGAGAAAGGCAGCAGGCGGTGGCAAATGAAGTGGACAAACTTTTGAAGGCAGGGTTTATCAAAGAGGTACAGTATCCTGAGTGGTTGGCTAATGTAGTTCTTGTCAAAAATCGTCAGGAGCATGGCGAATGTGCGTCGACTTCACCAACCTTAACGATGCTTGCCCCAAGGATCCGTACCCCTTGCCCAACATAGAGCAGCTGGTAGACGCAACGGCGAACAATGAAATGCTGTCCTTTCTGGACATGTTCTCGGGATATCATCAAATACCTTTAAGCAAGCAAGATCAAGAGAAAACGGCTTTCATGACGCCCACGGCGAACTACTGCTATCGAGTGATGCCATTCGGGCTCAAGAATGCTGGCGCGACTTACCAGAGAATGATCGACAAAGTCTTTGTCAAGCAGCTCGGCCGAAACTTGGAGGCGTATGTGGATGACCTGCTGGTCAAAAGTAAGAGATCTAATGACCATCTTGGCGACTTAAGGGAAACCTTCAATACACTACAGGAGTATTCGCTTAGGTTGAACCCTTTGAAGTGCGTGTTCGGGGCAACATCAGGAAAGTTCCTAGGATACCTCATAACCAGGAGAGGAATTGAAGCTAATCCAGCGCAGATCGCGGCGATTACAGCGATGGCCCCTCCAAAGACTGTGAAGGAGGTTCAGGTTCTATCTGGAAGACTGACGGCAATCAATCGATTCATTCCCAGGATCGCCGACCGATGCGCTCCGTTCTTTGCGACTTTAAAGAATGCATCAAAGTTTGCTGGAATGATAAATGTAACAAGGCTTTTGAAGAGCTAAAGCAGTTTTTAATTACCCCTCCTGTACTTGCATCTCCGAAATCAAATGAAGATTTATTTCTCTATATCGCGATCTCTCCAAAGGCAGTTAGTGCGGTCTTAGTTCGAAGAGAGGACAAAGCCGAACACCCTGTTTTTTATACAAGTAAAACCTTGGTCGATGCTGAAACAAGGTACCCGCGATAGAAAAAATGGCATACGCTGTGGTCTGCGCGGCCAGAAAGTTGCGACCATATTTTCAGGCACACACGATACATGTGCTCACGAATCTTCCGATTAAGAATGCGTTAAGATCTATGAGCATGGCAGGGCGATTAGCTAAGTGGGCGATCGAGTAAGCGAGTATGACATTCGATACCAACCGCGAACGGCGATCAAGGCCCAGGTCCTTGCTGACTTTGTAGTCGAAGGTGCAGTACAAGAAGATACCGAGGAAGGCGATGAATGGACGTTATTCACAGATGGCGCCTCGAGTAAAGGAGGGTCAGGCGCAGGGATAGTCCTAAGGTCTCCTGGGGGGATCCTCCACGAGGTCGCATTGCGATTCGCAACCAATCGAACCAACAATGCAGCTGAGTACGGGGCATTAGAGGCTGGCTTGCGAATCGCTAAGAGTATGGGAGTTACTAACATCAGAGTTTTCTCAGACTCGGCGATAGTAGTCAACCAAGTTAATGGGAGCTTTGAGGTAAAGGAGGAGTCGCTCCTCCCTTATTTCGATGAGGTAAAACTGCTTATATCAGAATTCAAGAAGGTGGTTATATCCCAGATTGCTAGGGAGTAGAATTGCCACGCGGATGCATTATCGAAACTAGCAACGGCGACTGATTTTGAAGAAGGGTGAATGGTCACAGTGGAAAAAGAAACAAGGAGGAAGCAGTGTTTTCACGTGATTAACGGAATTGGGAAAAGCGACTAGCGAACGCCTATTATTCAATACTTGGATAACGACACTGTACCAAGTGACCCGTTAGAAGCGACCAAGCTCCGGCGAAAAGCAGGGAGGTGTACTATAATAGGGGGAGAGCTGTATCGGAAATCAGCTATGGGTCCATACTTGCGATGCCTGGGAGAGGAGGATGCAGCTTGGGCCCTAGAGGAAGTACATTCAGGAGTATGCGGTACTCACTTAGGAACAAGAAGTTTGGAAAGGAACTTAATATACCAGGGTTTCTATTGGCCAACAATGAGAAAGGAAGCTGGCGACCTGGTGAAGAAATGTCACAAATGTCAGGAATTCGCAAGTTATCACAAGTTGCCCGCAACAGCGCTCCAGGCGAATGTCAGCCCGTGGCCATTCGCGAGATGGGGGATGGATATCCTAGGCCCATTTCCGGAAGCTTCCGGGAAAAGGAAATTCCTTATCGTGGCAGTTGATTATTTCACCAAGTGGGTCGAGGCAGAAGCGGTGGCAAGTATCACCGCCAAGCAGATACAGAAGTTTGCATTTAAAAGTATCGTCACCAGATTTGGTATACCAGAAAGTATTATATGTGACCATGGAACTCAGTTTGACTCGCAGGTCTTTAAAGAGTTTTGTGATAAACTGAGGATAAATCTGAGATTCGCTTCGGTCGCCTATCCACAAGCTAATGGACAAGCAGAGGCGGCTAATAAGCTTATTCTACAAGGATTAAAGAAAAGAGTGGATGGCTGTAAAGGCGTATGGGTCGAGGAGCTTGATCATGTACTATGGGCTCACCGAACGGCTTATAAAACGGCGACAGGGGAGACTCCCTACACATTGACGTACGGGACTGAGGCGGTCCTCCCGGTAGAAATCTCAATCCCATCTGTCCGAATACAGGAATACAGGGATGAGGTCAACGAACAAGAATTGATGCTTAACGTAGATATGATTGAGGAAACAAGAGAAAAGGCACAGATGCGGCTGATCGCTGAAAAGGAGCAGTTAGCCAGGCGGTACAATTTAAAGCTCCGGCCACATCACATCGCGCTCAATGACTTAGTGCTGCGAAAGATCTTCAGGCCGGCGGTCGGGGCGGCCAAGCTCAACCCCGGATGGGAAGGCCCATACAGAGTACGGCGAGTGGTAGGGGCCAACACCTTAAACTAGCAGAGTTAGATGGAGCAAAGATCCCCAAAACTTGGAACTCCATGCATCTCAGGCGATATTATGATTAAAAAGACACTTGTAACCAAGGCTAGTTCTTAAGGCAACTAAGGGCCCTAATGATTGAATCTAATATATGTCTTCGCGCCATCAAATTTATCATGTAAGACCTAAGGGCATTGGGATCGCTATGTAAGACCTAAGGGCATTAACAAATCGCTGTGTAAGACCTAAGGGCATCAAATTTATCATGTAAGACCTAAGGGCATTGGGATCGCTATGTAAGACCTAAGGGCATTAACAAATCGCTGTGTAAGACCTAAGGGCATCAAATTTATCATGTAAGACCTAAGGGCATTGGGATCGCTATGTAAGACCTAAGGGCATTAACAAATCGCTGTGTAAGACCTAAGGGCATCAAATTTATCATGTAAGACCTAAGGGCATTGGGATCGCTATGTAAGACCTAAGGGCATTAACAAATCGCTGGGTAAGACCTAAGGGCATCAAATTTATCATGTAAGACCTAAGGGCATTGGGATCGCTATGTAAGACCTAAGGGCATTAACAAATCGCTGTGTAAGACCTAAGGGCATCAAATTTATCATGTAAGACCTAAGGGCATTGGGATCGCTATGTAAGACCTAAGGGCATACAATCGCGTGTAAGGACTAGGGCATCAAATTTATCATGTAAGACCTAAGGGCTATTAGACAAGGCATCATGCTGTGTAAGACCTAAGGGCATCAAATTATCATGTAAGACCTAAGGCATTGGGATAGGGTATGTAAACCTAAAGGGCTATACTATTAATGATGGTAAAATCTAGTTAATGATAAAGAAAGTGATTAAGAAATGTATAAGACAAAAAAAAAGCCAAAGATTGAAAATTCACGAGGAAGAGTTTAGTAAGGCAGTTTTTACAAAAAAAAAAAAACAACAACAACAACAGGTTGACAGCAGGTTGACAGCGGGATCATGGGTCTTTGGCACCGGAGCCCTTCTGGCCAGCTTTGGAAGAGTCAGCGGCGGAATTGAAGTCCTTGCCGCTGGTCGAGGGGGCTTGATCAGATGATGGCGGCTGAACCTCTGATCCATCGAGATTCAGAGCAGGCAGGCCACGGCTGAGGCGAGTGGCCGCCACATATTCGGCATCTGCCACCACTATCTCCCGCTCCAAGCGAGCAGCATCTCGAAAATAGGCCTCCTCCTCGGCATCGGGAAGGTCGGGAACCCCAAAGTTATAGCGATTGAGACCTCGAAGAATGGCTCAAACCATTTTTCGCCCTGGCCAGCCCTTGTTGGGAAACAGCTCGTAGAACTCATTACGACAGCTGCGCATTACTACGCGCATACTCTCGCCGAGAGCATGAGTGTAGTAAGCCACAGTCTCATCGTACTGAGCCTTGGCAGCAGCAAGATCATGATCCGCCGCCGACTCAGCCGCCAGAGAGTCATTCAGCAGCTCCTTAGCTCTGTCCCTTTCGGCGGCTATCTCCTCCACCTGAGCAACCTTGCCACGAACCTCATCCAATTCGGCTTCAAGGGCGACAATGTGCTTATTAGCAGATTGCAAGTCCTCCTGGACGCCCTCCATCTGGGAAATCCGCCCGGTCGCCTCAGCCAGGCTTTCCTTCAGAGACTCAGCAGCAGAGGTCGCTGCATCTGCCCGTCGCTAGGATAAAAAGACAAATGAACAAACAGCAACGTGCGGGTTTAGCAAGGATCGTAAGGTGGCAAGTCGGGAAAGAGTATATATAAAAGGGGAGAAAGAAGAGGCAGACGAGTAAATACCTTCTCCTCGTTATGATAACGGGTGAGATCCATGCGCAAAGAGCGCAGATTCTCAACATCCTCCTTCAGCCTCCGATTCTCCTCCTGCATGTGTTTACATGCAAAGGAAAGATCGCCGAGCTCGGCCACAGCCTAGGCAACAAAACAAATGAAGGGGGTAAGAAGCAGCGAGCAGAGCTAGGGAAGCAGGACAGAGCAAATTGACCTCGCATTCCATAAATACCTGAAGGAGGCGGCAGGAAGTCGCCCCATGCAGGTCCGTAATCTCCGAGCCCTCACCAGGAGCGGTCACCCCCTCGTAGACACCTCGAGAGAACTCCTCCGTGATGTCACTCGCCATCCGGGGCGATATGTGGGATGCCACCGGATGAACGACGGCGAAGTAGGGAAGGCGAAAGGGACCCTCACCTTCGCGACCAGCAGGAGCAGGGCGGTCAAAGAGGGTGTTAGCTCGCTCTGTCCAGCTGGCCCGGCGGGCACGGTCGGTGTTGACAGGAGGCGGGCGAGAGTGGTCGCGAGCAGGCTCGGTGGGACGAAGATCAAGCTCCGGAGCTGGCGTAGACTCGGGATGCTCCGGATCCCGAGGAAGGGGAATAGGTTCGTCAGGAAGGTAGGAGTCGTCATATGAGATGACGTTCCCGTCGGCAGGATGCTCTAAGGGCTCCCTCGCAGACGGATTGTCATGCGCCAGAGGCGATTGGCGACGAGAGCGGCGGAGGGGAGTTTCAGTCTCAGCATCGGCATCCTCCACCTCTATCACTGGGGGAGGCGGCGGCGGTGGGTTGCTGGAGCCCTCACCTGCCTTTTCCTCGGCTTGGAAACCCCAGCTTTCTTCTTCCTCTTTGAAGAAAGGAGGCTTTCATCCGTCTCAACCGCCTTCCTCTTCCCTTAGATTTCTCGGGCGAAGGTTGGGCAGAAGCAGGGGCGACGGGGGCGGCCTCAGAGCGGCTGGGACGAGTCTCGGCGACAGGACCACGCGCGGTGGTACTAAGGAGGCACCCAGCGAGGCTTACGGCACCTAGGAAAGGTACATCCAAAGATTAGTATAAAAAAAGGGGGAAAGAAAAGAAAGCACAAAAAGGCGACAATATAAAGGTTATATGTTCCTAAGGGTTTGGCTACGACGACTCAATCACGCAAGATGAACGGCGACAGCTAGGAAGGGAGGAAGACAATCAGCACCGCCTAAGACATAAAGTATACCTCCTCGTATTCCCGCCTGGGCAGTCCGCAGGCCAGAAGTGGTCGATAGATGATGGCAATCAAGAAGGATCTAGCGACGAAGGAGTATCTCATCAGGAGTAGGATCAAGCTCGGCGTTGAAAGAACTCACGTCACCAGAAGACTAGGATGAAGGGAGCAGCGAAGCCCAATGGCGATCCGTGTCGCTGGGGCGGAAGTAGAAAAACGAATGGTACCATGTAGGGCGAGGTTTCAGTGATGAGTAAGTGCCCTTTTGTGTAAGATCAGCTCGGCGAACGAAACTGATGCCATTAGAGGTGTGCTTGGCATAATGAATTAATTGAAACAACCGAAGAGTGGGGGCGATCTTCTTGGTCGCACAGCTGCATTCAAAGGCAGAGGCTGTAGCCCAACACCCGACGTTAAAGGCGCCAAGAGAAGCGCCAAAGCACTCAAGCAGGGCGACCGTGAACGAGGATGGCGGAAGGCGAAGGCCATTGGTGAAGGCCTCGGTCCAGACGCCGTGCCACCCTGGCGGGCAATTGCCAATAGTGGAAAGCCGAGAGGCCACGGCGAATTCCCAGGTAGACGGCAGCATGGCGAACGGAAGAACGCGGGCGATCTTCTCCACCGACCCTGAAGGAAAGTAGCCCGGGCCGATGACCGTGCGCTCGTCACAGGTAGCTCTTCCCCACATAGATCGCCAGTTGCCAATGGAGTAGGAGCCGGTGACTCTAGTCGCCTCAGGATCAATCTCGACCCCATGACGGGCTCGCTCGAATCCTTTTTGGTGGGGACCCCAAAAAGGCAGGACAGGAGATTCATCAAAATTCTCCTCTGCTACGTCGGAAATTTGGGCAGACGAGGTTTCGGCTGTAGATGGAGGGTATAAGGGTGCCCGTTCAGGGGAATGACTGGAAGAAGAAGGAGAGGACGAAGAGGAAGATGAAGGAGAGGGTGAAGAATCGGTACCAGCGGAATAGGAATGACTTTGGTTCTGGCTATCGGAGGCGGAATCCATGGTTCAAAGAAAAACACAACAAGAAGCAGAAAAGAGAAGGAAACACACGGCAGGACGGCAATGGGAGTGAGAAAGAGGGGAAGAGTCACGTACCAGGTGGGCGTCGGGGGGCTCCAGACATCTGAAAAATGGCAGGAAGAGATAAACGTTTTCGGGTGATCGAAAGAAGGAGAAACGAACGTTTTCCGATCAACGGGGAAGGAGAAGATAGTGGAGGACTCGCCGGAAGGAGTAAGGAAGCAGTGGAGGCAAGAAGACTGATAAAAATGGGGAGTCAAGGTGTCAGAGAAGGAGTAAAAAAAGGAGGAAGACGGTAAGAAGGGGGTTTATATAGGAGTGCAATGAGCGGGAATGGAACCGTTGCGGTGAATGAGTGAGTCACACGCGCGGTTAAAAAGGCGTGTTGGCGGGAAGGTGAGCCGTCGCGACGTTTCATTGGGGGCACGCGCGACTGAGATGACGTCTGAAGGGATAAGGTAATGATGGCTTTCTGGGCAATTACTAAAACACCCCGATTTCCCCAGCTTCTCCAGCAAGGTAGGGAGTAAAAGACCATGATGCCCTGAGCGGTAGAGAGGTGCGTGAAAAACTGGAAAGAAGGGGCGCGATAGAAAGCAGCGACAAAAGAGACAAGGCGATAAGAACCAAGACACCAAGGCGATAAGAACCAAGACACCAAGGCGATAAGAACCAAGACACCAAAGCGATAAGAATCAAGACACCAAAGCGACAAAATGACAAAGCAACAAGGCGATAGGACAGCAATGCGATAAAGCGACACAACACAAGCGATCTGAGTCATGAGTAAGCCCTCAGCCAAGCAAAACTCGCATTAAGGGCTCGGGGGCAATTGATGGGTCCTCTTACGGCGATCACGAGACGAGCGATCCGAGTCATAGGTAAACCCTCAGCCAAGCAAAGCTTGGCTAAGGGCTTGGGGGCAATTGATGGGCCTAGCCCGACGAAGTCCAAAGGCCCACATGACGGCCCACGAGGCAACCCACATGGTAGCCCGAACACAGCGGTTAGGGCAGGGGGCCCGGACTCAGGCGGTAAATCAGATGGGCCGAACAGGCAGGCCTAGGAGGTGGAGTAAGGCCCAAAGCGATGGCCCAGCTCGGCGGCCTCCTAGGGTTACTCGGCGACACTTAGGTTTCCAAGGCAGAGCGGACACGTGTCAACATCCCACGGGAGCCACAAACGAGTGGCTAAGATTCAGCCTTGACAACCAAGGCAGGGGTACTATAAATACCCCGTACACCCTATTAACCAGGGGACAACACTTTTACCCAGCGGACAAACGCTCCGCGGTACGTTACTCACCTCCCTCACCCATTCCTTAAACTGATCGCCTCCCCTTTTCCTTGAACTGACTACCCCTCACGCTACTTACGAGGTACAACACTCCGCGAGGACCAACAAGCTTGGGCCTCCATTATTGGCCAGGCGACAAGGCTGGAACAAATTTTATTCTCCAACTTTCTTGCTCGTCTATTCCTTGAATTATCAGTCTCTTTCTATTTACTATGCCATTAGAAATCATAATTGAAAAATTCTTCTCACTTTATTTTAGTTTTAATTTCTTATACACACTCTTTCCGTTCTTAATGTTACCGTTGGTGGGTATTATTTTTTATTTAATTTCATTAAGCTACAAATTATAATGGAACTCCTAATAACTAGGAAAATGTTTCTTATTTTCATTAGAAATTTGAAAGATAAAATCTCTATTTTTCTATATGGAAAAAGTTCTGGTGTCATAGCGGTATTGATTACGCTAACGCGTGTCATTATCCTATTGGTTGGTTCGACAACATTTTTGCAAACAACAATACAACGTATTCACTAATACCAATTTTAGTTTCAAGAGCTATTCGATGTTTGTTTCTTTCCAAACAAATTGCTAAAGCTTCGATGTGTAAATTATGGAGTGGGCTTCATTAGTGCATTCAAGTAGGTATTTATAATCATATACTTAGTCCATTTGTTATTAATTATATCTTTTTATGTATATTATTTCTTCTTAATATCCTTTTAATGCTTTGATTTTACCATCATTAACTTTAATTTCACATCAAATTATTGTTTCTACTTGGCAATGGGTACCCACGAGTCCACATACCAAGTATCCACTACCCACCCGTTTATTAAACGGGTATTACCTTACCCATCCAATGAGACTAAACGGGTACAAAATCCAAACCATCCGTCAGAATGGGTATTGTGTAAACCCGCTACCCATCAGGTGAACCCCAAATCTCTCTGCATTTGGATTGCAAAGAGATTTTCAAGACGAAGCTACAATTTTAGAGCATTATTAGAGTTTTGAGAGTGAACGACGGACTGCTTGATTGATGAGTTGAAGTGAAGAATTGAATGACTGGAGGAGAAATTGGGCGAGGTCCGTTAAACATATAGATGATATATTGTGTCTAATACAACGTCGTTTCATATCGGGTATCCATCAGGATGGGTATGGGGAAGATAGCTCCAAACCCGTCTCCACCAGTTATGCCACTCTAACTTGGTACCGGGTTTTCCATACCCGTCAACGTTACCCGCTCTAACTGAATACCGGGTTTTCCATACCCGCGAACGTTACCCGTTAGGGATGAGGATTTGGTTAAGATTTATGGTTAAAACTGATTAACCGACCAAAATTGGTAAACTGATTGGTCAGACGGTTAAGAAGCGGTTAACCATTTTTTAGCAAATAGGTTAATGGTTAAAATGCGGTTAACCGACCTTGACCGAAACAATAATGGAATAATGAGTTCTAATGCAAGTGCTACTTTCACGACTCTCTATTCCTATTACAAGATTTTCTCTCTCCCGAATTTTTAAAATTTCTTATTCTCGTGAGAAGTTATGAGCCACGAACATATAAAATCATTTATTGAGTAATTTATTGTTTTTTTATTTCACCAGAATTAATTAAAATGAGTTGATTATTAGGAAATAAGAAATTGGAGTTTGGTCATTAGAAAATATAAATGAGGTTTTGGCTCAAATGCAACACACACAACAACATTATAAGGGTCCATCCATATCTTGCATCGCGTGTTTAGAGTTCATTGAGCATAATAAATGAGTAACTAATCTCGCGAGACATGATGAGTAACAAAGAACCAACGTCCACCAACATAGACAAGCTCAATCTACGTCCTCCAACTATGATAAATATTTATTGGATTTTCTTTTCCATGTTGTCTCTACTATATAATATTTAAATAAATTGAATTTATTTTTCTAACACAAAGTGGGTTTCTTTGATTCATAATATTTAATGGAGTAGATAATTTTTGGTTTTTCTTTCCCACAAAATAATTTAATATTAAAATATAGTATTAGTAATTTTTAATCGATTTTATGGGATATATTATTTTCAAATTTCCTAATTTTTTTATATAATCATTCCATAAATAAACATCAAAGTATAGGCATAAACCCTCTTTTTCAAACTATATTTCTCATCATGTTCATTAGAAATGTAATTATCTGGGTGGTTTGGTTGATGAAATTGGGTATGGGAATTGGGTCTAGGAATTGGGTTTCAATTCCCGACCAACTAAGAATTGTAGTGCAATTATTTGGGCCAATTCCCAGTGAATCGGGAACTAGAACCTAATTCCATCAACCAATCGCTTCCATCATTTTTTCTCTATGTTATATAATTTTATAGGTCTTTTCACCTAAATAAATAAAAGGCCTAATTTTATAATTTTTTCAGATAACTTTAAACACGAGCACCGACTTTACATCAACACGAATTACCTAGATAAAAAAATATTACATTAACTATACTTTATAATATTTAGCATGAGTAAATATCTTAATTTTTCATATATTGTAAATAAATATATCTTATACTAGAATATCAGGGACTAAAATAAATAAATTAAAAAAACTATTTACGTAAATAAATAGCATTCAAAACTATTTATTTTGGTGGGTAAAACGCCCAGGGCCCAGGCGAGATCGCCTAGGCCCCAGGCGAGATCGCCCAGGCCCCTGTAAAAACCACCCGTGATCAGATTCCTGACTAGTGGGTCCGAAAATGGGTCATCTCGCCTATGGCTTGGGCAATCTCGCCTAGGGCCTGGGCGATCTCGCCTATGGTTTGGGCTATCTCGCCTTAGGCCCGGGCGATCTCGCCTAGGGCCTGGGCGACTAACGAGCCTTTAAATCCTTGTTAGTTTGGGGTTTAGGGTCACCAAACCAAAATTATTCAAATACTAAAATGCCCGACCACACTTTGTCACGAGAATTCCGGATCCAAGTTTTCTGGGGGGGCGTATCGTCCAGGATTGGACCGGCTTATCCTACGAAGGGGGAAACAATGTCCGTCTAAAGATGACCAAGCGAGCGACCTATGATAGTGTGGTTACCGTGTTTCGGCGGAAAATGGGTCTTGGAGCGGATCAGATAATCCAGTCATTTGTCTGGAGAATGCTGATATACAGTTTCGAGAGAAATCTGTCGCATTTCGTTTCTAGGCTGATATCGGATGACAACGGTGTACAAGTCATATACGACTTAGTTCGCGTCAACCCATTTTTCGAAGTTGCCGAGTTGTACGCCTTGTTGGAAGAGGATCCGTCTCACTTCTCTGATTTCTCGGGGGTCATTCCAACTCAGGTGGCGGAGCAGAGCCAAACGTATGATGCGGCAAACGGGGTGTATGAGGTAAAGTCCGTACGATGCGGCAAACGGGGTGTACGAGGTAAAGTCTGGTCCCAACAATCAGAATCGTAGCTGTAATAACAGCTACGTTGTTCGGTTTGATAGGCAGTCGAACCGTAAGGGGACGTGCACGTGTGGAAAGTTCCAGGGCTACAAAGTACCGTGCTCCCATGCTGTAGCTTGTTGTACGTTCGCTGGTGTGAACTGGCGCCACTACGTCAGCCCCTTCTACCTGGTATCCAAGACTCAGTTAGTGTATGCCGTTTCCTTCCAACCAATAATGGGGCCTAAAGATTGGATCCCACACACGGGTCTACCAGTGATCCCGCAACCTCATCTTCTTCGTGGACAGGGTCGTCCACGACACTCCCGAATCAGAAACAAGATGGATTGGCGTGAGGAGGGCCGACCAAGTAAGTGCAAGACATGCGGTCGCGCGGGGCATAATGCAAGGACATGCGCAAGGCGTAGGGATAGTGATGGGGCGTCTTCTAGTAATCAAGCTTGAAATAAATTATTATTTATATAACCTGTTTATCATGTAATTTTTCCACTTGAAATAAATTATTATTTAAGCTTGAAATAAATAATTAACGAAGTCAAGAAACCGAACATCATAATGTAATAATACATCCGATAAAAATAGTACATCAGATACAAATAGTCCAGCATGTACAAATACTACATCAACTGAATAAAAGATCTACTAAAAACAGCAAGGTACAAACAATACGTAGAAATAACTGCCTCCGACCCCTCTGTCGCCGCTGTGGCCGCTCGTCTGTGTAGGCGTCTGGGGCACGCAATGTGTTATGATCACGTAACATGTGACCGTACGGCGGGGTCTGAGTGTCATGGTGATCTGCATCAATGCGCTGGGCCCAGTCCTCAAACCCACTGTCGTCGGAGAAAGCCTGCGACCCTAGGGGCTGACTACCATGTACTGGCTGGCTGATCGGTCGCTGCTGGCTACTCGAGGCAATTGGGTCTCTCGGGACATAAGGCTGGTACTGAGGCGCCGTCGGCTGATATGGCGAGTCGTCGAACGAGTACGTGTGCAGGTCGGCCCAAGACTCGTCAAAGTAATAGTATGGTGGTGGCGCGAAGCCCACATCACTGTGTGATATTCCCCCAAAGTCAACCACATTTGAACTTGAGGCACCGGATCCTCTCTGAGGGATACGGTACCCATCGTAGGGTGGATACGTCTGATCTCGTGAGGCTGCACGTGGGCGGTGTGGTCCTCGGCTGGGCAGCCGCTCGTACGAGCCACTGATAGCCAAGCCCGATCGCAGCACGTGGGCCATCAGCCTAGGATCACTACTCGAGTCACTCAACATGGTGGCATGCTCCAGTGAATCAACTTGAAAATAATACAATACGTTAGAATAATCCTAACCACGAACTCGCGTGGATCAAGCTTGGTCAATTATTGGCACACGTACCATCCCCTGAAACTGAGCACCATCGTGCGATATAGCCAGACGAGTCTGTCTCCTGTACCACTCGTCGTACTCGTCATGGAAGTGATGGGATAATGCATCTGGTGTGATCTCGCCAGTGGCTATGTGGACACCTCGCTGCTCCCATAAACGTGAGTACTCTGCAAACATAGCACCCCAATCCTGGACCGACGCTCTGAAATCTGTCCATAGTAGCTGCTCAACGCGACCTGCAAGCTCTGCGTCCTGTGGGATTCGCTGACCAAACCCGAACTGCCTCATGCAACGATCACGATGGTGCCAGGCGATATAGTCTACACAGATCATGGGGGTAACTGCCCGCCATAGCTCATCCGGCTCCAACTGGTAAGCCAGCTAGCGGGAAGCGTACGGAAGCCACTAGAAATTAAGGATACAAAATATCACTAATATATTTTTTGTGACCAATTAAGAAAATTAGGTAAATAAGCGAGAGAGGGATAAGAATCCTAACCACAAACTCCGTAGACCGGTCGAGGGCGTAGCGTATCTCCTCCAGCTTCATAGACACGCGATGCTGGTGGCGGTGCACGATAGGCATTCAACGGAAACCTCGTGGGAAACTGTCAGTAGTAGGAGGGTCACCACCCGCTATGTAGCGATCTGCTATGTACGGAAATCTCTTTAGGGCCCAGAGCTGGACCAGCAAGGTAAATCCTCCGATATCACCGGTACCCTTCTGACTGGCACCGGTGAAGAAGGTCGCCCTCCCCATGGCCTTGTACAACCATGCTAGCACCGCACTCCCCCAGCTGAAGCTGCTCGCATCACCAGACTCACTAAGAAGGTGTAGGAGATGGACTGGTATCAAGTCTCCGCTCCGGTCAGCTAATAGAACGGCGCCTACTAAAACCCATGCGTACGCTCGGGCATAGCGAGTAATAACATCTGCAGAAGCACCAGCCGGTAGACGGTCAAACTGCTCCTTCACCCACGAAATCTTAACTTGATGCCCAGTAAATCTCGTGGGTGGGGGTGTGGCACCCAACAGCTCCTGGCATATCACGTCCGCAGCATGAGCGTCGTAACCTACAGAGACCGGGCGTCCCCTAGTAGGAAGACCGGTCAGCACCTCCACGTCCTCAAGCGTTATCACTGCCGCCACGTTTCGAGGAGCTGGATCAATCTCCATAGAGCTTCTTCCCTGCTTCAACGATTGGATTGAGATTGGATCTAGAATTGAGATCAAAAGAAGGAGTGGCCAAATATCAATGGAAGGAGGAGAAGATGGGGTGGAAAAGATGATGTTTTTCAACTAATTTATTTCTAATTATTAATTTTTATTATTTTAATAAAATGCCATTTAAGTTGTTTATATGTCATGTCAGTGAGATTGCCAACTCAGACTAACGAAATCCGTTAAAAATTGACGGCATGCTATTTGAAACTTTGAACTCAATAGCTTGTGTTAAATAAGTATTTCATAAAACGTCGTGTATAAACTTGGAATCACGCGATAGTTGGCGTCATACTAGGGTATTATGTGCGAATGTAAAGTTCGTTAAGGGTAATTTTGTAATTAGGCTTCCCTACTTTCTATATAATGAAGGGGTTTGCCTCTTTTGTAAACACTTTTGGATGAATTCAGTACAATCACTTTCCACATTCTAATATGGTATTAGGAGAGAATATCACGCTTTCCAGCGTTGTTTTGGTTATTTAGACTCTTTTCCCTTTTTTTTTCTTCCCTTCCGCTCCAGCGTATCCATTACGCTTTCTCTCTCTCTCATCTTCCAGAAGCTTTCTAGCATCTGTGTTTCTCTACTTTCCCTTTTCTCTTCGATTCATCTCTCTGAATCTTGAAAATGGTCAGATCTGGTGCTAATCAGACTCCGACGGTTCCTACAGTGGACGCCGACCACCGCTACTTCATCAACTCTGGTGATAATCCCGGCATCTTATTGGTTTCATCAATCTTGGTAGGCGTTGCGGATTACTTCTCGTGGGCTCGGTCCATGCGATGGGCGTTGATGACGAAGAATAAGGCAAGATTCATCGATGGCTCCGAGTCTCCACCAGACGCAGGCGATCCTTTATTCCCAGCCTCGCAGCTTGCCAACGGTTTGGTGCTCGGGTGGCTCAATCGGGCGGTTTCGTCGGATATAGCCCAAAGTGTGTTATGGCTTGACTCCGCAAGAGACGTGTGGCTCGATCTTGAGGAGCATTTTCGTTGTTCCAGCCTGGTCCGCATTAACGACCTCCATGACCAGATTTCGTTGTTCTGTCAAGGTAATCTTTCGGTATCTTCGTATTATACCAAATTCAAGGTCTACTGGGACGAGTACACCATGTACAGGCCCGTTCCCTCTTGCTCTTGCAACCCCCGCTGTTATTGCGATGCTCTGGTTCGTGTTCATGATTATTTTCGAACAGAACAGATCATTCGTTTTCTGCGAGGCCTAAATCCCGATTTCGGCTCAGTTCATTCTCATATTCTTCACACCGATCCACTGCCCATGATTAACAACGTTTTTGCTATGGTGGCTCAGGAGGAGCAGGAACTTGGTGGAGGGGTCGCAGCGGCTCCAACTAATCTCAATAGTCAAGTTCTTGGTTCAGGTCACATTCTTGCGGCTGGCAGTTCTTCATCAGCGGTTGGCAATCAGTCCCAGGGATTCAAGAGAGGAACAAAACGTCCTATGTGCACCTATTGTGGTTTAATTGGGCATTCCATAGAGAAATGCTACCGTAAGATTGGATACCCTCCTGGGTATCGTAACAAAGGGAAGGTTGTAGCTGTTAATGCTGTTCATGGGGCTCCAACTGATGCAAGCCAAGGTGACAACGGTGGTGCTAATTCTGAAGGTGACTCTGGCGTCGTCACAATTTCTCAGCATCAATACCAAACCTTGTACTCCCTTTTTCAAGGCCATGGATCTGCAACTTCAGCCTTGGGACCAGCTCCTGGAGGGATCGTCAGTTGTGTGACTAAGCAACAGGATACAGGATCCGTGATACCCACGCCTGACAGCCAGTACGTGCCTTCTCAAAGACCTTCTCAGACAGAAGACATTCCTTCTGCAAGTCAAGGTATAATTCTTTCTTCCCTTGCTCAAAATTCTACTTCAAGAATCACTTGGGTAGTCGATTCGGGAGCTTCAGAACATGTGGTGTGTTCTTCATCCCTGTTATACCAATATAAGCCCATAACCAATATGAATGTCACTCTTCCTGATGGAAATAGAGTTCTGGTTTCTTATATTGGTTCTGCAAGGTTAACTAACAAAATCATCATTCATGACATTCTAGTGATTCCTACTTTTTCGTTTAATCTCCTTTCTGTCAGTAAGTTAGCTTCCCAGCTGTGTTGCAAGGTTGTGTTTTCATCTAAGTCTTGTGTTTTTCAGGACCAAACTACTTCTCTGACGATTGGTACAGCTAGAATGATTGGAGGTTTATACATTCTTGATCAGTCATCCACTTCTTCGACTGCTTCAACTGCTCATACTTTGTCAACTAAGCTCAAGGATGGTGCTTCCCCTGTTTTTTTTACCTATGGCATTATAGGTTAGGTCATAGCTCTTTGGACACTTTTGCTGATTCCTTTCGACCAAAACAAACTTGTAATTTTCATTGTAAAGTGTGTCCTTTGGCTAAGCAAAAGAAACTTCAGTTTCCTACTAGTGAATCATATGCTTCTAAGATGTTTGCTCTTGTTCATATTGACATATGGGGGACCTATTCAGTACCTACTTTGGGAGGTCATAGATATTTTTTGATCATTGTGGATGATCACTCTAGGTTTACTTGGATTCGGTTAATGATTTCAAAATCTGAAACTAGGTCTCTCATTATTGATTTTTGTACAATGGTGCAAGTTCAGTATGATAGTCAAATTCAGGTGATAAGGTCTGATAATGGGGCAGAATTTTCAATGCCTCAGTTTTACTCTTCAAAGGGTATAGTTCATCAAACTTCCTGTGTGTATACAGCACAACAGAATGGTAGGGTAGAACGAAAACACCAGCATATTCTTGCGGTCACTAGAGCTATTATGTTTCAGTCTTCCTTACCAACTGTGTTTTGGGGTTATGCTATTCAGCATTTTGTGCATATCATAAATCGATTACCTTCACCTGTTTTGATGAATAAGACACCTTATGAGTTGCTTCACAATCAGAAGGTGTCTTATACACACTTGAAGGTGTTTGGGTGTTTGACTTATGTTTCCACCATTTCTCATGGTAGACTCAAACTTCATCCACGGGCTCAACTGTGCGTTTTTCTTGGTTTTCCACCATCTACTAAAGGTTGCTATCTCTATAATTTGGTCAATAATCAGGTTATGATTTCACGTGATGTCGTATTCCACGAATCTATTTTCCCATATTCTTGTCCAAAAGACTTTATGCTTGATTCTGGTTGTTATACTAAGTTGCATTCTTTGTTTAATCCTTCTGTTTCCCAAAATGCTGGGTCCAAGGATGCAAATCATATTCCAATATCTGATCAAAATATAAGGAATTCAGAAGATGGTCAGGGTATTCCTAAACCGATTGAACATCATAATCCGGCTGATTTGTCTTTGGATTCAGAAAATGGTCAGGGTATTCCTAAACTCATTGGTCACCGTAACCTGGTTGAGGGATCTGTTTTGGATTCTGTTCGGAAAAGAAGGCAACCGGCCCATCTTGCCGATTATTACTGTCATACTTTAAAAACCAATGTCAGATATCCAATCCAAAATTCCTTATCTCTCTCGCAGTTATCAAATGATTATCAAAAGACAATTTTGGCTGTTTCCTTCGAGAGTGAACCAAATTTATAAGGATGCCGTTTCTAACCCAAAATGGGTTGAGGCCATGAATTTCGAGTTGAATTCCTTACATAAAACCAATACTTGGTCGTTAGTCACTCTTCCTTCTACCAAAAGACCAATTGGTTGCAAATGGGTCTATAAGATAAAATACAAAGCCGATGGTTTTGTTGAAAGATACAAAGCTAGGCTTGTAGCCAAAGGTTATACCCAAACCGCAGGAATTGATTACGTGGACACTTTTGCACCCGTTGCTAAGTTGACCACAGTTCGAGCATTACTTGCTTTAGCATCCATCAAGGGATGGTTTTTACATCAATTAGATGTCAACACTGCTTTTCTTCATGGTGATTTATACGAGGAAGTTTATATGAAACCTCCTCCTGGGTTAAAATTGCCTTCTCCTAATCTTGTTTGTAAATTGAACAAGTCCCTTTATGGTCTAAAACAAGCTAGTCGGCAATGGAACTTCAAACTTACCAAATTTCTTCAAACACATGGGTTTGTTCAATCCAAAGCCAATTATTCCTTGTTTTCCAAACATAGTAGTGATCGTTTTCTTGTCATCTTCATTTATGTTGATGACATTATTATGACGGGCAATGATATTGAAGGTATTCAAACTCTCAAAGGTCAACTTCATGACCCCTTTACCATCAAGGATATTGGTGAGTTAAAATTTTTTTAGGGCTTGAAATTGCTCGTTCCTCAAAGGGAATCACTCTTTGTCAACGTAAGTATGCATTGGAGATTATTTCTGATTCCGGTTTATTAGCTTGTAAACCTGTTTCGTGTCCTGCTGATGCTACTCAACGCTTGTCTATTTCATCAGGAACTGCTCTTATGGATCCCACGCCTTACCGTCGACTTGTTGGGAGACTAGTGTACTTGTGTACTACTCGTCCAGATATAGCATTTACTGTCAACTACTTGAGTCAATTCGTCAGTAGGCCAACAAATTTGCATTTACAAGCCGCCATGCGTGTCGTTCATTATATAAAGACAGATCCTGGGTGTGGTTTGTTTTTCCCCAAAAACTCGTGTTTACAGCTCCATGCTTTTTCAGATAGTGATTGGGCAGGTTGTCCTGACTCACGTCGTTCCACTACCGGGTTTTGTGTTTATCTTGGGGACTCCCTTATTTCTTGGAAGTCTAAAAAGCAAACTACGATTTCTCGTTCTTCCGCAGAAGCCGAGTATAGAGCTTTGGCTGCCACTGCGTGTGAGCTCCAATGGCTATAGTACCTTTTTCGTGATCTTCTACTCGATTTTCCTACTCCCATTTCCCTCTATTGTGACAGTACCTCAGCAATTTGTATGGCAGAGAACCCGATGGCTCATGTAACACCCATCCCAAACCGACCCGAGTTCACCCGTGGTCGAACCGGTTTGAGTACTACTTGAAGAACCAGCTTTAAAAGAAAAGAGTAAAACGCGCGGAAACAGAAACAACTCTTAAATACAAGTTCAAAACGAAGGAGGCCTCCACTTAATAAAACCGAAATACAACTGAAATCCGAAATTCGATCACAACCGATCACAAAATCTCAAAACGATTACAAATCTTCCAACCCAAAAGTGTCAACTGAAATCTAAATTTAAAACAATGGTCACTCCACAATAGCTTCCTAATTCTTCACTTCACAACTCCAACCTGCAACTCCTCCGAACTCAACCGAACACCTGAAAAGAGAAACTGGGGGGATCAGCTTCCTAATGAAACTGAGTGAACCCACTGGGTCTACCTATGCGCCGAACCTAGCCTAGGAGCGATCCCAACTCCACACACACATCACAGCAACGGAATCTGACACAACCAGCTCATTTTAATTCCTAACATGATACTAGGCGATCACATAAGCTCAATATCAAATCAACCTCCACAATCCATGATAACAATAGTACACAAGAAATCAACATGCATAAGATCAACATCATACCAGAACTAGTTCTTCATAACAACAAAGATCCTCACTCCTACGGTTCACCATTGACTCACATATATACGATTTAGCATTGCTTCACAACAAGCAGTTTAGCATCACAAGACAAGTTACCATCAAAGCACAGACATGTATACCTCTTCATACCCATTCGCACATTCACACATACGCTGCATTTCCTCTTTCAATTATCTAAGTGATCTCACAGGTGCACTCCCCAAATCAATACCCACAACTCATAATCTCGACCATATAACCCAAATCATCAATTCACAAATACAACGATATAACCAAGATCATGAAGCACACAGATCAACCTTACATCACAATACATCTCAACTCCTTACTAACAGCACTTCCACTCACACATCGACCACCACTCACATTGCACAGATTCACAATTACCTACAACGTCAATCATAGACCATTCAACCTCTAACTCACATCTCAGCATGACAACATGATTCACAACACATCACAAGGCAATTCACAAACACGTCCGAACACACATCATACAGAAAGCACACATGCATCTCAATTCCATTATCTATGTGAGTTCATTAGGCGCCATAAGGAGTTGTTCCCCCGCTACCCCGCCGGCCTGACGCACCTCCCTACCGCATGGGAGGTCCTCGTGCTCCCCTACCGCATGGGGAACACTTCACAATTTCCACAATTCCACAATACCACAATACCACAATACCACTCCCCGTCGGGAGACTAATCTACCAGTCCGTCGGTAGGCCCTAACCACCAGTCCGTCGGTGGGTGAAACACAATTGGGGTAACGTTGGCTCCTTCCAGTTCTATCATTTTAATTCCATTTACCCAATTCCATTTGATCAACTCCACTTTACAAATCCAATACACAAATTACACATCACAAATCCACATCACAAATTGACACCACAAATCCACATCACAAATCAACACCATGATTCCACCACACAATTCCACGTTCTAGTTCCAAACACCAATTCTATGTTCCAATTCTAGGACATAATTCTAGTCTAACCACAACCGACAATAATAGATACAATCATAGAATTCATCGCATCCAACCCCATCCCATCTCACATTTCTAGATCAACTACATTAGCTATCATCTTATATCCCAATCCCCACATCACACATCAATCAGCACGCTCATCAAATAGTAATCACAAGACAGTTATCCAGTTTTACTCTCGAGGGTTCATGCAAGACCTAACACATCCTAAGTCCAGTTCCAACTCCTCACTCCCATTCCTAGCCATCTAGTCAACCATACACTCACACAAGTCAACCATACAATCACACAAGTCAACCAACACCACATAACCATAACAATCAAGACAACATCAATTTACCATTTCAACTCTCCTATTGAGCGTTACTAGATTAAACCACATAATCTATCTAGTTCACATATTTCATCTAACACGATTCCTAGCCACAATTCGACCAATTCTGACATCCTCATTCATCTCAACCATTTACCATTCCACATCCAAGACTCCAACCTTATTACAATAACCACAAGGCACAGACTCAATCACCAACACACACAACATCAATTTCATTCAAATCAATCGTACAACCTCAGCTCAACTAGCTTATGCATTCAGAACACCCAATTCCATTACTCAATTCCATTCACCAATTCCCCTAACCAATTCCATAAGTCAATTCCACGTACCAGTTCTATTGTCCACTTCCACGTACAAATTCCCTTACTAATTCTATTAGCCAATTATAAGTCATAAGTCTACCACCTTAAACACATTAACAACCATCTTCACACACAACATCAATTCTACCTAAAAGGCACGTTGCATAATTCATACATCAACACCAAGCATCATCTCAATCCCAACATCATGTAAACCAACACAATCCAAATCATTCAATAATCCCATATCACACATAACCACACATCACAAGACATTCAACGCCTCCCACGGCACAAACAGTATAAGGGTAAACGGCTAGCTCACCGGCCACCCCCACCTGCAAGTACAGGGGAAGCCATGTCATGAGTCGTAGGTTACCCTCCTGTACATCCTTCATTGGACGACCCCACATTGGTGGAGCCATCCACCTGTTCATCAATTAAGGGCGACCCCACATTGGCAGGACCACCCCCTGCAACCACAAACTGACAATAGCATAAAATACACAATTCTCATGTTCACAGACCCGTCCCTCCTATCACTCCTTACTAGTTTCGATCAATTTATCATCCATGTTAATCAATTCCCCCAATCAAAATCATCACAAACAGCCATCAATCATAAACCAATCCATCAATTAACAAACATCCAACAATCATCAAAACAGCATGTTTCACAGAACAATCAATTGCAGAACAATTTTCCCCTTTTACTCTCTTTCAATTTCATGCAAGGCCCTACATTTTTCTAGGTCTGAGTTGTAACTCCTCACACCGACCAGACTACCTATCGTACGCTAAACCCTCACCTGACAAGAAGACGAGGCTCTAAAACTCTTCGAGAAACCCGAACAGCCAAGCTCTCAGACACCAAAAACGTAGCTATTCTCCTCTTCACCGACAGCAGCTTACTCCGAAATATCTAGAACCTCCAGGTGCGATCTCTTCCTCTCATTACCACGAACTCATAGCAATAAACGGATCGCCAATCGGAGCTCTACAACTCCCGGAATCGAGGTTTGAAGTTTTTGGAGATTTCTGGCTCAGTCCTAAAAACGTAGCTCTTCCTTCTTCTACTGACAACACCTCGATTCGAAATACCCAGAACTAAGAATAGCGATCTCTTCCTCTCGTCGCCACGAACCCGTAGCAAGAAACGGATCGTCAATCGGAGCTCTACAACTCCCGGAATCGAGGATTGAAGCTAAGGGGTTTTTGGTTCGTCAAAAACAAATTTCGGGGAAAGAGAAAGAAGGGGAAGTCATGAATTTCCGTGCAAATCCGTCCTTTTATGCACGAAAAGTGCGCCTGGTATGTCAAAAAGTGCGCCGGCGCACATTTTGAATATTCCGCCAAAAGTTTGCTGAATTAATTGAAAGTGCGCCTGGCACTTCTAAAAGTGCGCCTGCGCACTTCAGGGTCCAAAATCGGCACTTTTTGGTGCATCACCGTTCCCCTCTTTGCAACTTCGACCCAACTTAAACCCGAATGACCCAAAACCAAGGGAAGCTTAAGAGCACTGATTCCAGTACCCTAGTCCACCGATCTTGAGTTCCAAACCGTTCGGTTGGGCGGGGATGTTACAGCTCATGAACGCACGAAGCACATAGAGATTGATTGTCATCTAATCCGAGATCTTGTGACTTCTGGCTTCATTCGTGTGATTCAGGTTCCAACAACTCATCAACTAGCGGATGTCATGACGAAACCATTAGGAGCATCGGTTTTCTTTTTGCCTTTGGTGTCCAAGCTTGGCCTGTTGAGTGTTCACCGTCCAGCTTGAGGGGGGTGTGAGAATGTAAAGTTCGTTAAGGATAATTTTGTAACTAGTTTTGTAACCGGCCATTGGCCGGTTTAATTTAATTTAATTATTTTAATGATATTAATGATATTTTTTTTAAAAAATTATTTATATGTGTGGGTAACAGGACGGGCATGTGTAATCGTCACTATTGTTTGAGCATCGTTCTTCTTCCTTATTCAGATACCATTGCTTGCTATCTGTCATCATTTCACTTAACTTACCATCAAAGTCGTTGGTCAAACATGTGACTATTCAACTCAAAATCTGACCAACATGTGACTTGAATAACCTACTTATTAAACTAAACTAAAACCTAGTCCATTTAGCTAACATACAACCTTAAATCCAACATGAACTATGACAAAAAACTTTAAGTACATTTTTACTACACAATGATTTCACTCCAACCGATCAATGAACCCACAACATGTGAAACTCAAATAATCGTATTAATTCGTGATCTAGTGAATCCTAACTACATTCCTAAATCAACATACTCTAATAGTATAAAAAATAAATATAATTCTTCCAAATATTTCAAACAAACTCGTACATGACCCAACTTTATACATGATCAAGACCATCGACCCATCAAATAAGAACTTCAAATTTTAGTAACATATGAATATAAAAATCCATATCGTAGTTAAAACAATCAACATCGGGCTAGTATGCACCACTGACACTGCTAAACGAAGTTGATGATAATTTTTATTTAGTATTTAATCCTTTTTTGTTCTTATTATCTTTGTGTAATCTTAGTTGAAGTATATTTTATTGAAGTTAATCTTATTTAACCTGTCAATATTTATAAAATATTTTTTATGAGAAAAATTATAAGATATCATTTTTATTTTTTTCATGTATAGAATATATAAAGAGTTAAACACAAATATAATAAAATGAATAGTTATTAGAGAAGTGAGATTTCTAATGAAATATTTGTATACAATTAGTATACTATTTATTTCATAAATTTAAATATATTAGAAATTTAAATTTCTTATTCATTTATCAATTTATGTTAATATAATCTTTTTTTTCATTCATGAAGTATTTAATTTAAAAGCATTCAACATTTAATGAAAGGAAAGAGAGAAAATAAATAATTTTTTATTTAAAAATTGAATGATGATGTGGAAATTTGTGAGAAGGGTTCTAACCCATGTGTCAAAACCAAATATATCTGTTCCAGCCTTGTCGCCTGGCCCAATAATGGAAGCCCAAGCCTGTTGGTCCTCCGGGAGTGGTGTACCTCGTAAGTAACGTGGGGGGTAGTTAGTTCAAGGAAAAGGGGAGGCGATCAGTTTAAGGAATGGGAAAGGGAGGCGAATAACGTACCGCGGAGCGTTTGTCCGCTGGGTAAAAGTGTTGTCCTTGGTTAATAGGGTGTACGGGGGTATTTATAGTACCCCTGCCTTGGTCACCAAGGCTGAATCTTAGCCACTCGTTTGTAGCCCCCGTAGGATGTTGACACGTGTCTGCTCTGTCTTGGAACCCTAAGTGTCGCCAAGTAACCCTAGGAGGCCGCCGAGCTGGGTCGTCGCTTTGGGCCTTACTCCACTTCCTGGGCCTGCCTGTTCGGCCCATCTGATTTACCGCCTAAATCCGGACCTCCAGCCCTAGCCGCTGTGTTCGGGCTGCCGTGTGGGCCGCCTCATGGGCCGCCGTGTGGGCCTTTGGACCTCGTCGGGCCGGGCCCATCAATTGCCCCCAAGCCCTTAGTCGAGCTTTGCTTGGCTGAGGGCTTACTTATAACTCGGATCGCTTGTCTTGTGATCGCCGTAGGAGGGCCCATCAATTGCCCCCGAGCCCTTAGTCGAGCTTTGCTTGGCTGAGGGCTTTTGATCGCCTATGTTGTGTCGCTTTATCGCTTTGCTGTCCTATCGCCTTGTTGCTTTGTTGTTTTGCCGCTTTGGTGTCTTGGTTCTTATCGCCTTATCTCTTTTGTCGCTGCTTTCTATCGCGCCCCTTCTTTCCAGTTTTTCATGCACCTCTCTACCGCTCAGGGTATTATGGTCTTTTACTCCCTACCTTGCTGGAGAAGTTGGGGAAATTGGGGTATTTCAGTAATTGCCCAAGAAAGCCATCATTACCTTATCCCTTCAGACGTCACCTCAGCCGCGCGTGCCCCCAATGAAACGTCGCGACGGCTCGACTTCCCGCCAACGCGCCCCTTTTAACCGCACGTGTGCCTCACTCATTCACCGCGACGGTTCCACTCCCGCTCACTGCACTCCTATATAAGCCCCATTCTTACCGTCCTCCTCCATTTTTTACTCTTTCTCTGCCACCTTGCCTCTCTGTTTTTACAGTCTGCTCGCCTCCACTGCTTCTTCCTTCCTCCGCCGATCAGAAAATGCTTCATTTTTCCTTCTTCTGACCACCGGAAAACGTTCATCTCTCTTTACCATTTTTCAGATGTCTGGAGCTCCCCGACGCCCACCTGGTACGTGACTCCTCCCTTCTTTCTCACTCTCATTGCCGTCCTGCCGTGTGTTTCCTTCTCTTTTCTGCTTTTTGATATTTTTCTTGAACCATGGATTCCGATTCCGATAGCCAAAACCAAAGTCATTCCTACTCTGCGGGTACCGACTCTTCACCCTCTCCTTCATCCTCTCCTTCATCCCCTCCTTAGACTTCCAGCCAGTCTCCTGAACCAGTGTCCTTAAATCCTCCATCTATGGCCGAAACCTCGTCTGCCCAAATTTCCGACGTAGCAGAGGAGAATTTTGATGAATCTCCTGCCCCGCCTTTTTGGGGTCCCCACCAAAAAGGATTCGAGCGGGCCCGTCATGGGGTCGAGATTGATCCTGAGGCGACTAGAGTCACCGGCTCCTACTCCATTGGCAACTGGCGGTCTATGTGGGGAAGAGCTACTTGTGACGAGCGCACGGTCATCGGCCCGGGCTACTTTCCTTCAGGGTCGGTGGAGAAGATCGTCCGCGTTCTTCCATTCGCCATGCTGCCGTCTACCTGGGAATTCGCTGTGGCCTCTCGGCTTTCCACTATTGGCAATTGCCCGCCAGGGTGGCACGGCATCTGGACCGAGGCCTTCACCAATGGCCTTCGCCTTCCGCCATCATCGTTCACGGTCGACCTGCTTGGGTGCTTTGGCGCTTCTCTTGGCGTCTTTAACGTCGGGTGTTGGGCTACAGCCTCTGCTTTTGAATGCAGCTGCGTGACTAAGAAGATCGCCCCCACTCTGCGGTTGTTTCAATTAATTCATTATGCCAAACACACCTCCAATGGCATCAGTTTTGTTCGTCGAGCTGATCTTACTCAAAAGGGCACTTACTCATCCCCGAAACCTCACCCTACATGGTACCATTCGTTTTTCTACTTCCGCCCCAGCGACACGGATCACCATTGGGCTTCGCTGCTCCCCTCATCCTGGTCTTCTGGTGACGTGAGTTCTTTCAACGCCGAGCTTGATCCTACTCCTGATGAAATACTCCTACGTCGCCAGATCCTTCTTGATTGCCATCACTTATCGACCACTTTTGGCCTGCGGACTGCCCAGGTGGGGATACAAGGAGGTATACTTTATGTCTTAGGCTGTGCTGATTGTTTTCCTCCCTTCCTAGCTGTCGTCGTTCATCTTGCGTAATTGAGTCGTCGTAGCCAAACCCTTAGGAATGTATAACCTTTACATTATCGCCTTTTTGTGCTCTCTTCTCTTTCCTTTTTTTATACTAATCTTTGGATGTACTTTTTCTAGGCGCCGTAAGCCTCGTTGGGTGCCTCTTTAGTACCACCGCGCGTGGTCCTGTCGCCGAGACTCGTCCCAGTCGCTCTGAGGCTGCCCCCGTCGCCCCTGCTTCTGCCCAACCTTCGCCTGACAAATCTAAGGGGAAGAGGAAGGCGGCTGAGACGGATGAAAGCCTCCTTTCTTCAAAGAGGAAGAAAAAAGCTGGGGTTTCCAAGCCGAGGAGAAAGGCAGGTGAGGGCTCCAGCAATCCACCGCCGCCGCCCCCACCAGTGATAGAGGTGGAGGATGTCGATGCTGAGACTGAAACTCCCCTCCGCCGCTCTCGTCGCCAATCGCCTCCGGCAAATGACAATCCTTCTGCGGGGGAGCCCTTAGAGCATCCTGCTGACGAGAACGTCATCTCATATGACGACTCCTATCTTCCTGACGAACCTATTCCTCTTCCCCGGGATCTGGAGCATCCCGAGTCGGCACCGGCTGCGGAGCTTGATCTTCGTCCCACCGAGCCTGCTCGCGACCACTCTCGCCCGCCTCCTGTCAACACCGACCGTGCCAGCCGGGCCGGCTGGACAGAGCGAGCTAACACTCTCTTCGATCGCCCTGCTCCTGCTAGTCGCGAGGGCGAGGGTCCCTTTCGCCTTCCCTACTTCGCTGTCGTTCATCCGGTGGCATCCCACATATCGCCCCGGATGGCGAGTGATATCACGGAGGAGTTCTCTCGAGGTGTCTACGAGGGGGTGACCGCTCCTGGTGAGGGCTCGGAGATTTCGGACCTGCATGGGGCAACTTCCTGCCGCCTCCTTCAGGTACTTATGGAATGCGTCATTTATTTGCTTTGTCCTGTTACCTTAGCTCTGCTCGCTGCTTCTTACCCCTTACATTTGTTTTGCTGCCTAGGCCGTGGCCGAGCTCGGTGATCTTTCCTTTGCATGTAAACACATGCAGGAGGAGAATCGGAAGCTGAAGGAGGATGTTGAGAATCTGCGCTCTTTGCGCATGGATCTCACCCGTTATCATAACGAGGAGAAGGTATTTACTCATCTGCCTCTTCTTTCTCCCCTTTTATATATACTATTTCCCGGCTTGTCACCTTACGATCCTTGCTAAACCCGCACGTTGTTGTTTTTTTTTTATCTTAGCGACGGGTAGATGCAGCGACCTCTGCTGCTGAGTCTCTGAAGGAAAGCCTGGCTGAGGCGACTGGGCGGATCTCCCATGTGGAGGGCGTCCAGGAGGACTTGCAATCTGCTAATAAGCACATTGTCGCCCTTGAAGCCGAGTTGGATGAGGCTCGTGTCAAGGTTGCTCAGGTGGAGGAGATAGCCGCCGAAAGGGACAGAGCTAAAGAGCTGCTTAATGACTCTCTGGCGGCTGAATCGGCGGCGGATCGTGATCTTGCCGCTGCCAAGGCTCAGTATGATGAGACTGTGGCTTATTACACTCATGCTCTCGGCAAGAGTATGCGTGTGGTAATGCGCAGCTGTCGTAATGAGTTCTACGAGCTGTTTCCCAACAAGGGCTGGCCGGGGCGAAAAATGGTTCGAGCCGTCCTCCGAGGTCTCAATCGCTATAACTTTGGGGTTCCCGACCTTCCCGATGCCGAGGAGGAGACTTATTTTCGAGATGCTGCTCGCTTGGAGCGGGAGATAGTGGCGGCAGATGCTGAATATGTGGCGGCCACTCGCCGCAGCCGTGGCCTGCCTGATCTGAATCTCGATGGATCAGAGGTTCAGCCGCCATCATCTGATCAAGCCCCCTCGACCAGCGGCAAAGACTTCAATTCCGCCGCTGACCCTTCCAAGGCTGGCGAGAAGGGCTCCGGCGCTAAAGACCCATGATCCCGCTTTCAACCTGTTGTTATTATTGCTATCTTTTCAGACAATCATCATGTTTCTGCGTGCTGTTGCTGCTTTCCTCTCTTTCTCCTTCTCTTTTTTTTTGTAAAAACTGCTTTATTTAACTCTTCCTCGCGAATTTTCAATCCTTGGTCATTTATCTTATTACACCTCTCTTGACCGCTTTGCTTCTTTTCATCATTAACTAGATGTTATACCGATAGCTTTGATGCCCTTAGGTCTTACACAGCGATTTGTTAATGCCCGTAGGTCTTACATAGCGATCCCAATGCCCTTAGGTCTTACATGATAAATTTGATGCCCTTAGGTCTTACACAGCGATTTGTTAATGCCCGTAGGTCTTACATAGCGATCCCAATGCCCTTAGGTCTTACATGATAAATTTGATGCCCTTAGGTCTTACACAGGATTTGTTAATGCCCGTAGGTCTTACATAGCGATCCCAATGCCCTTAGGTCTTACATGATAAATTTGATGCCCTTAGGTCTTACACAACGATTTGTTAATGCCCGTAGGTCTTACATAGCAATCCCAATGCCCTTAGGTCTTACATGATAAATTTGATGCCCTTAGGTCTTACACAGCGATTTGTTAATGCCCGTAGGTCTTACATAGCGATCTCAATGCCCTTAGGTCTTACATGATAAATTTGATGCCCTTAGGTCTTACACAGCGATTTGTTAATGCCCGTAGGTCTTACATAGCGATCCCAATGCCCTTAGTTGCCTTAAAAACTAGCCTCGGCTACAAGTGTCTTTTAATCATAATATCGCCTGAGATGCATGGAGTTCCAAGTTTTGGGGATCTTTGCTCCATCTAACTCTGCTAGTTTGAAGTTGTTGGCCCCTACCACTCGTCGTACTCTGTATGGGCCTTCCCATCCGGGGTTGAGCTTGGCCGCCCCAACCGCCGGCCTGAAGATCTTTCGCAGCACTAAGTCGTTGAGCGCGATGTGATGTGGTCGGAGCTTTAAATTGTACCGCCTGGCTAACTGCTCCTTTTCAGCGATCAGCCGCATCTGTGCCTTTTCTCTTCTTTCCTCAATCATGTCTACGTTAAGGATCAATTCTTGTTCGTTGACCTCGTCCCTGTATTCCTGTATTCGAATAGATGGGATTGAAATTTCTACCGGAAGGACCGCCTCAGTCCCATACGTCAATGTGTAGGGAGTCTCCCCTGTCGCTGTTTTGTAAGCCGTACGGTGAGCCCATAGTACATGATCAAGCTCCTCGACCCATACGCCCTTACAGCCATCCACTCTTTTCTTTAATCCTTGTAGAATAAGCTTATTAGCCGCCTCTGCTTGTCCATTAGCTTGTGGGTAGGCGACCGAAGCGAATCTCAGATTTATCCTCAGGTCATCACAAAACTCTTTAGAGACCTGTGAGTCAAACTGAGTTCCATGGTCACATATAATACTTTCTGGTATACCAAATCTGGTGACGATACTTTTAAATGCAAACTTCTGTATCTGCTTGGCGGTGATACTTGCCACCGTTTCTGCCTCAACCCACTTGGTGAAATAATCAACCGCCACGATGAGGAATTTCCTTTTCCCCGAGGCTTCCGGAAATGGGCCTAGGATATCCATCTCCCATCTCGCGAATGGCCACGGGCTGACATTCGCCTGGAGCGCTGTTGCTGGCAACTTGTGATAACTTGCAAATTCCTGACATTTGTGGCATTTCTTCACCAGGTCGCCAGCCTCCTTTCTCATTGTTGGCCAATAGAAGCCCTGGTATATTAAGTTCCTTTCCAAACTTCTTGTTCCCAAGTGAGTACCACATACTCCTGAATGTACTTCCTCTAGGGCCCAAGCTGCATCCTCCTCTCCCAGGCATCGCAAGTATGGACCCATAGCTGATTTTCGATACAGCTCTCCCCCTATTATAGTACACCTCCCTGCTTTTCGCCGGAGCTTGGTCGCTTCTAACGGGTCGCTTGGTACAGTGTCGTTATCCAAGTATTGAATAATAGGCGTTCGCCAGTCGCTTTTCCCAATTCCGTTAATCATGTGAAAACACTGCCTCCTCCTTGTTTCCTTTTCCACTGTGACCATTCGCCCTTCTTCAAAATCTGTCGCCGTTGCTAGTTTCGATAATGCATCCGCGTGGCAATTCTCCTCCCTAGCAATCTGGGATATAACCACCCTCTTGAATTCCGATATAAGCAGTTTTACCTCATCAAAATAAGGGAGGAGCGACTCCTCCTTTACCTCAAAGCTCCCCTTAACTTGGTTGACTACTATCGCCGAGTCTGAGAAAACTTTGATGTTAGTAACTCCCATACTCTTAGCAATTCGCAAGCCAGCCTCCAATGCCCCGTACTCAGCTGCATTGTTGGTTCGATTAGTTGCAAATCACAATGCGACCTCGTGGAGGATCCCCCCAGGAGACCTTAGGACTATCCCCGCGCCTGACCCTCCTTTACTCGAGGCGCCGTCTGTAAATAACGTCCATTCATCGCCTTCCTCGGTGTCTTCTTGTACTGCACCTTCGACTACAAAGTCAGCAAGGACTTGGGCCTTGATCGCCGTTCGCGGTTGATATCGAATGTCATACTCGCTTAGCTCGATCGCCCACTTAGCTAATCGCCCTGCCATGCTCATAGATCTTAACGCATTCTTAATCGGAAGATTCGTGAGCACATGTATTGTGTGTGCCTGAAAATATGGTCGCAACTTTCTGGCCGCGCAGACCACAGCGTATGCCATTTTTTCTATCGCCGGGTACCTTGTTTCAGCATCGACCAAGGTTTTACTTGTATAAAAAACATGGTGTTCGGCTTTGTCCTCTCTTCGAACTAAGACCGCACTAACTGCCTTTGGAGAGATCGCAATATAGAGAAATAAATCTTCATTTGACTTTGGAGATGCAAGTACAGGAGAGGTAATTAAAAATTGTTTCAGCTCTTCAAAAGCCTTGTTACATTTGTCATTCCATGCAAACTTTGATGCATTCTTTAAAGTCGCAAAGAACGGAGCGCAGCGGTCGGCGATCCTGGGAATGAATCGATTGATTGCCGTCAGTCTTCCAGATAGAACCTGAACCTCCTTCACAGTCTTTGGAGGGGCCATCGCTGTAATCGCCGCGATCTGCGCTGGATTAGCTTCAATTCCTCTCCTGGTTATGAGATATCCCAGGAACTTTCCTGATGTTGCCCCGAACACACACTTTAAAGGGTTCAACCTGAGCGAATACTCCTGCAGTGTATTGAAGGTTTCCCTTAAGTCGCCAAGATGGTCATCAGATCTCTTACTTTTGACCAGCAGGTCATCCACATACGCCTCCAAGTTTCGGCCGAGCTGCTTGACAAAGACTTTGTCGATCATTCTCTGGTAAGTCGCGCCAGCATTCTTGAGCCCGAATGGCATCACTCGATAGCAGTAGTTCGCCGTGGGCGTCATGAAAGCCGTTTTCCTCTTGATCTTGCTTGTTTAAAGGTATTTGATGATATCCTGAGAACATATCCAGAAAGGACAACATTTCATTGTTCGCCGTTGCATCTACCAGCTGCTCTATGTTGGGCAAGGGGTACGGATCCTTGGGGCAAGCATCGTTAAGGTTGGTGAAGTCGACACACATTCGCCATGCTCCTGACGATTTCTTGACAAGAACTACATTAGCCAACCACTCAGGATACTGTACCTCTTTGATAAACCCTGCCTTCAAAAGTTTTTTCCACTTCATTTGCCACCGCTTGCTGCCTTTCTCTGCAGATGTTCCGCCGCTTTTGCTGGACTGGATGACTCCCGGGTTCGATCGCTAGAGAGTGTTTGATGATGTCTGGAGCAATTCCTGGCATGTCACTTGGTGACCATGCGAACAGGTGCGAGAACTCTCGGAGCAACTTGACCAACTCCTGTTTCTTGTTATCGCTCAGGTAGGACGAAACTCGAACTGTCTTACTTCCATCTTCTTTGAACAGCGGTATTGGGACGTCCGATTCTGCTGGTACGACTCTTTCTCCCTCATTCTCCGCCTCCAAGCTTATGGTGAGGCACGTGCTTTTAGTCGCCGCCCTGTAACACCTTCTGGCAATGTCCGGGTGTCCCCAGGCAAAACCTATCCCTTCATTAGTAGCGAACTTCAGTACTTGGTGCACTGGGGAGGAGATTGCTTGGAAGGCGGCGAGTGCAGGTCGCCCTAGGATCATGTTGTACGTGGATTGACAATCCATGACATGGAAATCGATGGATCGGGTGACCTGCAAGTCTCCATCCCCAATGGTTATCGCCATCGTGGCTATCCCCTTGATGGGAACTGTGTGTCCTGAAAATCCTGAGATGGTAGTTTTTGTCTGCCTGAGCAAGCTAGCTGGCAGGTTCATCTTTTTGTACAGCTCCCAGAAAATAATGTCCGCAGAGCTCCCTTCGTCAACCATCACTCGCTCCACTCGGCTATTGTGTGTGATTACTTGAATCACCATCGCTTCCAAACTTGGGCCTCCTACCCTGGCCATGTCTTCTTCCGAGAATCCCAACGTTGGGCGACTGACTTGGTCTATCATCATCACCTCCTTTGTTTCCTCCTTTCTGACTTTCTTTGCCGGGCAACTTTCCCCACCGAAAATGGTTTGATAAACGTGGTTTACCTCAGGTCGAGGCTTTTTCTTGCTATCTTTATTGTCCATAGGCTCCTTAAGTCGGGCGAAGACATCACCCTTCTTGTCTTGTGATTCTCCTTGTCCACGGCGATCATCTTCTTGCGGCTTATTTTTCCGCTTTGAGCTGACAATGAAATCCCTGAGACGTCCTTCGTTTATCCACCTTTCGATTTCATTTTCAATTCCCTGCAGTCTTCAGTGGTATGCCCATGAGAGTCATGGAAATCGCAAAACTTTTGGCGACTTCGCTGATCCGCCGGAGTGAACATTGGCCCCGGCCAGTTGATGGGATGTCCCTTATGCAGCATATACAGCAGAATCTTTCTTCGCGATTCTGAGAGGGGTGTATAATCTACCCTCTCCTCTTGGTATCCTCTCTCCTGATAACCCCTTTGCTCTCCAGGGTATCCTCTCTCTTGGTAACGCCTTTGCTCCCCTGGGCGATATTTCCCGTATGGCCGTGTCTCGGAGGGCTGCCCTTTGGCCTGCTTGTTCCCTGTAACGGGCTTTTCTTCCATCTTCGCCGCTCCACCGACAGGCTCTGCTAACTGCTCCTCAATCAAAATAATTTTGTGTACTCTGGTTTCCAAGTCGGACAGCGACTTCGGAGCCACCTGCAGCAGCGACTCCCCGCAGCCTGCCGTTATGAGTCGACTGGAATAAACTTGCCGCAGCGATTTCATGATCTACCCTCTTGATGGATTGGACGACCCCAGTCCATTCATCAAAGAACTCCTTCAGCGACTGGTTCGGCTTTTGCCTCAGGCTCACCAGCGCTTGCAACGGGACCGTCCTTGTTTTCTTGCACTCATACTTCTGTGAGAAGATCCTCGCAAAGCCCTCCCACGATGTTATGATGCCCTCCGGTAGATTCATGTACCACTCCCTGGCTCGCCCTCCCAGTGTCGCCGGAAAAGCTCTGCAATATGCGGCGTCGCCAGCCTGCTGCATTTGCATGGCGATCTGGAAGGCTTGCAAGTGCTCGTCCGGGTCGCCAGTACCTACATACCTATCTAGGTTGGGCGGAACCAACCCCTTAGGTAGTGGCTCGGCGAGTATCGCCCTGGACAGAGGTTGGCGAACCGCCATCTGTGCGGGGGAGATTTGAGTAGCCGGGAGGAATTGTTGTAACACTTCCAAATGGGAGTCCTGTGGCGATTGCCTGTCCTGAGTGTTGGCCCTGAGAGCTTGAGCCTGCTGGGCGATCACCGTTTTCAACATCTGCGTGAGTTCAGCATTCTGTTGCTCAAGGGACCGAAATCGCTGCTCCAACAGCTCATAGGCATTGCCGGCCGGAATAGTACTCTGGGACTCCGAGTCGCCTTCGAATTCGCGCTCCATGTTTCTAGTGAGGTTTGGGTCTGCTCGAGAACCTGGGTTGACATGCTTGACAGGTGTTACTCCATCTCCTCTTTCGCCATCCTCGCCCATCAGAGTGGGAATCGCTGATGAAGCCATTCGCCTTGAAAAGTCGCCTGATCGCCCCCTATCTGGCGCGCCAATTGTTCCAGCCTTGTCGCCTGGCCCAATAATGGAAGCCCAAGCCTGTTGGTCCTCCGGGAGTGGTGTACCTCGTAAGTAACGTGGGGGTAGTTAGTTCAAGGAAAAGGGGAGGCGATCAGTTTAAGGAATGGGAAAGGGAGGCGAATAACGTACCGCGGAGCGTTTGTCCGCTGGGTAAAAGTGTTGTCCTCTGGTTAATAGGGTGTACGGGGGTATTTATAGTACCCCTGCCTTGGTCGCCAAGGCTGAATCTTAGCCACTCGTTTGTAGCCCCCGTAGGATGTTGACACGTGTCTGCTCTGTCTTGGAACCCTAAGTGTCGCCAAGTAACCCTAGGAGGCCGCCGAGCTGGGCCATCGCTTTGGGCCTTACTCCACTTCCTGGGCCTGCCTGTTCGGCCCATCTGATTTACCGCGCTAAATCCGGACCTCCAGCCCTAGCCGCTGTGTTCGGGCTGCCGTGTGGGCCGCCTCATGGGCCGCCGTGTGGGCCTTTGGACCTCGTCGGGCCGGGCCCATCAATTGCCCCCAAGCCCTTAGTCGAGCTTTGCTTGGCTGAGGGCTTACTTATAACTCGGATCGCTTGTCTTGTGATCGCCGTAGGAGGGCCCATCAATAATATCATGCCACCATAATGATTATTAAAATTAGGCTTCCCTACTTTCTATATAAGGAAGGGTTTGCCTCTTTTGTAAACACTTTTGGATAAATTCAATACAATCACTTTCCACATTCTAATATATTAGGCCTTTACTTTATCAATCAGCCATAAGTTCGTCCACCACCATACTTCACTTGCTGTGAGAAGGCGCGCCAAAACCCTTACGCTACCCATCCGTTGGCGAAATATGCCGGAGCTACCGGAGGTGGAAGCGGCGAGAAGAGCTCTGGAGGAGCATTGCTTAGGCAAGATAATCAAGAAGGCCATCGTCGCCGATGATTCCAAAGTAATCGACGGCGTCTCTTCCTCGGATTTACAATCCGCTCTCGTTGGCAAAACTATAGTGGCTACCCTTCGTAAGGGCAAGAATATGTGGCTAAAGCTCGATTCCCCTCCTTTCCCTTCCTTCCAGTTTGGTATGGTTTGCTCTTTAGCCTTTATCAGTCTTTTCCCTTCTGTTTCAGCATGCAAATAACATTTTGGAATCTGCTTCCGTGGCATCATCTAAAAATAAAAATACCGTTTGTTTTGTTTTGCTAGGGATGACAGGTGCCGTGTATATAAAGGGAGTGGCTGTCACAGAGTACAAGAGGCAAGTCTATTTCTCATTTCCTCTGAACCGGGATTTCATAGATGCCTGGAAACTGAACCTTTAGAGACCAGGAACACTTCAATTTTTTAGTTTCTCAAGTACATTATCCAGTAATAGAGTCTCCGGTTTCTTTTATGTTATAAAAAGAGTCTTCCTTGCAGGTCCGCGGTAAAGGATACTGATGAGTGGCCTTCCAAGTTCTCAAAGCTCTTTGTTGAAGTAAGAACCAATAACCCTTGTCTTGTTCCGTATTCTTTTTCTCTAGGCTGTCATCTTGATCTTGGCCATTGAGCTTACTTTGCGTCTTTCACGTGTCAAAGGTATGTTCTTTGTTTGATTACACCTTAACGAAATGTCATTTGAACTTGTAGACATTCAGTGAAAGTTACCCGGCTGTTAACTTGACAACTAGTGTAGACCCCTCTGCCTTCAAATTCTTTGATATTGTGGCCTAGTTACTTGTTTTGAGAATTTGCTGAATACACATGCCTGCTGCCTTTTGTGCACTGGAATGTCTTTATCTTTTCTGGTCTTAGGAGTTAGGACTTTGTTTGGGAACTCATCTCTTTTGTGTAAATAACCATGGAACTGGTGTAATGGTTTTGGCCAATAAGCATTTACTTTATTCTTTATATCGTCCTACCGTTGGTTAATTATCTTCTGCTATCCTTTGCAGTTAGATGATGGGGTAGAATTCTCTTTTACAGACAAGAGGCGCCTAGCCAAAATCCGCTTGCTCGATGATGTAACTTGTTTTTCTTTATAATGGTGCCACATGTTTTTCTTTCGTTTATTAATTATTCCTGCAGCTTTGATTTTTCTTTTCATTCTTTCCTTTCGAACAGCCAGCTTCTGTACCCCCAATATCCCAACTTGGCCCTGATGCACTTCTGCAGCCAATGACGGTTGATGAACTACAGAAAGCATTAAGCAAAAAGAAAGTTGGAATTAAGTCTCTATTACTTGACCAGGTGAAGCTTCGTATTCCTTAACAACAACTATTTCTGAGAAGTCAGGACATGGCAAATTCGTGAGCTGTCAGTCCCTAATTAGAAAAATAAATGTGCTTATATGAGGTTTAGTGCCTAGCTATATGCCTAGTATGTTATCTCACTCTGGTATTCAGTGTCATGTATGAATTCTTTGCAGCTGCACCCAATGTTATAGCATAAATGTATAGTTTCGGTAGGTATTTGATGGGGTATGCATCTATACTTTTTTTTTATCGATGATAATCTAACCTAGTATGTGGGTATGCATGTATTTGCTGGAGGGCTGTTCAAAGGTCACTAGAGATTAACCAATAGCAAGTTGATAATTTGGTTATCCATCTGGGTCTCAGTAAGATACAGAATAGGTTGCTGTTGTGCATTATTGTTCTGATCTCAATGGTTTTATTTTAAAGGAACTTCAGATTAATCGGGCAGTGATTAGTTCAAGTTTTACTCCCAGTCACTAATCACTATCGAATTGCCGTTAGTGACGCTTTAATTGTAATAGACTAATAGTGAAGATATATATGCTTTTTTTCAGGGTTTTATTTCTGGAATTGGCAACTGGATTGCAGATGAAGTTCTATATCAAGTATGTATGCCATTGTAACTCCACTTGATTTAGTTTGCAAAATCTGTAGCAATAGTTCATTATTCATGCCATTGCTGAGTGCAGCGTCTTCCTCGGCACAGCTACCTCTAACTTGTATGTTTCAGAGCTTCCAAAATCAAGGATGAGACTGTTTTTTGTTTATTTATTTATCTTGAATCTCCTTTTGATTGAGCATGGTAAGACAATGTTTATGGTATCTACAGATATCGCAGAATAAGCATGGGGACTCACATTAACTCAAGGATACTGATAAATGTATATTCATGCACTGCTTTGTCACAGAGGGCTCACAAATCTGTGTCAGAAGTTCTTATTTAGTAGCTCACATATATGCATTGTGATGTAAAAATAAAAAAGTCAAGGTTGTGTGGAACTCTGGTAATAATTTGATAAGCAGTTTCTAAAGATCTTATCCAATGTGAATTTTACATAAAAATATTCTCATTTCGTGATCCTTTGTCTTTCTTGGTTTAAATTGAACAGTATAGTTCGTTGAATGTGTCTTTGCAGGCTAGAATTCATCCTCACCAGAGTTCTTCCAGCTTGTCTAAAGAATGTTGTGAAACATTACAAAAGTGCATTAAGCAGGTAGGACATTGAGCTTGAACTACATTTTGGGCCTTGAATTTCTGATATGCACGTTGCGTGGTTTATAAAAGAAGTAGAAGACGTTTGTAGGTTGTAGAATATGCTGTTGAAGTTGATGCTGTTTCAAGCTGCTTTCCCCTTCAGTGGTTGTTTCATTTTCGTTGGGGGAAAAAGGCTGGAGAAATTAACGGTAAGACTTTCTAATATTTCCCTTAACATAACCAAATTGTGCTGACAGGTTATTGAGCAAGCAATAAAAGTTGGGACGGACAGTAGTCAGTTCCCTAAGAACTGGTTATTTCATTTCCGTGAAAAGAAACCTGGGAAGGCATTTGTTGACGGTTTGGCTCCTGACCCTCGCACAACTTTCATATTGTGAGGCTTCTAGTTATTATTTTGACTTCCCCTATCAGCAATGGTGACCACCCTAAGATTCACGTTGGGTTGGATGTTTCTATAATCCCCAACCACCATGAAGTTGTGAATAAGGCATTTAGTTACCAGTTATAGCTTATGACCTTTGCTCTTGAACTAGTGAACCACTTACCACTGATATTGCGCCTTTACTATTCATGTAGGGAAGACTATTGAATTTACTACAACTGGAGGGAGGGTATGTTCTTTTCTTTTTTGTAGAATCATCCTACACTGATACAGTCTGTTCTTTTGTGCCATTAGATGGTGAACTAAGAGGGTTTTTTATTTTGTCAAGACTACTGCCTATGTACCAGAGTTGCAAAAACTAACAGGAGATCAGACTGGAAAAGAGCAGTCAAAATCCCAAGATAAAGCCTTGAAGAGAAAGAAGGGAAAGAACTATGATGGTGAAATGGGTTCGGGAGGTGAGGAAGAAGAAGCGTCTGTGAGGGCCAGACCAAAAAGAGGTAGTAATGCTAAGGAGACAAAGGCAGGTAACAACAAAATTGCAGATGATGATGATGATGATGATGATGATGATGATATGATGAAGACGTGGATAGTACTGAAGATCAAAACAAGAAACCCGGAAATATAAGTGATAGAAAGCAAACCAAGGCAGGGAAGGCATCAAAAGGAAAGGTCAAGAAGTCGAAGAAGAAAGCAGTGTAGATTGGCATCACGGTTTCATCAGCTGCTGTGCTGCTTCTGAATGTAAATTTTTATGTTTGTTTTGTAAGCATCGATCGTCTCTCTTTTTGTAAGTGTCGGATATGTGTAGGTGCCAACTGGAAGATATGTGAAAGGAAGGGACTCAAAAGCCTTGTTTAGGGAACAGGTCTTCAATTAAGATGCACTAGCTTTGTAGCTGTACTCAGCCTGTTGGATAAATTTTTTCAGGAACTTTTAAACCAGAGAACCCAATACAAAAGATGTCAATACTATTCAGGATTCCAGATTTCAATCAACCGAAGAAAATAATTAAGTCAAGCTAACTTGGACCTCGCTTGAATTCCTCTACACCCCCTTCTCCTGCAACTTGGTCGTTTCAGTTTATTTCAATGGAATGGAATGGAGTTGTGGTTTCATGACTTTGCGACGACAATGGTAGGTAACCAGACGATGACAATTATGGTTGCCGGTTCTAGTTATCATGTCCAAATAGAGAGAGCTCAAGCAGTATTCTTTTCATTTTCCGTCTTCTGTTCTTCTTCTTCTTCTGTCGAGTTTGTTTCCAACATGATCTCCCTCCGTCCAGAAGCTTAAGCTTCTGGGTTAATGATTAAAATAGTGACAAGGCAATTACCAGATTGATGTTGTGCTTTTCAATGGTTATGTATTGCTTTATACATCCCGATGATGAGGTGGTGCACAAACAAAAAGGACACTTAAATAATAATCAAATCAAATGTATTGTCATTTCCTTGTTCTTCTTCACCTTCTTCTCTCGTCGTCTCGTCTTCTTCAATTCTACTCTTGTTCAATACAAGAACTGCCTTAGAGCTTCAACTACTTTCTCAGGCCTGTTTTTATTTATTATTATTAAAGATGGGGAAAAATAGGAGTAAGCCACGCAAAATGAAGAAGCAAACTAGTGAGAAAAGGAAACGAAACTAGTTGATAAAATACAAAACTTGTTTACCAGTCCTCTTGCGGCATGTGGCCAGCTCCTTCAATCAACTTAAGCTTGATGTTACCTGGATTTTCCTTCTGAAACTCCTCTGCCACAGATTGAGGAAGATGCTTGTCTGCTATCCCCCATGCTACAAGTATTGGTTTATCCCACCTAAATTCATTCATATTTCCATTCGAAACATAACATAAAGGTTCAGTTTTGTTGTTGTTGTGTGTATACTTCCGGTAATATCTTAGAGAAAGTAATCTGAATGCTAATTTCATAAAAGATCAAACCTTTCAGATGTCAACCCACTGGCCACTTCACTTAGAACGTTATTGAAATTAATTTTCCTTGCAGCCTCCAGCAGAGCTGAAACATCAATTGGAGTTATCATTAGCTGAAACATCAATCGGTTTATTTACGTGGGAAATTACTTTCTTCAGTTTTCTTATATTAGATGTTAACGGAGGGAAACAAAACAGTTAAACATTAACAAACCGAATCCCGGTGCACCACTGGCAAGGTATGGTAATCTATAAACATCAGCCTTGTCTGTCTTCAGTACATAGCTGCAAATAACAGAATCATCTTCAGGTTGGTAAGAGAAAAATAGACCATGTCATGCCACTCCCAGTGAATCAAGGCATCTGAAGATCAGTATCAAAAATATTTTTACAGCAGTAAATAAAAACGATAGTATGTTCAACCATCTGAAATGTAACAGTAGAAGCATAGTTAGGGAGCTATGGACAAGCATTCAGAATGCAGAATGGACAATGAATTGCTTATGCAGCTGTAATATGGAAAGAAAATATGGGGACATAATGCCGAAAACAAGAGTGATGAGAGTATGGTATGAAACACTCATTCATTTGATTAAAGGAAAGCACTTGTTATTTTTATCTAGTGGAGAGAATAGGCGCATAGTTTTCTTCTGAAGAGAGATATTTTGGATACATACGGGCTACCTGCTTCAATAAAGCGCTCAGCGGTTATAGCATTCTGGCAGGTGAATTCACCAAAGAGCGGTATCCTGCAAACAAAAAGATGCAAATGAGAAGCTTGATCTCGTTCCAAGTAGCTTGTAGCACACGTGAAGGGATAAGCATACCTTAACTGTTTGAATAGTCCAGGAACAGGAGAAGAAACAGTCAATGGGGTATTTAGAATTGCAAGTTTAGATACCTTGCTGATATTTTTCAAAGCCCAGGTCAATCCATAAGAACCTACAAGAAACCCCTTAAGAAAAGAGAGAGAAAGAGAAGATAAAACATACAAAGTCTTGACTTGAAGTATCAAGTTGAAGAAAAAGAAAGTGGAAAGCATCCAAACCTGAACTACAAGGAACAAAGGAGTCTTGACTTGCAGTTCAACAAGCAAGTCGTCCAAAGCCTCATGGAACTCCTTCTCTGGGGAAAAATACAATACAAAAAAACATTCATCACTTGACAGATGAGAGATAGATAGATATATGATGAATGAGAAAGAAAGAAGAGAAGAGAAGAGAACACCATCCAGCAAAGGAACATGCCTGTATAGTCGAATCCATATCCAGGCTGTGGCATGTCACTGAAACCAAATCCTATCCAGTCAGGTGCCAAGCAATGGAACCCGGAATCCGACATCTACACATGCAATGCAGGAAAATGAAGCGAAGCGAAGCAGAAGACACATTCATCTACATGGAGAAAATTAAGACACTAGAGAACCTGACCTGAGACATAACAACTCTGAAGCTAAAAGATTGGGTTGGAGCTCCATGAAGAAACAGAATTGTTCCTCTTCGAGTATCCGGTGATCCTAACACAAACCTCAGTTAACTAATTGAAATATCTAAAAACAAAGATTGAATGATTACTTAATTAATTTATTTAATAAAACAAATATCCATCTCACCAGTTTCTCTGACAAACCACCTCAACTTGTCAGGACCTGCATCCACATATTTCCCAAACTCCTTCCCCTTATCTTCTATCCGCTACAAAATTAGCAAGAAAAAAAAAGAAAAAGAAAAGCCAGGAACAATCAATTTAGCAAGGAATTTCCTCAATTTCCTTGTCGGGAGAATATTTATATATAACTTAAAAACTTACATAGAGCATCTGGCCGACATTGCCATCCTGGGCAGGGGACTCGGGGAGCTGAATGGCGTCGCGGCTAGAAGGGTTATCTGTCACGAAACCAAACGGATTAAAACCCGGCGCTGCATCATCGTCGTCGTTGTTGGTTCTTGCCCTGACCGTTAAACTTCTCCTCCTGCTGCTGCTGCTGCTGATTCTTCTTCCCAAAGCGGTTGCAGTTGCTCTCTTACTGAATTCTGGAAAACATTTGGTAGTTTTGATGTAGAGTGAAAGAGAAGAAGAAGAAGAAGAAGGAGAAGGGAGAAGGGGATCGTCCGCATCATTTCGCGCTTGTGGAGAGGACGCAAATTGCAATCAGAAGAAGGGCTGGCTAATAATTATGTTTCTGAAAAACATATTCAGTGAAAAATAACTAGTTTCTTGAATTTTGTGGATCGCAAAAATGGGTTTGGAGGGAATTACTTTTTTTTTTCTGCTATATATATGGGCAAGCGCTCCGCGTACCACCTAAATTCACATTTTCTAAATTCACATTTTTAAATGCTTAAAATTTAAATAATTAGTCTTAAATTTATTGTAATAAATTATGAGAGTAATGAATAATGTTTACCCCTAAACACTGAATTTTGACCCTCAAATAATACTTCATAAACTCAAATCATAAATCGTATGTAAAACTGTAACTTTTGACCAAAAGTCCAAGCTAAAATATCATAAACCCCAAAAATAAATCTGAAACCTCAAACACTATATCCTTACACTGAACACTAAACTAAAATCCTCAAACTTTAAAATACAAACATAATTATGATAAAATTTTAGTGATAGGGTACCAGTACCCAGTGGGCACCGGAGTATTGACCATATATATATACTAGATTATTTTAGGCCCATTGGCCGATTTTTTTTTTTTTTTGTCGTAGCAACTCCTCAGCAGGAGTGATATAATATCATCTTTACCTGGAACTATATGAAGTAGAATTTAATAAATAGAAAGAATAAAAATAGTAAAACATAATACTTATGTGTAAAACAAAGTAGCAATTATTTAGTGGTTCTTTACATTTTGTCTTAGTCCCAGTTTTCTCTCCAATTAATCACAACACCCACATTATTATTATTTCTTTATTCATTATATAAAAACTGATTTTATTTTTTGATGAATGGTGAATATATTACTATCAAAAGATCCTATCAAAATGTCAACAACACTATACAAAAACAAATAGTGGTTTTGGGAATTGAACATGACGTGAATCGAACACGCAACCTTTTGATCTGGAGTAGCAGGAGAGAGAATCAAGGAGAAGGCTTCAAACTTGAAAAATGATCATGTTGAACCCGACGTGAATCGAACACCCAACCATCTGATCTGGAGTAGCAGGAGAGAGAATCAAGGAGAAGACTTCAAAATCAAAATTTGTTGAGGTGTCAACTAAAAAAAAGTGATTCTGCATTAATGTATTTTATATATATATATATATATGGAAAATTCTTCGGTACCTCCCGTAAATCTGGTGGTACTCAGTGCCTCCAGTTTTCGAGTTCATCTGGAGCGTCCGTTTAAAGGAACAGATCTGGATGGTTAGATAATTAAATTAAGGCCAAAATTAATTAAATTAATTATTTTATATTATAATAATACAAATTACTTATATGGCTCACATTTTTTGGGCTATGTCAACAAGATTCTTACAATTATTTCATCATATAATTTCAATCCTAATCAATTTTTAACACCCTTAAATCCAATCTTAACATCAACTCATCCCTTACGAACTCTTTACTCATCTTTTATGAATCTAATCAACACACATGTTCATGCATCTCCATTTTACCTTCCATCTCAGTAATCTATGCAGTCATTCTCCTCATCTCAATAACCTATGGCAAGTGCTGCTCTGTGACTGAATCCAGAAGTGGATCTTGAAGAGAAGGAACACTGGAACATCATGAGATAAGAAGAAAAGAATAATAAGTCGGCGTAGATGCGGTGGCGGTCAGAGTTGTCAGAAGAGTTTCCCTTGAAATCGAGTATGAGCTAGAAGGCAAGTACGAGGTTACGGTTACGGTTTTTGTATTGCAACATAGATGTAGAAAAGATGGGATGGCTGAAGTCATATTGCACATATTCGAAGCTGATTTTTTTGGTGTGGTAATGATTCAATTCGACGACGTTGTTTAGGAGTTGGGTCTCTGATAAGGCGAAGAGTCTTGATTATGATAGCATTCTCCACAGCTCAGCCATGAAGGAGCTCCATCGTGCTTATAACCAGCGATTATGACATACTCCAGCAACACAGGTAAATTTCTTCCTCCCCCTTCTTCCATTATGTCGGCAGCAACATGGAACCTTATCAAAATTAGGGTTCCTTAGCTTCCATCCATCGTCGTCGTTTGAATTGCTCGAACTGGGTTTGACGATTGCTTCTTACAATCTTGATTTTTGTATTGTTCCGAATTTCGGACCTCTGCTTTTGAGTTTGTACTGTCTGTCTATTTATGAGTTCTTACAGTCTGGCTCTTACGGTCTGTTTTTGAGTTTTGTTTCTGCAATTTGAAATCTGTGTTCATGGACTAATTTGGGTCAGCATGTTCATATTTACAATAATATTGTTGTTCCAAATTTTGGCTTATCTGCTTATTGTTGAATCAATGTGAGACAGAATATTGGGTTATCGATGATAAATCAATTTGTTGACTCATGTTTCAGTTTTGTTGTGACTATTCTGGAGTTAAGTGAATGTGTATTGAAGATGCAGATATGTTATTTCTTGCTCTAGATACTTTAGACTGGCATGTTTTAACCCATTTCAAGAAGATGCTAATATGTTCTTTCTTTCCTTCCCTTGGCTTAATTCATAATGTCTATAGGATCATATTCTTAAATTAGGCTCAAAATTGAAGGGAATGCAAGATCTTGTGAATCTGATATCGAACCAATATTACTTTTTGTTACTATTTGTTGGAATTGGAAAATCGTTTCTGCTTAGAAAATTTATAGTTGATAGAAAGTTGTACAGAATGATGAGTTTCTGTCAAATCTGGTAATTCCCAGAAAATTGTATATAGAGTGGTAGATTACCAGAAATACCTCCAAGAACATAATACATCTATGAAATTATGAAAGCGGGTTATATCGATGAATATAATCTCTTTGTTGTACATCCTAGATGTAATCTCATATGTTGAAAGTTCCATTTGCTGATTCAGTTCGGTGGCTATGTTTAGAGTCGGGACTCTGATAAGTTCCTGTTACCTATGACATAGTTTATAACATTCATTCTTTTACTGCTATTCTAACTTGTATACACTTAAAACAGGCTCTGAACTGAAGCTTGATACCGCTTGTATTTCTTTGGTGGTGAGTTGAGGGATCCTTCATTATCATGTAATTTCCGGGGTTGCTTGTCTACCGACAATAATTTTTCTGGTTTTCATAACGTTACTTTGTTGTGGAGTGACTATAAAGCTTGATCTCCAGGGGTGACTATGATCGGCTTTCCCTCTCAAGCTCTTCTCCTCTTTGCAGCTTCACAAGATAAAGTAAACGTAAAGATTTGTTTACTATTTCCATCAATGCTGCTCTCTGTTTCTCCTTTCTTTTTGTCTGACGATGATTGTGAATCTGTATGCAGCTAATAGTGGTATTTATTTGGCATGATGTTGACTTGCTTAAATGAAGCAAGATGAGGAATACTGTGATGATGATGTTCATGAAGAAGAGCCAGATACTGAACAGTTGAAAATAGGGGCTATTTAATCCCAGGGGAAATGGAATCTCGTTACAGAAGAGGAAGGAAGAAAGATTCCCAACTAAAGATGAGTATTGTCCATCAATTGTTGCGAATAATTTGCTTCACAGGCTCACAGTTACTAAACATCAAAATTGTAGTTAGAAATTTGTGTCTTCAACAACATTCATATCAGCCATGGCAACAGTAACAAAGCCTGGTGTACCTTACACATGCCATTTCAAACTCTGAATGCTTTTTTCACCAATAATGGAAGTGATATAAGTTATAGGCTCTATATCATTCAAATGCTACTCTTTGTCAGCAACCTGGTGAAAGATGATCAATATATTATAGGGAGGGTCTAAATCTAAATGTTTGAGAAGGCGTTCTCAAGTAAACTGTTCTTGCTAAAGCTCTACAGTCCATCTGCAAGCTCTGCTCCCTCCTTTTGCTCGCGGCCTCATCATTTATTTATCATCGTAGCCTTCAAATTTGCCTCATATGGACCCAGTTGTTTCCGTTGCCACGGTTGGCCCAGTAGTCATTATGGGCACATACTGCCCTCTTTTCACTATGCCGTTTCAGTTCTGACCACACAACACATAAGAAACTTGATATTATACAAATTTCGTCAGCTAAACACGATAAATAATCATAACTACAGTTATTGCACAATGGAAAGGCAGTGAATTACCTGGATTGTTGTGAGTATTTGTATTGCAGCCACATCATAAATAGGACTCCATTGACTTTGAAAAATGTCCAAACAGTAAGAAGAACCTTTCCTCATTTTCCTCAACTATCAAAATATTGTGGACTTGCTTGAAGGATTCATAGCACGCAATACAGCGCATTTTATATACTCATCAGCACATGTACGTTTCCACAAGTCAGAATCTTCTGATCGGAAGTGAGCATAAATCAAGAGGGTTTCCCCTTCAATTTAACTCAATAATTACAGAAGTTAACTTTTGAATATGTCTACTAAACCCTCCCCAATCACCATGCTCTTTGTTCGATTTGTATAGATGCAGCAACCAAATTATCAAACCATATTCATGTTTTCCTTTTATTATAACAACATCTACTAGTTTGGATCAAAGAAAATTACGGGGAGTCCTGCAAATCAATATATTCACCTGATTATTGAACATCCTGAAAATCAATCTCTTCACTTGACCATTCAGAGTTAAGGATTACCATCAATAAGGATTAAGAAAGCCATCCTGAAGAGGAAGAGGGGAAATCCAGATACCTCATCTCATACACCATCGACCTCAAACTAATCAGCACCATGGAACCCTTAAAGAAATCAAATGAAGGATTCAACAATCAGATACTAAGCTCCCAAGCATGTCAGCAGAGAACATGAACAAAATGATGTATTTTAGAAACAAAGCTTTAGAAACAGAAGAAGAATGAAACCTGAGTTGTGGGAGGGGCGAATTGACTGTCAATCTTCGGCAGAGCATAAATCAGATAATTAATGAACGATTCTCTGAACCAGTTGACGTAGGAATTTCAGATAGCAAAGATCAAAACCAGAGCATAAATCAGATAACTAATGAACCGGAGAATAAAGACTGAAGCCAATCAAGTTCTTACCTTCTTCTCTTTAGCGTCAGGGTCTGCAGCAGCTGCAGGAGCAACGACACCACCAGTCGAAGGAGCTTGTGAAGGACTTGTGAATCCCTGTCCATATAAACCACCATCGAAGTTGATTACAGAGAATCCAATAAGCTTTATTCAACACTCGAATTGAAGATAATCAAGTGGCTCATACCTTCACACCGAGGTAGACAAAATAGCTTCTCTTTGGTCATTTTCATTCCGATTTTAACAAGCATCGAGATCCTCTCTCCGGCATCGTTCGTCACTCCGAAGTAGACTACCTCGTCGTCGCTGGAGGAGATTTGCTTTGGCTTAGCTTCAGGTGATTAATTCAAATAGAACAGATTTGGTAAAGATTTTGTTACCACGGTAAAGTTTAAATAATTGGGATAAAGTAAGAAGAGATATGTTTCCTTGTTTACCGAAAGATTCCAGATCAACGGTTCAGAGTTTGGATCCTTGTCATAGTAAAAGATCTCATCTCAACCATACATGTCATCAATCCATGTAAGTCTTTATAATTTTTTTTAATTTTATCAATTATCTTACTACGATAAATTTATTTAAACTAGTTACATTAATTAAATTATTATATTAATTTTAGAACAATATTTAAAATATTTTTAGTTAAAATTTCTGAACTATAATTAATATGCTATGTTGATTTTATTATCAAAAGTAAACAAATTATCATTAAATTAATACGTTCGAATTTTATGAATAACTAACGCAACTGTTGTGAATTATTATAATCTAGAGCGATCCAATGGAAACAAATAATACACTCACAATAGATGAAGAATATAGTGGAGCTTCCCTTAACTCAACGGATTTGGAAAAACATTGGAACCCATAACTCACTACAAAAAAATTGACATTTAGCTACTGCAAAATTACAACGGCATGAAAATGCAGTAGCAAATAGTTCGTATTTGCTACGGCAATCACTATTTCATGTAGTAATTTGCAGTAGCAAATACTATTTGCCACACCAGTATTTGCTACACACCAGCAAATAGTGGTGTGGCAAATACTATTTGCTACTGCAAATTACTACATGAAATAGTGATTGCCGTAGCAAATACTAACTATTTGCTACTGCATTTTCATGCCGTTGTAATTTTGCAATAGCTAAATGTCAATTTTTTTGTAGTGACTACAAACATTGAAAAATATAAACTCGTTAAGTTGAAAAGCATGTCACATGAAGACGGGATGCAGCTTAGATTCACAAGCATGGAAGAAGGCGAAAGCTGATACATAAAATACTCTTTTGCGATGGGATTTGACATCCGAAAAGAAAGAGTTTGTCAGTCCACAATCGGTGATAAGACGATTATAGATAAAACATATGTGTGTAGTCGAGAAGGTCTGAGGAACTCAAAATTTGAAGCAAGGAAGATAGCGGCCATAATGGATACTCGATGTGCATGCAAAGCTCAATTCCAGTTGAAAAAAATATAAAAAGGATGACATGTGGTTTGTCCCTAATTTTGCGAAGGAGCACACCCACGAACTTGTGCTACAACATCAAGCACATTTGATTCCAGGACATTGGCATATCGATGACTCATCTCTCGCTCAACTTCAAAACCTTTCAGAAGTTGGCATCAAAAAGATTCTTGCTTACAAATGGTGCACAAAGCCGGTGGACATGCCAAAGTGTGATTCATTACCAAGGATAAATACAATCAATTGCACAGAGAAAACACTTTTGATGTTAGTGATTGATGTCAAAACAGCACTATCCTACCTAAAAAGAAAGACTGAGACGGATTAACAGTTTTTCATGAAGTACACACTCGACGATGAAGGGGAGGCTAGAGAATATATTTTGGACGGACAACATGAGTATTTCCGACTACAGTCATTTCGATAAAGGGAATATGCACATCTTTTCAATCCATAAGGTTCTCTGAAAGAGTTGCGAAAGCCACGAAAACAATCCATCAACATTTATGCCGTTTCGGATAACTTTCCAGCCAATAAGGTTTTTTTTTGAAAGTCATACCACATTAGTGGTTTAAGTGAAGGAATACCACATTGGTGGTTTAGGTGAAGGAAGGAAGCCATCACAACTTATAAATAACAAGGTCCATACATTCAAATGAATAATCTATAATATAGAGACTTGGGTGGTCCATGGTTCTTCACTTCTTCTTGTCTTAATGAGTTTGTACTGCGATGAATTCATTTTAATTAAATTATTATTGGTTTAACTTGAGTTTTTAAGGCTTTTTAATTAGTCGGCTTGGCTTGAGTTCGTTAAGAGAGTTTATATTGAGCTAAACTCGAATCGAGCTTAATTTGAGCTTGATCTTAAATTGTTAGGTTGAGCTGAGCTTGAGCCTAGAATTTATGGCTCAATTCGAGCTCAAGCCGAGCTAGCCAAGGTTCTCGAGATCGGGCTCGTTAACACTCATTTCGAGCTGAGTTCAAGCCAAGTTCGAGCTCTATTTCTTTGAACAAACTGAGCTTGAGCTCAAATATTCGAGATCAAATCGAGCATGAGCCAACCATACACCTTATTGAGCCGCCCTAACATCATATATAGACACTAATAGGATGATTAGTTCAATATAAAGAAGAGCCATTGATTTGTGCCGTAGAAAAAAGCAAAACGATATTTTGGTCTCACATTATCTAGACGTGATCATGATTAAGATTACTTTTCAGGTTCACTAGCGTCATCATTAAAAAAAGAGTTTGGCATGTCTATAAAATTATTCGGTTCATTCATTAAAAAAAAATTATTCGGTTCTTCCTTCGTAAACAACCTTATTAATATCTGTTCATTTGGTCATGATATAATGAGACTGACCGTGTGTACACGTATGTATGATTGTTGATTCTATTCTAGTAGCAGCTTAATTGCTCAAACTGCAATTTAGTAAAAGTAGAAGCTTTTTATATAACTAAACATGTCAAAGGACGACATTTGTTGATTATCAAGTTCAATTACATGATATCTTGGTAGTGCCAACAAGTGAATTATATTCAAGAGTGTTACCTGCTGAAAGATGTTGCTTTCGTTCATTTTAAGGGTTGGTACAACCAGCAATACACACAAACGCGTACCAATTTTTTTTTTTACCATTATAAGAAAATAAATAAGAGAGATCAAAATCTGAAATCAAACAAATAAAAACATTCTGATAACTAGAAAACACGAGATCCAGCTGGCCAAAACAAACAGGCGTAGACAAAAGAAAAGTTGTGGCGAGGAAGGGAGTTCGATGGAGGAGGTTCACCTTCTTCACCAAGATCCAAATAACCCCGAATTCCAGCCATTGCTCCCCAAGTTCACCTAATTTCACTGAACGGACCTAACTACCAATCAAAAGGGGGCAAAAACTAAAAATCCAACAAGCCAATAACAGTAGCTCCATACAATTAATGAAACCATTATAAAGAACATAGAACCAAGGAATCTGAAATGATCAAAATCAATGCACCAAATGGAATGATAGAAATCACTCCACGAATCCTAACTCCGTTAAAACCAGAGCAAGAAATGAGCCAAGAAATGAATATTATTCCTTGCGGTTCAATCTTTCGAGCAAGTTACACATATGAGCTTCGTCACTTAAGAAAATCAGAGTTCACGGCAATAGCAACTAACAAACATAAGTTTCACCCAGCACATGTATTCCTGTATTTTATTTTATGAATACATTCCTGTTGTTTAACCTGCACCTACAAAGTATAAAGTGCAACATCTCAACATCTGGAGGTGGAAGTTTGTTACCTTAAGTTCACTACATTTGCAAGGTACAGATGAGTACCATGCTGAACCAAGGAAAGAACATCATCTGCCATTCCAACAAACGTGCAATGTCTTGCTATGTCCAGCAAACAGATACTTCGAAGGAACTGATTGATAGAACTGATTTCTGAAAATAATTAAAAACACAAATCTAAGGATACCAGAATCACAATTGTTTTTCACGCTATCAATTAGTTCCTGTATGCAAGTAAGATCTGCAGTTTCCCTTGGATTTCTTCTTTACCTAACAGTAGACCTATTGTGTGAATATATTCAACTACCTTTAAGGCTTGCCCCTCAGCTTCGAACTTTATTTCAGAACTACTTCGTAAAAGTGAAATACCATGATGATGAAAGTTGAGTATTTAACATCCTGGCGTATACATCGATTCTTTATGCTTAATAATGAACCACTTACTGAATCGCAAACCAGCTATAAGAATGGTCTTCTGTTCACCCAGAAGATGCATATGAACTGATGCTTGAAATCCTAATAAACACTTATGGTCATTTACTTATCTGGGATGACTTTTAACATGTGAGAGAATGAAAGAAAATGAACTTAATCACCTCTTACAGATTGAAATCAACTGCACATTGAGTAGAAGCCACAAAATCATCACTCTTAAAAATCTATTAGCTAGCTTCCTCCCCTGCAGCTGCAGAAGTTTCCAGAATGACTTAGTTAGGGAAACAAAGATTAAACTGCAACATGATATTGAGAAATCAATAGAGTAGAAGACAACCATCTCCCTCTTCTGCAGCGGTGTAGAAAATCTTAGCCATTTCTTCACTCTCCATTTTGCCACAATGCTTATTTACCTCTGAAGATTTCTTCCTCCGCCAACTGCGTGACTAACAAAAATCACCGCTGTCAGGTCTCACAACACCCAAACGATTCCTGGAAAAAAGATCTCCTCTTACCGGAATATGTATTCTTGCAACTGGTGGAGGCTATGTTTGGATTCTGATTCATGGCTTAATCTTGGTTGAATCAACGCACCGTCGATTAGGAAGAGGAGAAGATGATAGATGACGATCTGGGATGAATCTTCATCAACGGCGAGCAGATCATCTCCATTAAAGTGGCAGTAAACATCAAATTCGTATCATCGCCTCTACAAAGTCAATTGTGAAGAGGGAGCTCTCGACTGCCGGTATTCACTATCATCAAAGTCGACGATGAAGCTAGGGGAGTAAGGGAAGCTATCATCGAACCACACTCCAACGTTGGACGCTTAGCAGCAACAGTGATACTCTGGCTTTAGATTTGGCAGAAACAGAAAATTGAGCTTTTGGTAGAAATGAACCCTAACTTGAATCTCGTCGGATAGAGTTGGAGGGACTATATTGTGAGTTTAATTGGGTAGATAACACCAATGAATAGAAGCTGACAAATAACGATGGATGAAAGAGATAATTTTACTGAATATGAGAATGATAAGTGTTTTGGTAATAATATGTTATTCAATTAATTAGAGTGATTGATTGGTAATTTGTGTTATAATAATATAATAATTAATAAAATATAATTTCTCTTTTAAAAAAAAATATAATTAAAGTAATTATCAACTTTGTAGATCTGTTTTTTAAAATGGACGCACATGATGAGTCTAAAAATTGGAGGTACTCAATACCACCAATTTTACTGGAGGTATTGAAGCATTCACCGTATATATATATATATATATATATATATATATATATAGATTAAGTTAGTAAAATATTGGGATAATAGACCGGGATGCCCCTGTACTATTGAAAGATAACAAACAGGCCCTTACTATTAATTGCACCAAACAAGCCCCTCCAATTAGTTGACGTGTAAACTCTAACAACCTACAGGTCAGTGACGTGTCAACTATGTTAGCAATTCAGTAACGCCGTTTGTCACATTTGTAACGGAAGGGCTTGTTTGTTATATGTTCTAAGTAAAGAGGCATGTTTGGTGCAATTAATAGTAAAGGGGTCTATTTGTTATCTTTCAATAGTACATGGGCCTCCCGATCTATTATCCCTAAAATATTTAAGTGTTTCAACTATTTACATATATTATTTTCTACTTTTTTTTTTGCTATCTACAAGATTTGAACTAGGGTGATTCGTGTTAAGTTCTTAGTTCTTACCACTTCGTTTAGGAATACTTACTAATATTCTTTGCGCAGTTTTTAAATATGAATTATAAAACTGAATGATATGGAGAAACTATGCCAAGAAAAAAAAAATTCTTACTCATTATTACAAAAGAAAATCTTTAGAGTTTATTATATATATATATATATCATTAATTATATATTATCTAACATTTATCTATACAAAATAGTACAGAGTTTACAAGTTATTTACCTTTACAAATTAAATCATTCAACATATAGAAATAGATCAATTATCTGCCTCTAAGCTAATCATACAACCTATAGAGACAACTGTAAATTATTTGCCTCTAAAAAATTTAATCATACAACCTATAGAGGCAGTTCTAAATTATCTGTCTCTAAACTTTTTTTTTTGTATAAGACAAAAAACTTATAGAGGTAGTTATAAATTATCTAGCTCTAAAAGAGTTTTTCATATAACTTATAAAGACAGTTATAAATTAAAATAAATAAAATACAATTAGAGGCAGATATTTCCATCTATAGAGACACATATAGTATTTGTTTTTTAAAAGTATGTTTAGACGCAAATATTCTATGTGCCTCTATAAATCTGCCTCCGTAACTAGGTTACATTGTAGTGGTTTGTGGGTAGGGTGTATATAAAGGGGTGAAAGCATGTAATGAGTGGGTATCATAGAAGTATAGTGAGTGTGTGTGTGTGGGGGGGGGGGGGGGGGGTTAGTCCTTTGGTGAGGGCGTAAATCCACAGTATTTACCGTGCATCCTTGGGGCTTACAGTATTAGGCGTGTGGCCCCAATGTGTGTCATGTCTTTTACTAAATAGGTGACCTGGTATTTATAGGGTCATGTTGGAAAAGGTCGACATTCCATATGGAAGGTTCTTAGAGTACCTCCCTTGGTTACAACACCTTTGCGGTATGGCCTGCCTTCTGACTTATGGGTCTGCAGACTTGGTGGCTGATGGGCGTGGTAGGCGTCTCTAACACTGAGGGGATATTGCAAGAGCTGTTCCCATCACTCATAGTTGGGCCGAGTAGGCTTCAGGTCAGAAAGGTAATGAATGCAGATCTGACCACACTACTGGGGTCCGAGGGCGGATGACCTAGGGGCCCATCATTTGCCCCCTAGTATAGTCCAAGAGGGTTTCCTAGGCTATACTATGAAATGTCTTGTCCCTTGTCGATGCAAACGCGTGCCCCCATGGCTCTTTAGTTGTACTCGCCGTGTCGGGGCCTGAGGGTGGGTGACCCAAGGGCCCATCAATCCCCCCCTCTAGCATAATCTGGAGGCTCAGTCGTCGCTCTTCAGGTTGTGCTGTGAGGGATCCCCTAGCGTTGAGTCTACGATGGCATTTTGCAGACGCCTCAGACCTAACATTGTGTGAATGATCAAATCAAACGCCTCATTGCCCTTTTGTGCATGCCTGATGTGCTGCAAAACAGTGATCAAATACTACCAAGCTAGAAGCAAGATAGATCATATTCCACAGGGTTTCTTCCAATCGTCTACTCAAATATGAAGGCAATTTATTCAGGTTTTAAACACGTTGTGCGTGGTGTGAGTTCCACGACTTCTGGACTAAGATGCAGGAAAATTAAAATGAACTTAAAAGACATAATGATTGGTTGGTTTAGACAGACGACAGACAAGCTTAGATTTCGAATCCCCCTTAGATCACCAAGGCAACAACAATCATGATGACACTCGATTTGATGTGATTATCAGCCTCATTTAAGCGACATTTCTTTGCTTAAGACATGATTTTTAGAGTAGAATAACGAATATTCAATCGATTGCCCTATCTCGTGCCATTTGTGTTACCTTGGCCCGTTTCGGGTCTATTTGATGGTTTTCTAGTGTTTTTATGCTAGCACAGGTTTTTGCCGTCAAATAAAGTAGCCAAGGACGTGTCTAAGGCATAGAAACCTCGAGGAATCAAACCAGAATCGATCCAAGGAGCTAATCAAGTCAAACCAAAGGTCTGCCCGTTTACACTGACATTTTCGGCGAAAAGAACTCATTGTTTTCGGCGAAAATGCAAGGACAAATCCACTGGTGCCACTTGAAGGATGTTTTCGGCGAAAACTATAAGTTTTCGCCGAGAACCTATTCGACGAAAAGGACAGAAGAACCAGCCGGCGGAGCCTCCCATTCACAAGCATATTTTCGGCGAAAATAATTCATTATTTTCGGCGAAAATATTGAACTGTTCCGGCCAATTTAGGGTTAAGTATAAATACTTAACCCGACAGCCCAAATTAAAGAGAATCATAATTAATCATAATACAACGTTTCGAGATCAGAATTCGGGGAATCCTCTCAAGTTCTGGAGCGAAGAGTTAGAGTTCGAAGAGCCGGAAAGAGATCGTGATGCCATCCCTTCCATCTCAGAGAACCGGAGCTAGGAGTGTCGTTTACGAAGATCGAAGTCTGCCAGAGTCGTCTAAATTAGGTTTTTCAGATTCTTTTCTGTTCTTCCTCTGGATGATGAACTCTTTCTTTGTCTTTGTTTCTTTTGTAATGATTATGAGTAGCTAAACTCGTTAGAGCTTAGACTAGATGAACCCTAAGTGACCCAGGGCTTTAAAGCGGTCACGGATCGGCGGTGATTAGATTCGAAATTCAATCAGTTTCTCATTCATGTTTGATTTGTTCTTCATTGTTCATGTGTCTTGTCTGGCTTGATCACCTAGATTAGATTCTTGTTAAGTTAAGGATAGAAGCGAACGCTCGCCTTACTTTGGAACATCAAATTGAACAATTAACCTTATAATTGGAGCGTGCCTTTCGTAGGAACCGGTTAGGGTTAATCCACTGCTAGAGTAACTCATAAATCACTAGAATTTGCACCAGTTAAGTTAAGTCGTTGCGAGAGGCGACCGTACCCGGGCGGCTAATTAATCTTGGTAGCTAGAACGGATAGAGCGAACGTTCGCCGGTCTTAAACCTAAGGGTAAGGAGTTATGGTGGTGTCTTAGAATTGATTGAATGAGAATCGAAATCCGCTGATCTGTTGATTGCCAATGCTCTGGGAAACGAAGGGGGATTCAAAGTCTAAGTTCGTCTGTCATCTCTGTTTTCAAACCCTAATTCCCAATCTGCTTTAGTTTAATTTGTTTTAATTTCTCTGCATTTCTTAGAATTAGAAGTCGTGGAACTCACACCACGCACAACGTGTTTTTCCTTGAGTAACTTGTTAGTTCTGAAGTAGCCAATCATTTGAAGGCCCGTGGAATACGATTTACCCTAGCTTTTGTAGCTTTGTTAGTTTATTTGCGTGAATCGTCAACGACAGGTTCACCAAATTGGCGCCGTTGCTGGGGACTTCTTTTGATTGTTGAAAGAAGAACTGGCAATTTATTCTTCTACTTTCCATCTTTCACCTTTCCATCCACTTCGATTTTACACTAGTTTTGTTTGTTTTTGTTATCTGTAGGTTTACAGGTGTATGCCTCACCGTCCTTGGACTCGCTCTCAAACCGAACAGGCTAAGAGTATAGAGAGACCAGGCAGTTCTGCTACACCTCTACGATCACAGATTCTGAAGAGAAGCAGATCCGATCCACCCATCACTCCGATTAAGATTGAGGAACTGAAGGAGAGTTCCTCATCTCCATCTTCACCAACACCTTCATCCGTTTCATACACAGAATCACTCTCACCACCTTCATCTCCTACCATGGACGACCGATTACCACCACCACCACTGAATGGTAATCCGCCGCCGCCACCACCTGCACAGAAGAGTCTAGCAGACTATAACAAGCCGAGCGCGACTAGCGTTCGATCTGCCATTGCCGTTCCGCGCATTGAAGGAGATCCTGACTATGAGATCAAGATTCCATTCTTGACTATGATCTCTAGGGATTTACAGTTTGAAGGCAGGCCCCTAGACAATCCGTGCACTCATCTTGCAGACTTCCTTGATCTCTGCAGTACTTTTAAGAGTGGAAACCTCGACAAAAATACTCTTTGTCTGAGAGCTTTCCCGTTCTCCTTGAAAGGCCCTGCTAAGAGGTGGCTTACTGGCAAACCACCTGGCTACTACACTGACTGGGATACTCTGGCTCAGGACTTCGTTGAAGAATACTTTCCTCCAGCCAGAACAACTGCCATCAAGGACAGCATTGCCAGATTCTCCCAGAAAGAAGGAGAAAGCTTGTATGATACTTGGAATTGATTCCAAGAACTTCTCTACAATTGCCCTCATCATGAATTCGAGCAGAGGCAGTTAGCTGAAATTTTTGCTCGAGGACTTCGAGAAGAATCTGCCAAGTGGGTCAATTCTCTGGCTGAAGGGTATTGCACTACACTAACACCTGAAGCTGCTCTTCTTCATTTCGTGAACTGTGCCTCCAAGTCAAGGAACTGGGAGCGACAATCTGAAGGATCAAGGAGCAAGCTAGATCTCGAAGCAGCCATTAAGGCAGAAGTAGAGAAGCATTTGAAGAAGTCTACCACACCGATCAAGCCGCCAGCAGTGTAACATCCCGGTTCTTATTAACCGGTTTGATTTAGAAATTTTGGTTGGTTCCTTGTTGGTTCAAGCTTGGTAGAATTTAATTCGAATTAAATTATCTAATTCATGGAATCCATCGATTAAATTTTACCCGAGCGTTAGAATTTGAACTCCCCGAGTTAAAGGTGGTTTGAGTTAACTGTCAAGTCGAGGTTCCGAACCAATTGGTCGAACCAATTTGATCCGACCCAAGCTTGGGTCAGCTGCCCATTAAATTGGCCAAGTGGGAGAGATGGGCTCAGCCCGTTTCTTGCTGTAAATGGGAGAAAGAGGGCTGGTCGGGTTAATCAAATGGGAAGGGAATTTGGGTTTCGGCTTGGTCATTAAGGAAGAAAGGGAAAGGGCTTCAAGCCCGTTCAGCAGTTGGAAGAAGGGTTTGGCTGGGAAAAATAGAGAGGAAAGGAGTGGGCGGTTGGAGTTTGGCACGGAAATCGAAGGGAGCTTTGTTTGTTTGTGACAGGGGAACGGGACTGGAAGAGGGATGGCGTTGGGGTTTTAGGTGAAGGTCGCGGCACGGCTTACGACAATGGCTGGCGGCAAGCGTTCACCGAGAGAGGAGGATGGATGAGGACCGGAGTTCGAGGGAGAGGCTGACGGCTGGTTGCTCTTCAACGGATCGGTGAAGGATTCTGACCGTGTTGCCGGCGTTGTTCGTGGCTCGTTCGAGGAGAAGCGCCGGCGGTGAGTCCAACTCGATCTGAGGAGGAAGAAGGGAGGTGCGGAGGCATCGGCGGTGGTGGCGGCGGCGTTTTGTCGTGCTCCAAGAAGATGGGAGCATTGGCGACAGCTTCATCGAGGAAGAAGAAGGAGCAGTTTGAGAGTTCTAGAAGTTGGATGCTCAAACAACATTCTTGTGAAGTTAAGTGACCTGTATGTCTTTATTGTGACTTTGGGGGTGTGTTTAGTAGTTTGGTGGAAATTGTTGGTTTGGTCCATAACTTGGCTAACTGTGACTGATGAGGACTTGGGCAGATTATGTTAACTGATTAAGTTCTTGGACCAATCTGCTTAACTGAAGGGTCAGGGGACTGCTGCTGGAATTTGGAGAAAATGTCAGCTTGGTCACCAGATGGATCGTGGAGTTGCAGATCAGTCTTTTCGACATATCTTGCTCGTTTGAAGTCCAAATGACGCATCGTCAGAACTTGTGGAACCAGGATGACGAGAGGGACGTTTTCAGACAGAATTCAGGGGCTGCTTCTAGGCTAAGGTGAGGGCTTAGCGTTGTGTAAGTAGTTTGGACAGCGTGAGGAGTTTCAATTGGACTTAGAACAAAACCTAGGTTATGCATGAAAATGATGAGCGTAAAAGGGGATAAACTGTTCTGTGAATGTACTTGATTGCTATTGATGATTGCCGTGATTGATTGTTGTTGTTGATTGCTATGATTTGGGGTTGGGTGTGAGCTGAAGTGAATCAAGTAATGGATTGACATAGGAATGAGAATTAGGATGGTTGGGAAATGAGTGCAGGTGCTATGATATTATGAGTTGCTGGTTGTGGATGCAGGAGAGTTGCCCTGCCAATGTGGGGTCGCTCTGAGTATGAGGGACAGGTGGGTGACCCCTAGACTCATGACATGGCCTCCCCTGTACTTGCAGGTGGGGGTGGCCGGTGAGCTAGCCGGTTACCTTTATTGATTGTGGTTGAGATGTGACAGGGGCGTGTATTGGATGGAATACGTGTGCGTGGTGAATGGTGTTATAATGTGGATGGTGTGAATTGGGTTGTGGTTGTGGATGAATTGTGATGAGTTGGAAGTTCTATGTTAAAACTTGTATGTGAAAGTAGAACCTGAAGGAGCCCACACTGCCCCACCCGAAATACCGATGGTTTGAGTCTGATTCACTGGGGTGAATCCCTTGGTTGGATACCAAGGATGGTTGTCGTTCTCCTTAGTGGAAGGATCCCTTGAGGATGCGTCGGATGTCGTTCTCCTTCGTGGAAGGATCCCTAGTGGATGCGTCTGGATGATGTGATGGCCGGCGGTGGTGGTGTGGATAACTCCTTGGCGCCTAATAACTCACCTAGTTAATATGAACGTGAATGTTTGTGTGCTTGAGGTTGTGGTAGTGACTTGGTTGATGGATGTGATGTGATGATGATGTGTGTGCCGTGGATTGATGTATTAATTCTGTGTGATTCTATTGTTATGAATTGTGCTTGAGAACAAGAACTGACCAACGTGATCACCTAGACTGTTTTTAGGGAATTAAAATATGGAAAGGGGAGTTGGGTTGGTTCCATTGTTGGATGTCTTGTGCGGAGTTGGGACCGCTCCATAGAGTAGGACAACGTGTAGGTAGGCCCAGTGGGTTCACTCAGTTTCATTAGGAAACTGATCCCCTCTTAGTCTCTCTTTTCAGTTAGAAGTAGGAGTTGAGCTTGGAGCAGCAGTCGTTGGGTTGTTAGCAGTTGGAGCTTGGAGTGAGCTAGAAGACTGAAGGATGGTGACCGAGGACTTGGAAGATGTTTTTGGTGATTTAATCAGTTGACGTTTTGGGGATTCTGGAATCATTTATGTTGAGAAATGAGTTTGAAATTGTATTCTGGTTTTGGTTTTGGTTTTGAACTATGGAAGCTTCCACTTAGCGTTGTTTTATTTTATTTTATTGCGTTTTAATGAAATTCTTATAGATTTGATTTTGTACTTTAACCCGTGACACCTTATTCCCGGTCTAACCAATGGGTTCGACCCGGGCGATTCGGGGTGGGGTGTTACAAGTGGTATCAGAGCCTGGTTTGTCTCTACTGCATAGGTGAACTGTTCATTTTGTTAGAGGATTAGCTACCCTCTAATGGAAAGGATAGAACATCGATACAGTACTGACATTCCAGGAGTCTTTCAGATGATTTTTAATTGGGTTGGGGATTTTGAAATGGAAGTGAGTTCGGATTTTGAAATGAAAGTGGGTTTTAAGAAAGAGAGTGATTAGAAAATTCTGTCAACTGAAAGCGTTTTGGTCCTCGGTCCTCCTAAGTCACGAAGAAACCAAAGAGACGAAGTGTCGTAGCTTTGAGAAGGTGGATTAGCTGGAATGGGGTGTTGGATATGGAGAAGTGAATGGACAGTAGAAATGGAAACAATAACTAATTAAGATGTTAATTACCATGAGCATTCAAGGAAAAGAGTCAGTAGTACTAGATTTAGTCATTGGTCGTATCCTAGGTGTTGAAGCTTAAAGGAAGTTCCTATAGTTTTGAGTGTTAATGCAATTAGATGGAAGTTGTTGAAGTGGTTTCAGAAGTATGGTGTGGAGGGTAGATGACGTACGCGAGGCTTTGAAGTTGTGGAGTAAGGCTAATGATCGGAAGCGGAAGTTTGCACGCTACGTGGCTAAGTGCTGAGTGGAGGTTTGTGATTTCGGGACGAAATCCTTTGAAGTTGTGGAGACTTGTAACATCCCGGTTCTTATTAACCGGTTTGATTTAGAAATTTTGGTTGGTTCCTTGTTGGTTCAAAGCTTGGTAGAATTTAATTCGAATTAAATTATCTAATTCATGGAATCCATCGATTAAATTTTACCCGAGCGTTAGAATTTGAACTCCCCGAGTTAAAGGTGGTTTGAGTTAACTGTCAAGTCGAGGTTCCGAACCAATTGGTCGAACCAATTTGATCCGACCCAAGCTTGGGTCAGCTGCCCATTAAATTGGCCAAGTGGGAGAGATGGGCTCAGCCCGTTTCTTGCTGTAAATGGGAGAAAGAGGGCTGGTCGGGTTAATCAAATGGGAAGGGAATTTGGGTTTCGGCTTGGTCATTAAGGAAGAAAGGGAAAGGGCTTCAAGCCCGTTCAGCAGTTGGAAGAAGGGTTTGGCTGGGAAAAATAGAGAGGAAAGGAGTGGGCGGTTGGAGTTTGGCACGGAAATCGAAGGGAGCTTTGTTTGTTTGTGACAGGGGAACGGGACTGGAAGAGGGATGGCGTTGGGGTTTTAGGTGAAGGTCGCGGCACGGCTTACGACAATGGCTGGCGGCAGCGTTCACCGAGAGAGGAGGATGGATGAGGACCAGAGTTCGAGGGAGAGGCTGACGGCTGGTTGCTCTTCAACGGATCGGTGAAGGATTCTGACCGTGTTGCCGGCGTTGTTCGTGGCTCGTTCGAGGAGAAGCGCCGGCGGTGAGTCCAACTCGATCTGAGGAGGAAGAAGGGAGGTGCGGAGGCATCGGCGGTGGTGGCGGCGGCGTTTTGCCGTGCTCCAAGAAGATGGGAGCATTGGCGACAGCTTCATCGAGGAAGAAGAAGGAGCAGTTTGAGAGTTCTAGAAGTTGGATGCTCAAACAACATTCTTGTGAAGTTAAGTGACCTGTATGTCTTTATTGTGACTTTGGGGGTGTGTTTAGTAGTTTGGTGGAAATTGTTGGTTTGGTCCATAACTTGGCTAACTGTGACTGATGAGGACTTGGGCAGATTATGTTAACTGATTAAGTTCTTGGACCAATCTGCTTAACTGAAGGGTCAGGGGACTGCTGCTGGAATTTGGAGAAAATGTCAGCTTGGTCACCAGATGGATCGTGGAGTTGCAGATCAGTCTTTTCGTCATATCTTGCTCGTTTGAAGTCCAAATGACGCATCGTCAGAACTTGTGGAACCAGGATGACGAGAGGGACGTTTTCAGACAGAATTCAGGGGCTGCTTCTAGGCTAAGGTGAGGGCTTAGCGTTGTGTAAGTAGTTTGGACAGCGTGAGGAGTTTCAATTGGACTTAGAACAAAACCTAGGTTATGCATGAAAATGATGAGCTAAAAGGGGATAAACTGTTCTGTGAATGTACTTGATTGCTATTGATGATTGCCGTGATTGATTGTTGTTGTTGATTGCTATGATTTGGGGTTGGGTGTGAGCTGAAGTGAATCAAGTAATGGATTGACATAGGAATGAGAATTAGGATGGTTGGGAAATGAGTGCAGGTGCTATGATATTATGAGTTGCTGGTTGTGGATGCAGGAGAGTTGCCCTGCCAATGTGGGGTCGCTCTGAGTATGAGGGACAGGTGGGTGACCCTAGACTCATGACATGGCCTCCCTGTACTTGCAGGTGGGGGTGGCCGGTGAGCTAGCCGGTTACCTTTATTGATTGTGGTTGAGATGTGACAGGGGCGTGTATTGGATGGAATACGTGTGCGTGGTGAATGGTGTTATAATGTGGATGGTGTGAATTGGGTTGTGGTTGTGGATGAATTGTGATGAGTTGGAAGTTCTATGTTAAAACTTGTATGTGAAAGTAGAACCTGAAGGAGCCCACACTGCCCACCCGAAATACCGATGGTTTGAGTCTGATTCACTGGGGTGAATCCCTTGGTTGGATACCAAGGATGGTTGTCGTTCTCCTTAGTGGAAGGATCCCTTGAGGATGCGTCGGATGTCGTTCTCCTTCGTGGAAGGATCCCTAGTGGATGCGTCTGGATGATGTGATGGCCGGCAGTGGTGGTGTGGATAACTCCTTGGCGCCTAATAACTCACTAGTTAATATGAACGTGAATGTTTGTGTGCTTGAGGTTGTGGTAGTGACTTGGTTGATGGATGTGATGTGATGATGATGTGTGTGCCGTGGATTGATGTATTAATTCTGTGTGATTCTATTGTTATGAATTGTGCTTGAGAACAAGAATGACCAACGTGATCACCTAGACTGTTTTTAGGGAATTAAAATATGGAAAGGGGAGTTGGGTTGGTTCCATTGTTGGATGTCTTGTGCGGAGTTGGGACCGCTCCATAGAGTAGGACAACGTGTAGGTAGGCCCAGTGGGTTCACTCAGTTTCATTAGGAAACTGATCCCTCTTAGTCTCTCTTTTCAGTTAGAAGTAGGAGTTGAGCTTGGAGCAGCAGTCGTTGGGTTGTTAGCAGTTGGAGCTTGGAGTGAGCTAGAAGACTGAAGGATAGTGACCGAGGACTTGGAAGATGTTTTTGGTGATTTAATCAGTTGACGTTTTGGGGATTCTGGAATCATTTATGTTGAGAAATGAGTTTGAAATTGTATTCTGGTTTTGGTTTTGGTTTTGAACTATGGAAGCTTCCACTTAGCGTTGTTTTATTTTATTTTATTGCGTTTTAATGAAATTCTTATAGATTTGATTTTGTACTTTAACCGTGACACCTTATTCCGGTCTAACCAATGGGTTCGACCCGGGCGATTCGGGGTGGGGTGTTACAAGCAGCTTCTGTCTACGTTGCTGATTGCGAGTGGTGTGGAGCTTGCGCGCATAATGGAGGTCGATGCCAGAATTTTGGTAAGACAGAAGTCTGGTCCCCGAAGAGGTAACCTTCGTCCAACAAGGCTTCGTTAATAATCAGAATGGTTATGCTGGCTACCGTAACTTCAGGCAGCAAGGGAACTACCAAGACAGACCTCCCTACAATGCTGGCGCCAATCATAACCAGAACCAGAATAACCGCCCTGCTGGTCCAGCTCAGGATCAGAAGCCTAATCATCCGCCGGCAGGTGTCTACCAGCCGCCGCACCGCAATCGGGTAACTATGGAACTGCTCCTGGCAATCGCCAGAATCAATATCTTAATAATACCTATCCAGGGCAGCAGCATCAAAGAGAGAACAATGTCAGTGACTTGGATAAGAAGCTCAGCCAGATCATCACCAGACTTGATGATCACGACAGTCAGTTCAAGCTCAAGCTCTTCTCAATCAAGAACAGATAGCATCTGGACAAAGAATTGAGCAAGCCGTGAACAACATCTCGAGCATGCTAGCATCTGGTCGACCATTTGGCCAGCTTCCAAGCCAGACAGAGCCAAACCGAGAAAGAACAGGCTAAAATGGTAACCGCTCAGAAACTTCCAAACTTAATTGCTGATGCTTGTGCTGTTTTACGTAGGATCGCTGAAAATCCGGAGGAAGAAGAAGAACAGGAACCGGCGCCTAAGAAGGATGATCCTCCTCTTGCACCGTACGTCGTGAAGCCTCCTTTTCCAAGAGCATTGCTGCCAAATGCAAGGATCGAGACTGGCATGAAGGGGAACAAGGAAGGATATCCTGACATTCGTCTCAAGAAACCTGCCTCTCATACCCAGCTAAGTGCTCTGATCCTGGTTCTTTTACTTTACCATTGGTCATTAATGATGTTGAGATTGAGCGTTGTTTAGTTGATCTTGGCGCGTCTGTTAACGTTATGCATGTGAGTCTATATGAAAAACTGAATCTAGGAGAACTTGAACCGCCTAGTATGCAACTTGTCTTTGCTGATAGATCACTTAAAACCCCTAAGGGAGAGATTAAAGACGTTGTTACTAAATGTGGTCCGTTCACGTTCTTAGCTGACTATGTGATTATGGATACTGGTACAGATGATTCTACATTCTCATAGGTCGACCTTTCATGGCTACTACTGGAATGAACATTAACGTTCCAAATGGTTCTTTAACTCTAAGGGTCGGTAAAAAAACGAAAACGTTCCGCCTCAAAGATGGCATGAAATATAACCCTACGAATGAAGAATCTCACTGCCTTGCTATTGAAACTGTAGGGTGGACTCCGGTCAACTCCGTTACTAATGCTTCTTCCAGTGTCTCTAGATCAGTTGTTGATGCAGGTATGATACAGGTTATTAAGAAGAAGCCAGAAATTTCAGTTCAGAAGCCGCTTAAGAAGAAGAAGAAGGAACTGCAAGCTCTTCTAAACCACCAAGCAGACCTCGAGGGAAGAACAAGAAGACGAAAACCCAAATGGTCCGGAGACCAAAAGCTCTACCGTCTTCTTTCGAGCAAGCGGCACCACCAATTCGTTCCGAGAAACTGGCGCCGGAACAAGTATGGAGGGAGAAGTCGAAAGCCTCTCCTAAGGAAGTACTAACGATCACCGATCCTGGTGATACCAAGCCGGAGATGAAAGAAAAGAAGAAGCCAACAGTCCTCATTCCTTCCATCGTCACTCTCAAGAAGGATGACCTCTCCAGAGAGCTGTTTGGACTATTCAAGTTCATCGATCATCTTCCCGACGGACGTACTAAACTCTTACACGCAAACGGGAAGAGATTCACGCTTACCGGAGAAGCCCCGAAGCTGTACTTTATGAACTCCGACACGAGCGTTAAGGAGAATCTGAGTTGGGATGTCTCCTAATACCGTCCAGGTATCGTCCAGCTCAAGGACATTAATAAAAGAGCGCTTCGTGGGAGGCAACCCACGGCTGGAGTCAGTTTTTTGTTTTGTGTCAACCTCAGTGTTTTAGAGTCGGTTCGGGGGAGCCAAAATTGTCAGTTTGTTTGTTTTCTTATTTTTCGTGTGTAGTCTGTGTGTCATAGAGTCAGTCGCAAGTTGATTGAGGTCGTTCCGATTTTTTTGGATTTAACTGTGATTTTCTGAAGTTGGCCGGAATTGCAAAAATATTTTCAACCCGAGTAGTTAAAAATTTTCGGCGAATACTCAACCCCATTTTCGGCAAAATCGCCTTTTGGTTTTCACTGATTCTCCCTGTTTCATATTTTCGGTCCGAAATTTATAAAGTTTTCGGCGAAATAGTTTTTGAAAGGCAACAGTGGTTTTAACTAAAAATTTTCGGCGAAAACAAATGGGATTTTTCGGCGAAAACTTACTTGAAAAACCGGCAGTGCATTTGACTAAAATTTTCGGCAAAAACACCCTAACCTTGTTTTTGGTGTCATACTTAGCTAGCTAATGAATTACAAATAAGGGTGAGTTTGAATTCACCCTAAAGAGGAGGGGTTTTGAAATGCAAGAAGGGTATTGAAAATTGTGGACAAATATGCCCCCTATCTATTTCAACAAATTACATGCCATTACTGATTGCCATTACCTTCTCTCCCCCCAACTACATTCCAACTACTCTTTCCCGCATCTGGATAAACTCTTGAAGGCCAGATCCATTCCTCCACCGTGTGCCTCGATTCGCCGGTCAGAACCCAACTTCGACGGCTCATCATCAAGGTAGGTTGCTCTTCCATGCTTTTTCGCTAGCAATTTCTTCCTCTGTTTCTTTGGTCGATTCGAGTAGATTTTCCCCTTCTTCCATTCCTTGTATTCCAACGGCTTTAGGCGTCGCATAAATCCAGTTCATTTAGGGCGTCGGCGTTGTGCCTCTTCCGGAGATTCCGATCAGCTCCGGAAACGATTCACAAGTTTAGGAAAGGCCCTCTCCATCTATGGTTTATCTTTCTTCCACCCTCCGTTATGAAAAAATTGTCGTTATTATTATTTCATCCTCTTCACTTGGGTTTATGAAGTAGTACGAGTTCAATCCTCCGACAGGGATGACTGCGTTCGGGTACCTCGTTTAGGACTCTGTTTACCGTCTCAAACAATAGGGTATAGATATCTTACGGAAATACCTGCACTACCGCGTTATACGACCCACCCCCTATATCTATATATGTAAACCATTGTTTTGGTGCTCACAACTACTACTTCACATCAGCACTGATCTATTATTCATTCCGATCTTGCAGGGCAACTGGTTCGTTGACAGAATCAGAGGGTTTAGGATTCAGATCTCCGTCTCTGCGAGAAGTTCAAGGTATAACTTCTGATTCAATTTGTAACTCGCTCCTCATTGTATCATATATCATCACAATATGATAGTAGAAGAAACAAATATCTGCGTACTGTGTGTGGATTCTTTGGTCGTGATTGCATTTTATGAGCCTAGCTAAGTGTCTTCGGTTAGTAGTATTGTAAGGCTCAGTTGATGCATCTGCAGCTGCTGATCCCCTCTGTCTCTGTTGAAATCATATGTAATTCTTCTCATACTGATGCGTATGAACATCGTTAATATGAATATGTAGAGAATTGATGACAGAAAGAGAAGTACATGCACTGCACATACACGCTCTTCAACATTAACTTCTTTATTCTTCTACCTGGATCATAAACTTATCAGTTTTTCAGGTCTCTAGTTATACTCACAACAAATTATATTGAGAACAAAAACTTTGCACCTATTGCTAGAAGAACTAATAACAATATAAAATATCAGCATACATTTAAGCCACTGACACTGATATGGTCATGGCTGCACGCTTGTACAATTTGAATGCCATTAGAACTAAATGGAAAATCTTAGTATCAAAGATAGGAGAAGTAATTCATTGGTTCGAGAAAATAGAAAATATACTTTATGGTGCAGTAGTAGTTTGTGGGACAATGATCTTTAGAAAGAAAATATATGACGCCAACAATTTAATCAACAAGTACTTGGAAGATAAAATATGTAAGTACAAAACCGTGCTTAAGTTGTTGAAGCTCACAGCTAGATGCAGCGGAACAGATCACCTATTGACCAAAACCTCACCATAATTTTCTTGGAAATAGGATATTAAACTGATCAACTTGTTTTTGTATCAGTTAAGTGCTCATGCTTGAATGTTTTGAGGTATGGTTTTAGGGATGTCTACATATATACTGATCCGTTTGTGTGTGCCTTTAGGGAATTTGACTTTTGACTTCGTATGCGTCATTACAGTCATGTATCCTGACGATGTTATCACCATTGCAGGGCGAGCGTCCTACGGTTGATATTCTCGGTGGGGTTCACAATTACACTCGTTGCTCACTTCATCGCATCTATAGGTAGGCTGCTAACCTCATTCACAAAGCGTACCGTAGTTATTACATGGCAATTATACTGACAAATGCATTGATCCTTGATTGTTAATGCACATGAGGGTTTAGTTTGTGATGTATCTTCCACCGTAAATCATGCTGCATAGTTGTCTACTTCTGTTAAGTCAGAGTTCATTATCTTCGTAGATGTCGTCATTCATTGAGTATAGGGTTTAGGGTAAATAACCATTTTTGTTTCACCCACGCTGTTAGTGACCATTACTTAGTCGGACTATAGGGATGGCTAGGCGACCCACCTTACGAGAACGACAAAAGGTCATTGGAAGCGTAATCGCTATGTGGTTCCAATTGATGCAACAATATATGGTTCTGCTTTCCAAGTTAGCAATCGCACAAACACTGCTCACTGCCAATCGTAGAGCCGACCCAACCTTTATTGTACTGCCCCTACCTCGTATAGTATATAGGTTGGGGTTCATGCATTATGCCACGAAGACAACAGATCAGATGTGCGTCAATATGTTGAGAATGCGACGCCACATTTTCGAGAAACTATGCAAACTATTGCAAGATGAGGGTGGGTTGCGTCGTAGTAAGCACATGGACATTGAGGAGATGGTTGCAATATTCCTTGTCACGGTTGGCCACAATATCAAGAACAGAAAGGCACAGTTCTTATTTCAACGGTCGGCCGAAACCATTAGTCGAGTGATAAAGTTGGTTCTGCTATCTATACTGACACTCGAGTCACAGCTGTTGGCAACTCCAACCCCGGTACCGCACGATTGTACGCACAAGAATTGGAAATACTTTCAGGTACGTTAGTCCAGTCACAGCTGTTTTGGTGCACACATTGACTTGTTAGACGTTGTGGATTCGCCTAACTACTTTAATTTCTGCAGGGTTGTATGGGTGCCTTGGACGGTATGCATGTTAGTGTGCGTGCTCGTATTGCACAAGCCCCTAAGTACCGCAATCGTAAAGGCCAAACCACGATCAACGTGCTAGGCGTCTGTGACCAAAACCTCCAATTCGTCTATTGTCTGTCAGGGTGGCCCGGATCAGCACACGATAGTCGTGTTCTGAAAGATGCACTTGCTCGTTCAGATTGCTTTAGTGTACCAGCAGGTTAGTCAGCTGTTCAACTTTCAAGGATTACAGTTTAGCTTTGCATGTTCGATTTTCGTCATAACTGATGCATCTTACCATCGACAGGTACCTACTACTTGTGCGATGCTGGTTATACGAATGCGAGAGGATTCTTGGCACCATATCGAAGTCAACGATACCACTTAACAGAGTGGGGACGCCATCGCCCAGCAACCAAGGAAGAAAACTATAACATGCGACATTCACGTGCTCGGAATGTGATCGAGCGTTCATTCGGCATTATGAAGATGCGTTGGGCGCTACTACGAGACACTTCATGGTTTTCTCCCGAGATGGTTTCGATGATCGTGAACGCGTGCTTCCTACTGCACAATTTCATTAGGGGTGTAGGGGGCCCAGACATATTCGAGCAAGCCTACGCTCCTCCTCCCCACTGTGCCTCAACCGATCCTTTGCACCAGGCCGACCATACCCCGATTACCGCAGTGGAGTCATCCGATGAGTGGACTGCGTTTCGTAATGAGCTAGCCGAGTCATTGTGGAATGCTAGGAGCCGAAATCCAAGATGAAGCGGGTGCATTTGACACCTTTGAGTAGTGGACCGTAGTTGACTAGTAGCTAGTATAAGAGTTTACTTTTCCATGTTTAGGGTCTAGGGTTATGATAGGGCCTAGGGTTATGAAGTTACTTCTTAGACAACTTTGTGTCGTGCACAATTATTTCTTAGACAACTTTGTGAACTTATGTACTGCTACAATGCTTATGTGCCTTATATGTATGTGTTTGCATTTTGAATATGAGGACTTTTATGAAAGTGTTTCGATTGTTGCTCTGATTCTTTGTTCGACAGCTTGCTAGTGATGTCTCGGCCATACAGGGCGTGGTCTCAGCAAGAGGAGCAGGTCCTCTTCGACATTCTGCATTCGCTTCATGATGCCGGATGCATCTAAGCTGGAACACTTCGTGACTCTGGGTACACAGACATTGAGAAGCGATTGAAGGTGTTGGTACCCAACACGAAGCACACAGCTGATAGTATCAAGGGTAAGTTCAGGCAGTTCAAGGGCAAGTTTCAGGCACAGGTTGAGCTGATGGATGCATCAGGAATGGGATGGAATCCGGACAAGAGTTGTTGCGAATGCGATCCAGAGATATTTGCCGGATGGGTGAAGATACGTGTTATTACTTTAAATTCCAAAGAAATTAATTGAGTACCACCCCTTACCGTGCACAACTGAACTGTGGTTGCAGAGCCACAAACTTGCAGCTGGTTTGAACAACACGAAGCTGCCAAGGTGGGAGGATCTTTGCAAAATCCTCGAAGTAAACCGGGCTGACGGTAGGGAGAGCATGACTGCGCGGGATGCAGCATCTAGGTTGGATGGTCAACTCCGACGATCGAAGACCACCTTTGACCAATACGCCGCCGAACAACCCCAATGATGGAGGACTTGGTTAACCAGGGATATGATATGCACGCTGAAGGGCTACAGGATGTCGAGGACGACACTGCAACGAAGGAGTCTACAGATAAGGGCAAGGCTACTTCATCCGCTGGCAGCAAACGTTCGCGTAATCAGATGACGGACGACTACCTTGCAGGCATCACTGCGCAGATCGAGATATTCCAGGAGAGCATTGCAAGGACGACCACCAACATCGAGCGTCTCACGAACAATTGGTGTTTGCCAGAAGACGTGGCTAGTAAGAGGGCATTGTTGGTGGAAGAGATCGAGCGGCTCCCGGGTATTAGTTATCGTCAAGGTTTGCTGGCGATAAGGATACTGATGAAGGACCCTGCCGATATGGAAACATTCTGCATGCTTCCCTCGGATGAGATGAAGGCGGACTTCATCTTGACGATGTTGGAGTAGTTTCCGAGGTAATGCAGTGGTTTCATGGACCGAGGTGGAATTGGATTTTGGGGTGATCGTACTCGTTGTGTGGCAGAGATTGGAGTAAAGGACTATGTTTTGGGGTGATGTAGTTAGGAGACGTGTCAGTCGTTAGGCCCGTATGTATGCTACGATGGCAGCAGATAACTTTTGTGCATTTGCATGTTTGTATAAATTAGGATGTAAGGGATGTAGCTGTATAAATTAGTACTATGTTGCTGACTTTGTTTAGGAGTTAGGAGGAAGTGATGTCTGGAAGCTGAGAAGAGCTTACTCTCATGGGGTAATTTCATTTTCTCAGCTCATTATTATCTTAGATTGTAATATGTTATGGTTGGATGATGTAGTATGTAAGATTATTAAATAGTAATTTATATTCAGTTCTAGCTTGAAGTTAGCTATTGTAAACCATCATGAATCGCCACAATTAGTTTATTAGTATGGTGTGGCTAATGAGTTTACTGCTACTGTAACCATTGAAAACACAAAATTTGATGATCTTATTGTCGTAAGGGTTGCTGCAATTTCTAAAGTAGACCTGGAAGTAGAAGATGTGGTAATTGGGTTTTCTTACTCATGTCACAGTGGTTGAAACGTTAGTTTGGCAAACATAAGCTTTAACATAAATGTCCTGGTTAACGAAACTGCTGCATTGAGAATGAAGACGAGAAAGGTTCGTCAAAGTAGTAGTACAAAGCGTTCAGCATGTGGCAAGTACCATAAACGCGAAACTAAAGCGACATAAAGTGAATGCAGAACTTAACCCTGAAACCCAGTACTACATCTACGAACTGTAACCGTCGCCTGAATCACCGTCCAACTCGAAGCGCCGAATCTTATAGCGGAGCCTCTCAATTTCTTGCTCGAGGACAACGTTCCACATAATCATTTCGGCATATGTCTTGACGTACTCATCCCGTCTTCGGATGGAATTAGGTTAGAGCTTCGCCACTCGGCCTCACGCGGACATTGGCACCACGCCCATAGTCTTCGTACCTGCGAGTCGAATGGTAGGTAAGCATCGACAACACAACCTGTAAACAAACCCAATCACCTAAACCCCTAACTGGCTGCCAGGACTGATTCGTTCTGCTTAATTCATCTGCGAATGAGTATTACGAACAAAGGGGACTCTAAATTTAAAGCAAGATCTAAACCTTAAAGCCAACCCAAAATGAACAACCCCTGCCAATACTTTGATTGATTAATTCATCTTCAAATAAAGTATTACCAACAACCTAAACCATAAATTAACAACAAGATAGACAACCTGTACAGATTAACAACAATGAGTCAAGACCCAAATCACAGTACCTAATAGTAGCAGTATAGTAGAGGAACGGTGAGTCAAGATTGGAATAGATAACACCAAAGATTCATACGCAGCACTGCAGAGCTTGACTGTCTCCTCTGCAATAACATGTTCCAATTAACCTAAACCCTAATCAAAACCCATAGAAAGCAGGAAATTACTAGCAGAAGGAAAGAAATTGTCGGAACCCTAATTACATATATTGTCGAACCACATCACGTTGGGTAATTACCTGAAAAGCGACCCTAAACCGAATCCGCTAAATGCTAAACCGTGAGGCGATTGGAAACGAAATGCAAGAAGGGCATAGAAGAGAAGGCCCGATTTATGGGTTCGTGTGTTAAGAAAGCTTACCTGGGAAAAGGAGCAGCCACGGAAGAGTACGAAGAGGTCGGCGTCCAGCTTACTTGATAGCGGCGGCGGTCGGCTGTCGACGAAGAGGTTGGAGATTCGAGTTATTTGTGCAGAGTGCTAGAGAATGAGGATGGAGTTTTTTCCGAGGAGAAAGGGAGAGTTATATAGTAGATGGGGACAAATTTGAGGGCAAGATGGTCATTGCAGAACACATATCTCCTAGCAAATTACACTCCAAACAAACAATGTTATTGTTATATTTTCACCCTAAATGTCATTACACCCCTAATAACTAGCTATCTCGAATATCATGGTATTCGAGATAGCACTTACCAAACGACCCCCCTATTATTTTCGCCAAAAACTCTTTTGAAAATCACCCAACTATTCACTTTAAAATCCGGATTTCAGCCTCTCTCTCTCACTTGCCATTTTCGTTTTAAATCCCGAAAACCCTCCCCTTTTGTTTTCTCAACCGCCGACCGCCGCCCGTTTTAAACTCACCGCCGCCGTCGCTTCCCGCCGCCGCCGCCGTCGCCGACCGCCGCCGCTCCCTTCCCCTCTCCATTCCGACCATTTTAAGCCCTAGAACAGTCGAATCGGAGCTCTACAGCTCCAGTTCACCGAAACCCTAAAACGTCCGATTTTTCACCGATTCCTCCCAAACCGTTCACTTTTTGCATCCATGGCTTCAAGGTAAAGTGTACAACTTTTCATTCCGAATCTTTTGACATATGGATTGCTGAATTTCGTCAGGGTTGACTTTCAGTTGACTTTTTGGTTTGCCTCGTTTTGCGTGCAGACTGTTTTCGTGTGAACTAGGTTAGCTGAATCTATTGAGCTGTTCTAGCATGCTTAGGGAGTATCGTGTTTCATTTCCATATCATTTGATCATATGTTGCTATGCATAAGAATGATTCTTTGAGTTGTTGACTTTTGAGAAATGTCAGTTTGACTTTGAATTGTTGTGATCATTTGGCTACCTTATGTGCTTGTTCTCGTTAAGATCATTGTGTTTGCCATCTGAGTTCATATTATACCGTCAATTTCCGTGTTGTGATAGTCTTGCCATGATTAGGGTTCAATATGTTTTGTTGTTGACCTTCTGAATGTTGGTTTGACTTTTGAATCCTGATTGTGCTAATCAATTCTGGTTGTTCCTAAGCATGTGTTTTATCGCTTGTGATTACCGGTTACCTCGCTTTGCTTACCCCAGTTAGTTTCCCTCATTTCTTTGTGAAATTGAGTTTTTCGACTAAGTGTGGGGTAGGGTTTTAGTTGACTAATCTGGTTTCATTCTGGTCTTAGGAACCCCACATATGAGCGCAGGACTAAGGCGCGACTTGATGACGCCTCGAGCTCTGGAGCTGCCGCTCCCGTCACACCCGCCGTACTGGGCCCTCCACCCGCACTACCTCGCCGGGCGGGATACCATCGCACCATCGCCCGTCTACCGGACTACTATTTCGAGTGCTTCCAAAAGCTCCAGCACATCCGTGGAGCTGACGTGCGCCCTCTTTCTATGGAGTCCCTCCACGAGCACGATGAGGACTCCCACCGGAATGTGCATGACACCCCAGCACACGCCAGCCTCCTAGAGCTGACTACCATTGCTGCCGACTTCCCGGACATCGCCCTCCAGGAGTTCTGGGCGACCTTCGATCTGGATGAACACAAGAGGAAGCAACGCCAGCAGGTAGTCACCTTCTATCTGGGTGGAGTCTACAGGAAGCTGACCTACGATGAGTTCGCTGCTCATCTGGGCATCCCCTACGAGCATTATCACGACCATCACCTAGGCTGGGGCGAAGATGATGACGATGAGGAGTACCACGCGCTCTGGAGCCACATGACTGGAGTACCTGGCGATCGCCTCGGGGTGAACAACTCAGTTAAGTCTCTCTCTCATCCTCTCTTTAAATTTATTCATATGGTTTGGCGTAGATCTCTTTTGTATGTTCCAGATAAGGATCGCCACCATATCCTCAAGGAGGAGCTCATGCTTCTTCGAGCCATCCGAGAGAGCTACCCTCTTCACCCCGGCTGGGTACTTGCTCGCATCTTCCGCCAGAAGACCAAGAGGAAGACGCCACCTCGCAGACTCTTGGGGGGTAACTTCATAGGTCAGCTCATCATCTCCTTCGGCATCAGCCATGAATACGGCCCGCACATTCCACGACACCCAGTTAGGACCGTTGGAGGAGATTTGGCAGTCGAATACGACTTAGTGCTGGACCTCAGTCCCCATGTTGCAGCAGATCCTCCACTCCAGCCTGTGGACGAAGCGAAAGAAGAAGAAGATTCTGAGGAGAAGCAGCCGCAGCCGCCGCCAGAGTTCCATGACTATATACCCTCGCCACACCATTAGGCAGGGTACGTCCACCAGTCGCCGCCGCGCATTCCCAATCCATATCAGGCGCCTCCACAGCAGCCCCGACCGCACCCCGCGGATGTTGGTGAGTTGTATGAGCGACTGCAGGAGTGGCGCATCGCCGACAACGCCACTCAAGAGGCGAGATGGACTATTATGCAGCAGCATATGCGCCGCGCCGACAGGCGATATGAGGCACAACTGGCGTGGCAACGCCAGCTCGGCGAATTTCTCCACTTTCCACCTCCCGGTGCGCCTGACGAGCAGTGATCGGGTTGTATTCCTTTTCTCGTCCTTATTTTTATTTCTTCTTTTCGGATTTCGATCCAACTTTTTTCTATGTGGATCCGGGACACTTGTCCCGGTTTCCTTTTTATGTTTTATTTGTTTTTGTTTTGTAGGCAATCGGTAGATTCCCTTTGCTCCGGGTTCTGCTACACTTCCCTCCGCTCCAAGGATCCGTGCTCACCCTCTGAAATCAACCGTCTTCATCCAGGTTCTTACATTCCACTCTAAACTCTAGTTTTAGTCCTGTGAGGACACAGTCCGATTTAAGTGTGGGGTAGGATGCTAGAGAACCTTGCATGAACTTGATTGCCCTTGATTGTGTTTTGTGTGTGCCTCGTGATTCCATTCCAGTCTCTCTAGCATTATAATGGCTCAGTTCTTGATTTTTGATGTTAAGTTGTTGTTCAAACTTTCATAATGATGCTTAGACTGCTTAACCTAGAACTTGAGAACCAACTTGTATGCTTTGATGCTAAATTGCCCGGTCAGAACAAAATTTTTAAAAATCACGCTTGTAGTTTGTAGCCTTGATTGCATGAAAATGACCGAATCCGACTAGCAAACCAACTGTGAGCTTTTGATCCATTGCACGTAACTTGTAATTTAAATTCTTTCTGAGTGGTTTTCTGTTTACTTGAATGAGTTAGAATTTGCATGAGGCCTACTCGAGACCACACGATGACACGAGTTCTAGAATGATAGGGGCACCTAGATTCAGCTACTAAGCCAGATAGCCTACCAAACGATAAAATCCATTAGGTTTAAACCATTGAGTTTGGCCTGTTCTTTCGGTTCGATAATACATTACAGCCATTTCCCATTCTTTCATTTCCCCGTTGATCCCCTGTGGTTGTAGTTCTAGATTGACCTACCGGAAGTCGGTTTGTGGTAACCTGCCTATAGCCATTAAACAGGTGGTCTTAGCTAATATGTCCAGACGTGTAAACCCCTCTAGCAACTAAAAGAAAAATTGGCACAAAGAAAAGAAAAAAAAAATAGAAAACAAATACAAAAAGAGAAAATTTCGAAAAATAAAGAAAAGAAAAAAATCAGAAAAGTTTAAAGTGTAGTTCAAATAAAACGTTCTTCTCCCTACAAATGGAAGAACGAAGTCAAGAAAAAGTTAAAAAGAAAAAAAATAATTAAGTGCTAGTTTGCTGGAGGGTATCATAGGACGAGCGTTCATTATTCCACCCGTGTTTGGTTAGACGGTAGGAAGCCATAGATTAGATTCGAGGGAAGTTAGTCGAAAGCTACACCGCACAAAGCCATCATCATACATTCCCATCATCCATCTCATTATAAACCCGAGTAGTGTAGAATTCATTACGGTCCTAGCAGGGAAGTCCTTCTTGACTAGATACTCGTGTTGTCATAGTGGTGGAGATATGGTCGAAATGCAAACCTATGACAGAATTCGGTAACAGAAAATGATCGAGAGCAGAAACACGTCCTTAAACACAGAGAGAGAGAGTTTCCATTGTACTATATTTATCCTGTGTGAGGAGTTTGGTCGGTCAGGTCAAATTCGTGCATGATTGATTGCTAATTACTTGTCGTGTGCAGTTTATTAGTGAGACCAGGTAGTTTGGCTGATCTGTATGCATGTTAGGTTTCTTGTTCTAGGATCAATCTGTCTAATAATTCATTGTGTCTGATTGAGCTCCAATTTAACTGATCTTTTCATCTGTGAACATGAGCGTCTCTATTCAGTTTGCTTGAGGACAAGCAAAAGCTTAAGTGTGGGGTATTTGATGACACTCGATTTGACGTGATTATCAGCCTCATTTAAGCGACATTTCTTTGCTTAAGACATGATTTTTAGGGTAGAATAACGAATATTCAATCGATTACCCTATCTCGTGCCATTTGTGTTACCTTGGCCCATTTCGGGTCTATTTGATGGTTTTCTAGTGTTTTTATGCTAGCACAGGTTTTTGCCGTCAAATAAAGTAGCCAAGGACGTGTCTAAGGCATAGAAACCTTGAGGAATCAAACTGGAATCGATCCAAGGAGCTAATCAAGTCAAACCAAAGGTCTGCCCGTTTACACTGACATTTTCGGCGAAAAGAACTCATTGTTTTCGGCGAAAATGCAAGGACAAATCTACTGGTGCCACTTGAAGGATGTTTTCACCGAAAACTATAAGTTTTTGCCGAGAACCTATTCGGCGAAAAGGACAGAAGAACCAGCCGGCAGAGCCACCCATTCACAAGCATATTTTCGGTGAAAATAATTCATTATTTTCGGCGAAAATATTGAACTGTTCCGGCCAATTTAGGGTTAAGTATAAATACTTAACCCGGCAGCCCAAATTAAAGAGAATCATAATTAATCATAATACAACTTTTCGAGATCAGAATTCGGGGAATCCTCTCAAGTTCTGGAGCGAGGAGTTAGAGTTCGAAGAGCCGGAAAGAGATCGTGACGCCATCCCTTCCATCTCAGAGAACCGGAGCTAGGAGTGTCGTTTACCGAAGATCGAAGTCTGCCAGAGTCGTCTAAATTAGGTTTTTCAGATTCTTTTCTGTTCTTCCTCTGGATGATTGATGACACTCGATTTGACGTGATTATCAACCTCATTTAAGCGACATTTCTTTGCTTAAGACATGATTTTTAGGGTAGAATAACGAATATTCAATCGATTGCCCTATCTCGTGCCATTTGTGTTACCTTGGCCCGTTTCGGGTCTATTTGATGGTTTTCTAGTGTTTTTGTGTTAGCACAGGTTTTTGCCGTCAGATAAAGTAGCCATGGACGTGTCTAAGGCATTGGAACATCGAGGAACTGAACCGAAATCGATCAAAGGAGCCAATCAAAGTCAAACAAAATCCTGCCCGATTACAAAGATATTTTCGCCGAAAATTACCTATTGTTTTCGGCGAAAATAATGATAAAAATCGACTGATGCCAAGAGAAGGATGTTTTCGGCGAAAACATCAAGTTTTCGCCGAGAACTTATTCGGCAAAAAGAACAGAAGAATAAGCCGGCGGAGCCTCCCATTCACAAGCATATTTTCGGCAAAAATAATTCATTATTTTCGGCGAAAATATTGAACTGTTCCGGCCAATTTAGGGTTAAGTATAAATACTTAACCCGAAGGCCCAAATTAGATATACCTCATAATTACAAATCCTAATTACGTTTTCCAAGGATTTCTCTGAATTCTGGAGCGAAGAGTTAGAGTTCGGAGAGCCGGAAAGAGATCGTGACGCCATCCCTTTCATCTCAGAGAACCGGAGCTAGGAGTGTCGTTTACCGAAGATCGAAGTCTGCCAGAGTCGTCTAAATTAGGTTTTTCAGATTCTTTTCTGTTCTTCCTCTGGATGATGAACTCTTTCTTTGTCTTTGTTTCTTTTGTAATGATCATGAGTAGCTAAACTCGTTAGAGCTTAGACTAGATGAACCCTAAGTGACCCAGGGCTTTGAAGCGGTCACGGATCGACGGTGATTAGATTCGAAATTCAATCAGTTTCTCATTCATGTTTGATTTGTTCTTCATTGTTCGTGTTTCTTGTCTGGCTTGATCACCTAGATTAGATTCTTGTTAAGTTAAGGATAGAAGCGAACGCTCGCCTTACTTTAGAACATCAAATTGAACAATTAACCTTATAATTGGAGCGTGCCTTTCGTAGGAACCGGTTAGGGTTAATCCACTGCTAGAGTAACTCATAAATCACTAGTAATCGCACCAATTAAGTTAAGTCGTTGTGAGAGGCGACCGTACCCGGGCGGCTAATTAATCGTGGTAGCTAGAACGGATAGAGCGAACGTTCGCCGGTCTTAAACCTAAGGGTAAGGAGTTATGGTGGTGTCATAGAAACCGATTGAATGAGAATTGAAATCCGCTGATCTGTTGATTGCTTATGCTCTGGGAAACGAAGGGGGATTCAAAGTCTAAGTTCGTCTGTCATCTCTGTTTTCAAACCCTAATTCCCAATCTGCTTTAGTTTAATTTGTTTTAATTTTTCTGCATTTCTTAGAATTAGAAGTCGTGGAACTGACACCACGCACAACGTGTTTTTCCTTGAGTAACTTGTTAGTTCTGAAGTAGCCAATCATTTGAAGGCCTATGGAATACGATCTACCCTAGCTTTTGTGAGCTTTGTAAGTTTATTTGTGTGAAACGCATCACAACGACTGCGCGTTCACCAAATTGGCGCCGTTGTCGGGGACTTCTTTTGGTTGTTGAAAGAAGAACTGGCAATTTATTCTTCTATTTTCCATCTTTCACCTTTCCATCCACTTCGATTTTACACTGGTTCTGTTTGTTTTTGTTATCTGTAGGTTTACAGGTGTATGCCTCGCCGCCCTTGGAATCGCTCTCAAACCAAACAGGCTAAGATTATAGAGAGACCAGGCAGTTCCGCTACACCTCTACGATCACAGATTTTGAAGAGAAGCAGATCCGATCCACCCATCACTCCGATTAAGATTGAGGATCTGAAGGAGAGTTCCTCATCTTCATCCGCTTCATACACAGAATCACTTTCACCACCTTCATCTCCTACCATGAACGACCAACCACCACCACCAACTGGTGATGCGCCGCCACCGCCACCACCTGCACAGAAGAGTCTAGCAGACTATAACAAGCCGAGCGCGACTAGCGTTCGATCTGCCATTGCCGTTCCACGCATTGAAGGAGATCCTGACTATGAGATCAAGATTCCATTCTTGACTATGATCTCTAGGGATTTACAGTTTGAGGGCAGGCCCCTAGACAATCCGTGCACTCATCTTGCAGACTTCCTTGATCTCTGTAGTACTTTTAAGAGCGGAAACCTCGACAAAAATACTCTTTGTCTGAAAGCTTTCCCGTTCTCCTTGAAAGGCCCTGCTAAGAGGTGGCTTACTGGCAAACCACCTGGCTACTACACTAACTGGGATACTCTGGCTCAGGACTTCGTTGAAGAATACTTTCCTCCAACCAAACAACTGCCATCAAGGACAGCATTGCCAGATTCTCCCAAAAAGAAGGAGAAAGCTTGTATGATAATTGGAATCTATTCCAAGAACTTCTCTACACTTGCCCTCATCATGGATTCGAGCAGAGGCAGTTAGCTGAAATCTTTGCTCGAGGACTTCGAGAAGAATCTGCCAAGTGGGTCAATTCTCTAGCTGAAGGGGATTGCACTACACTCACTCCTGAAGCTGCTCTTCTTCATTTCGCAAACTGTGCCTCCAAGTCAAGGAACTGGGAGCGTCAATCTGAAGGATCAAGGGGCAAGCTAGATCTCGAAGCAGCCATCAAGGCAGAAGTAGAGAAGCATTTGAAGAAGTCTTCCACACCGATCAAGCCGCCAGCAGCTTCTGTCTACGTTGCTGATTGCGAGTGGTGTGGAGCTTGCGCGCATAATGGAGGCCGATGCCAGAATTTTGGTAAGACAGAAGTCTGGTCCGCCGAAGAGGTGAATTTCGTCAAACAAGGCTTCGTCAATAATCAGAATGGTTATGCTGGCTACCGTAACTTCAGGCAGCAAGGGAACTATCAAGACAGACCTCCCTACAATGCTGGCGCCAATCATAACCAGAACCAGAACAACCGCCCGGCTGGTCCAGCTCAGGATCAGAAGCCTAACCATCCGCCGGCAGGTGTCTACCAGCCGCCGCATCGCAATCCGGGTAACTATGGAACTGCTCCTGGCAATCGCCAGAATCAATATCTTAATAATACCTATCTAGGGCAGCAACATCAAAGAGAGAACAATGTTAGTGACCTGGATAAGAAGCTCAGCCAGATCATGACCAGACTTGATGATCACGACAGTCAGTTCAAGGCTCAAGCTCTTTCAATCAAGAACAGATAGCATCGGGACAAAGAATTGAGCAAGCCGTGAACAACATCTTGAGCATGCTAGCATCTGGTCGACCATTTGGACAGCTCCCAAGTCAGACAGAGCCAAACCCGAGAAAAGAACAAGCTAAAATGGTAACCGCTCGGAAACTTCCAAACTTAATTGCTGATGCTTGTTCTGTCTTACGCAGGATCGCTGAAAATCTGGAAGAAGAAGAAGAACAGAAACCGGCGCCTAAGGAGGATGACCCTCCTCTTGCACCGTACGTCGTGAAGCCTCCTTTTCCTAGAGCGTTGCTGCCAAATGCAAGGATCGAGACTGGCATGAAGGGGAACAAAGAAGGATACCCTGACATTCGTATCAAGAAATCTGCCTGTCCATATCCAGCTAAGTGCTCTGATCCTTGTTCCTTTACTTTTCCTTTGGTCATTAATGATGTTGAGATTGAACGTTGCTTAGTTGATCTAGGAGCGTCTGTTAATGTTATGCCTGTGAGTCTATATGAAAAATTGAACCTAGGAGAACTTGAACCGCCTAGTATGCAACTTGTCTTTGCCGATAGATCGCTTAAAACCCCTAAGGGAGAGATTAAAGACGTTGTTACTAAATGTGGTCCGTTCACGTTCTTAGCTGACTATGTGATTATGGATACTAGTACAGATGATTCTACCATTCTCATAGGTCGACCTTTCATGGCTACTACGGGAATGAATATTAACGTTCCAAATGGTTCTTTGACTCTAAGACTTGGTAAAGAAACGAAAACGTTCCATCTTAAAGATGACATGAAATATAACCCTACGAATGAAGAATCTCACTGCCTTGCTGTTGAAACTGTAGAGTTGACTCCGGTCAACTCCGTTACTAATGCTTCTTCCAGTGTCTCTAGATCAGTTGTTGCTGCAGGTATTATACAGGTTATTAATAAGAAGCCAGAAGCTTCAGTTCAGAAGCCACAAAAGAAGAAGGAACTGCAAGCCTCTTCTAAACCGCCACGCAAGGAGTCTGGTAGATCAAGGAGGAAGAATTACAAGAAGAAGCAAGCTCAAATGGTCTGGAGACCAAAAGCTCTACCGCCTTCCTCCGAGCAAGCTGCACCACCAATTCGTTCCGAGAAACCGGCGCCGGAACAAGTATGGAAGGATGATATGAACCAAAGCCAAGGTTGGCTCAATCCACACAACTCGGTTTGAACAATTTGCAAACGAAAACACAATCAGGATAGAAGATGGAAATCGGACCAGAACCCTTAGCTATAGAGCTAAGAACTCGAGGTATCAAGTGTGTGCGGTACCACGAACTAAGGGGTGAATACCCTTATCTCGATAAACCAAACTTCCTAAGCCAAGCAACAACGAGCAAAAGCTTAAAGGAACAAATACTATAAACCGAAGTCTGAATTTCTTTAATTGTGAGCAAACAAGCTGATTTGAAACAAACTACAAAGAACCCTTTAAATAGGGTAGGAGAAAATGTGTCCTACACCAGATTCGCTGAATCTAGTCATCTAGAAAAACTACACCATTAATTGTTCACACTTAATGCAAGTGCATTGTTCTAATGTGGAAGTGAATGAACATTAATGCAAGTGCATGGTTCCAATGTGGAAGTGAATGAACATGAAAACAAATGCATGAATGGGATTGAAATTCGTTCATGAAGGCCCCTCAACTATCCGATATGGCAGAATGGTCACTGAAGATCACAAAACGTTTGAATCTTGCCGTTGGATCATCATTCAGTCTCGCCAACCATCCTAAGTAATGTCCAGCATCCTTGCTCCAATTCTTCATGCTTTGGCATACTCCAAGCCTCCATGAATGTTGCCACCTTGTTCCTCAAGGCCTTGGTTTGACTCCTAGTGTGTGCGGTACCACGAACCCTTATCTCGATAAACCAAACTTCCTAAGCCAAGCAACAATGAGCAAAAGCTTAAAGGAACAAATACTATAAACCGAAGTCTGAATTTCTTTAATTGTGAGCAAACAAGCTGATTTGAAACAAACTACAAAGAACCCTTTAAATAGGGTAGGAGAAAATGTGTCCTACACCAGATTCGCTGAATCTAGTCATCTAGAAAAACTACACCATTAATTGTTCACACTTAATGCAAGTGCATGGTTCTAATGTGGAAGTGAATGAACATTAATGCAAGTGCATGGTTCCAATGTGGAAGTGAATGAACATGAAAACAAATGCATGAATGGGATTGAAATTCGTTCATGAAGGCCCCTCAACTATCCAATATGGCAGAATGGTCACTGAAGATCACAAAACGTTTGAATCTTGCCGTTGGATCATCATTCAATCTCGCCAACCATCCTAAGTAATGTCCAGCATCCTTGCTCCAATTCTTCATACTTTGGCATACTCCAAGCCTCCATGAATGTTGCCACCTTGTTCCTCAAGGCCTTGGTTTGACTCCTAGTGTGTGCGGTACCACGAACTAAGGGGTGAATACCCTTATCTCGATAAACCAAACTTCCTAAGCCAAGCAACAACGAGCAAAAGCTTAAAGGAACAAATACTATAAACCGAAGTCTGAATTTCTTTAATTGTGAGCAAACAAGCTGATTTGAAACAAAGTACAAAGAACCCTTTAAATAGGGTAGGAGAAAATGTGTCCTACACCAGATTCGCTGAATCTAGTCATCTAGAAAAACTACACCATTAATTGTTCACACTTAATGCAAGTGCATGGTTCTAATGTGGAAGTGAATGAACATTAATGCAAGTGCATGGTTCCAATGTGGAAGTGAATGAACATGAAAACAAATGCATGAATGGGATTGAAATTCGTTCATGAAGGCCCCTCAACTATCCGATATGGCAGAATGGTCACTGAAGATCACAAAACGTTTGAATCTTGCTGTTGGATCATCATTCAGTCTCGCCAACCATCCTAAGTAATGTCCAGCATCCTTGCTCCAATTCTTCATGCTTTGGCATACTCCAAGCCTCCATGAATGTTGCCACCTTGTTCCTCAAGGCCTTGGTTTGACTCCTAGTGATTGGACCAGTTGATGACCCACGGATGTCCCCATCATTCCCCCTTCTTGAAAAGGATTCGTCCTCGAATCTGAATCTGCAAAATCATCATAAAAAGGGGTTAAGTCGGCAACATTAAAAGTAGCACTAACGCCATAGTCTCCTGGTAAGTCTATGCGATATGCATTGTTATTTATGCGTTGCAAAACTGTAAAAGGACCCTCCCCTCTAGGTAGCAGCTTTGACTTTCTCTGTCCTGGAAACCGCTCCTTTCTGAAATGTATCCAAACGAGATCTCCTGGTTGATACACCTTTTCCTTGCGTCCTTTGTTGGCATTTTGAACGTACTGCTTTGTCCTACGCTTAATGTTTAGACTAGCTTTCTCGTGCATCTCTTTAACATACTTTGCTTTTGCTTCCCCATCTGTATTAGATAACTCATGCAAAGGCAAAGGTGATAGGTCTAAAGGAGTCAATGGGTTAAATCCATACACAAGTTCGAAGGGTGTATACTTAGTAGCCGAATGCACAGCCCTATTATATGCAAACTCAACATGTGGCAAACACTCTTCCCAAGTTTTAATGTTGGACTTGATTATGGCTCTAAGCAATTGTGATAATGACCTATTGACTACTTCAGTTTGACCATCAGTTTGTGGATGACAAGTAGTAGAGAATAGTAGCTTCGTTCCTAGTTTACCCCAAAGAGTTTTCCAGAAATAGCTAAGAAACTTAGAGTCACGATCCGACACAATAGTACGAGGCATTCCATGCAATCTAACAACTTCCTTAAAAAACAAATTAGCAATGTGAGATGCATCATCAGTTTTATGACATGGAATGAAGTGTGCCATTTTTGAGAATCTATCGACCACCACAAAAATTGAATCTCTACCACCCCTAGTCCTAGGCAAGCCTAACACAAAGTCCATAGATATATCAATCCAAGGTGCAGTAGGAATAGGGAGAGGAGTGTATAACCCGTGTGGTTGTGATTTAGACTTGGCTTGGTGACAAGCCACACATCTGGCTAGGTTTTTCTCCACATCATGCCTCATTCTAGGCCAGTAGAAGTGCTCTTGAAGACATGCCATCGTTTTGGCAATTCCAAAGTGCCCCATTAACCCGCCTCCATGTGCTTCCCTGACTAAAACATCTCGACACGAAGAGTTAGGCAAACATAACTTGTTCTCTCGAAACAAGTATCCATCTAACCTATAATATTTATCATGAGCCGAATGTTCACATGCCTTGTACACATCTCCAAAGTCAGTATCGGTGTCATATAAGTCTTTAATGTATTCAAAACCAATGAACTTAACACCAAGAGTAGAGATAAGAGTGTACCTTCGAGATAGGGCATCACCACTATGTTCTCCTTACCTTGCTTGTAACGGATAACATAGGGAAAAGACTCGATGAACTCAACCCATCGTGCATGCCTCTTGTTCAGCTTGTGTTGAGCTTTGAGATATTTCAATGACTCGTGATCAGAATGGATGACAAACTCCTTCGGCCATAAGTAGTGTTGCCAAGTCTCTAATGCGCGAACAAGTGCATATAATTCCTTATCGTAAGTTGGGTAATTCAGAGTAGCTCCATGCAACTTTTCACTGAAGTATGCAATCGGTTTCTTTTCTTGCATGAGCACAACTCCTATTCCAATTCCTGAAGCATCACACTCGATCTCAAATGCCTTGCTGAAATCGGGCAGCATCAGAACTGGTGCATTGGTGAGTCTCTCCTTCAATAGCTCAAATGCCTCTTGTTGAGGTGTTCCCCAATGAAAGGGTACATCTTTTTTCACTACGGCCGTGAGTGGTGCAGCAATAGTACTGAAATCCCTCACAAATCTTCGATAGAAACTAGCCAAACCATGAAAGCTCCTAACATCAGATATGTTTGTGGGAATTGGCCAAGACTTGATTGCCTCTATTTTCTGCTCATCAACCCTGATTCCTGTAGAACTAACAACAAAGCCAAGAAACACAATGTGATCGGTGCAAAAGACGCACTTTTTCATGTTGGCAAACAGTCTTTCCTTTCTAAGGGTTTCTAACACTAATTTTAAGTGTCCACCATGATCCTCTAAATTAGATGAGTAAACCAGAATATCATCAAAGTAAACGACTACAAATCTGCCTATGAAAGCCCTAAGCACGTGGTTCATCAATCTCATGAATGTACTAGGTGCATTTGTCAAACCAAATGGCATAACCATCCACTCATATAAACCATGTTTAGTTTTAAATGCGGTTTTCCATTCATCTCCTTCCTTCATTCGAATTTGGTGATATCCAGATTTTAAATCAATCTTTGAAAAGATAGAAGCACCATGTAACTCATCTAGCATATCATCAAGTCTAGGAATAGGATGACGATACTTTACCGTGATGTTATTGATCGCTCGATAGTCTACGCACATCCTCCATGATTTATCCTTCTTTGGCACGAGGATAACCGGTACGACACAAGGGCTCATGCTTTCTCGAACGTGCCCTTTGTCCATTAACTCATCCACTTGTCTCTGAAGCTCTTTGGTCTCTTCCGGATTGTTTCTATATGCGGCCTTGTTAGGGAGGGATGCTCCTGGATCAAAGTCGATTTGATGCTCAATTCCTCTAATCGGTGGTAGTCCTTTAGGAGTCTCCTCCGGAAAGACATCTTCAAATTCCTGTAATAATGAAGAGATAACACTAGGAAGAGAATCGGTTACATTAGCATATTCAGAATTCAAACACTCCTTGTATACGATAACCATGAGCGGCATCCTAGAAGTTAAGGTTTGTTTGATCTCACCACGTGTAGCTAAAAGGTTTTCTCTCCTCTCGGTCTCACTTTTTTGAGCTTTATGACATACCATTTCTGTTTTTGCACTCGAATGGGTGTCACTCTGTTTCTTTTCACTCTTCTCTCTTATTTTGAGCTCCATCTCTTTCTTCTCTCTAGCCTCACGAAGTTGTTGCTTCTCCAATTGATCTTGGTACAATTCGGTTGGTGACAAAGGCTTGAGCTTGTAGGTTTGCCCCTTATGGGTTAAGGAATATCGATTAGCCCTCCCATCATGAAGAGAAAATCGATCAAATTGCCATGGCCTCCCAAGCAGAATATGAGCAGCCTCCATAGGTACTCCGTCACAAAGAATTTCGTCAGTATATCGACCAATACTGAAAGGGACGTATACCTGCCTTGTCACTTTTAGCTCTCTTGCTTTGCTAAGCCATTGAAGTCTGTATGGCTTAGGATGTCGAATGGTGGTGAGCTTCATGCCTTCTACCAGATCTTGACTTGCTACATTCGTGCAACTTCCTCCATCGATAACCAGATTACAAAGTTTGTTGTGGATGACACAACGAACATGGAATAGGTTCTCCCGCTCATCCAACTCGTCTTTAACTAAAGTGCTCAATGCTCGAATGGCCACTCTATTGAACTTCACCAACCCTTCTGGAACATTTTCTTCCTCTTCCTCCGATTCCTCCTTTTGGATTTCACCTTCTGGGAACTCCTCCTGGTCGTCCTCATCATCTGTGAACACCTCTCCATTTCGGATCACCATAGTGGCTTTATTAGGGCAGTCCCTAGCCATATGTCCACGCCCTTGACATTTGAAACAAAGAATTCCACTCGGCCGATTAGTAGTATTTGAAGAACCAGATTTAGGATTTGGGGTACCTTGAGTGGTTTTAGGTTTGTTAAGGTTTCCAGAGGTGCCTTCCTCTTTCTTCATGGTATTCGTCTTCCATGATGGTGTGGTAGTGGTTGGCGTATTGAATCTCCGTCCAGTGCCAAGTTTGAGTTGCTTCTCCACTCGTATTGCTAGTCGCACCAATTCATCATAGTCGATGAAATTCTGCAAGTTGACTTGATAGGCAATTTCCCTTTGTAAGCCTCCTAGGAAACGTGCAATCTTGGCATCCTCATCTTCAATTAGATCCAATCGAGACACTATCATCTCGATCTCCTTATGGTAGTCTTCAACAGTCATACCACCTTGCTTTAAAGCTTGTAACTTAGTGTGTAAATCTCGGCAATAGGAAGCTGGAACATACTTCCTTCTCATGACACGTTTCACATCCTCCCATGTTCCAATAGGCCTCTTCCCTTCGCGCTCCCTTTGTCTAACTTGCTGACTCCACCAAACAGAAGCGTAGTCAGTAAATTCTACAACAGCAAGGGTTACCTTCTTGTGATCAGAAAATTGATGGCATTGGAAGAAGAATTCCATCGCCCTCTCCCAATCGAGATATGCATCCGAGTCTGATTTCCCTTGGAATTTGGGAACCGAAATTTTTACTCCTCGGATATCATCGTCCAGCATCACTCCTCTTAAAGCTTCTCTATGTGGCCTTGCTCCACCTCGTGGAGGTGCATTATCCTCCACATCAGAATCATCTATCCTTGGCTGATTATTATGGATGGTCGCGGTGAGGGTTTGAGCCATAGTGTTGAGTGCTTCATGGAACTCCGTCCTCATCGCATTCATTGCTGCTTCGAACCCTGCTGGATCTGTCATCTTGAACAATGATTAGTGACAATGGCCTCACCAACTCTCTCTAATGAACTTCACACACTCTTTCTTTTGCCTCTCGTGTTTCACACAAGTTTTTGGTGAGAATAAGATGAAACAGAAATCGGCAATAAGCAAGTTCGTTATGAGCAGTTGCAAGTTTCTTCAAAGCTTTAGAAGTAAAGTAATTCGAAATTCAAGTAAACACAACCCTAGCTGAGTTCACTCTAAGCCCTAGTCAGATTTCTTTGCTGGGTTTTCGAAAACAAACTATTCAAAACGAATTTGACTTTGAAAGAACATAAATTGTTTACCCGTCCTTCTTAGATTTCCGCTATAACTTCTAGACACAACCTTGGTGAGGTGGCTTTGCTTTGATTGGGTCGAAATTTATTCTTTTGGACCTCTTGATTTTTAACTTTGTTTCTTCTTATCCTGCACACCAGCTTTTACCACCAAGAAATTGTTAGTACAAAACTATAAATCTGAAATCACACAAATCAAGATTCAGCCAAAAATGTTACTATATTTTTTTTTTGGGGGGTTTTTTTTTATAATCGAAAGAAAAACAACAGAAGCTTTGATCCAAGAGTTGAACCGAGCTCTGATACCAAACTGATATGAACCAAAGCCAAGGTTGGCTCAATCCACACAACTCGGTTTGAACAATTTGCAAACGAAAATACAATCAGGATAGAAGATGGAAATCGGACCAGAACCCTTAGCTATAGAGCTAAGAACTCGAGGTATCAAGTGTGTGCGGTACCACGAACTAAGGGGTGAATACCCTTATCTCGATAAACCAAACTTCCTAAGCTAAGCAACAACGAGCAAAAGCTTAAAGGAACAAATACTATAAACCGAAGTCTGAATTTCTTTAATTGTGAGCAAACAAGCTGATTTGAAACAAACTACAAAGAACCCTTTAAATAGGGTAGGAGAAAATGTGTCCTACACCAGATTCGCTGAATCTAGTCATCTAGAAAAACTACACCATTAATTGTTCACACTTAATGCAAGTGCATGGTTCTAATGTGGAAGTGAATGAACATTAATGCAAGTGCATGGTTCCAATGTGGAAGTGAATGAACATGAAAACAAATGCATGAATGGGATTGAAATTCGTTCATGAAGGCCCCTCAACTATCCGATATGGCAGAATGGTCACTGAAGATCACAAAACGTTTGAATCTTGCCGTTGGATCATCATTCAGTCTCGCCAACCATCCTAAGTAATGTCCAGCACCCTTGCTCCAATTCTTCATGCTTTGGCATACTCCAAGCCTCCATGAATGTTGCCACCTTGTTCCTCAAGGCCTTGGTTTGACTCCTAGTGATTGGACCAGTTGATGACCCACGGATGTCCCCATCAAAGGAGAAGCCGAGAGCATCTCCTAAGGAAGTACTAACGATCACCGATCCTGGTGATACCAAGCCGGAGATGAAAGAAAAGAAGAAGCCGACAGTCCTCATTCCTTCCATCGTCACAGTCAAGAAGGATGATCTCTCCAGAGAGCTGTTCGGACCATTCAAGTTCATCGATTATCTTCCCGACGACGTACCAAGCTGTTGCATGCGAACGGGAAGAAATTCACGCTTACCGGAGAAGCCCCGAAGCTGTACTTTATGAACTCCGACGCTAGCGTGAAGGAGAATCTGAGTTGGGATGTCTCCTAATACCGTCCAGGTATCATCTAGCTCAAGGACGTTAATAAAAGAGCGCTTCGTGGGAGGCAACCCACGGCTGGAGTCAGTTTTTGTTTTGTGTCTAACTTAGTGTATTAGAGTCGGTTCGGGGAGCCAAAAGTGTCAGTTTGTTTGTTTTCTTATTTTTCGTGTGTAGTCTGCATGTCATAGAGTCAGTAGCAAGTTGATTTAGGTCGTTCGATTTTTGCGGATTTAACTGTGATTTTCAGAAGTTGGCCGGATTTGCGAAAATATTTTCAACCCGAGTAGTTCAAAATTTTCGGCGAGTATTCAACCCATTTTCGGCAAAAATTTCTTTTGGTTTTCACTGATTCTCCCTGTTCATTATTTTCGGTCCGAAATATATAATGTTTTCAGCAAAATTGTTTTTGAAAACTAACCAGTGATTTGAACTAAAATTTTTGGCGAAAAAGTACTCTTGTTTTCGCCGAAAACTCTTTTGAAAATCCGGCAGTGCATTTGAACTAAAATTTTCGGCGAATACACCCTTTTATTTTCGGCGAATACACCCTTTTATTTTCGTCGAAAACTTCTTTAAAAATCATCCAACTATCCCATTAAAATCCGGTCCTCCTCTCTCTCCTTCCCTTCCTTCTTTCATTTTCGTTTTAAAACCCGAAAAACATCCCCTCTGTTTCCAAAATAACCCGACCGTCGCCACCCATCTTTCAATCCCGTCACCGCCGTTTCCCGCTGCCGCCGCTGCCGCCGACCGCCGCCGCTCAACTCCCCTTTCCATTCCGACCATTTCAAGCCCTAGAAGAGTCGAATCGGAGCTCTACAGCTCCAGTTCTCCGAAACCCTAAAACATTCGATTTTTCACCGATTCCTCCCAACCCGTTCACTTTTTGCATCCATGGCTTCAAGGTAAGTTGTAGAAATTTTCAATACGAATCTTTTGACATATGGATTGCTGAATTTCGTCGGGGTTGACTTTCGGTTGACTTTTTGGTTTACCTCGATTTGCGTGCCGACTGATTTCGTGAGAACTAGGTTAGCTGAATCTGTTGAACTGTTCTAGCATGCTTAGGGAGTATCGTGTTTCATTTCATATCATTTGATCATATGTTGCTATGCATAGGATTGATTCTTTGTGATGTTGACTTTTGTGAGAAATGTCGGTTTGACTTTGAATTGTTGTGATCATTTGGCAGCCTTATGTGTTTGTTCTCGTTAGGATCATTGTGTTTGCCATCTGAGTTCATATTATACCGTCTATTTCCCGTTGTGATAGTCTTGCCATGATTAGGGTTCAATATGCTTTGATGTCGACTTTATGAATGTCGGTTTGACTTTTTGAATCCTGATTGTGCGTATCAATTCTGGTTGTTTCCTAAGCATTTGTTTTATCGTTTGTGGTACGGTTGATCTACTTTGCTTACCCCGCTCGGTTTTCCTCATTTCTTTGTGAAATTGAGTTTTTTGACTAAGTGTGGGGTAGGATTTTAGTTTGACTAATCTGGTTTCACTTCTGGTCTTAGGAACCCCACTTATGAGCGCAGGACTAAGGCGCGACTTGATGACGCCTCGAGCTCCGGAGCCGCCGCTCCCGTCACACCCGCCGTACTAGGCCCTCCACCCGCACTACCTCGCCGGGCGGGATACCATCGCACCATCGCCCTTCTACCGGACTACTATTTCGAGTGCTTCCAGAAGCTCCAACACATCTGTGGAGCTGACGTGCGACCTCTATCCATGGAGTCCCTCCATGAGCACGATGAGGACTCCCACCAGAATGTGCATGACGTCCTAGCACACGCCGGCCTCCTAGAACTGACTACCATTGCTGCCGACTTCCCGGACATCGCCCTCCAGGAGTTCTGGGCGACCTTCGATCTGGATGAACACAAGAGGAAGCAGCGCCAGCAGGTAGTCTCCTTCTATCTGGGTGGAGTCTACAGAAACTCACCTACGATGAGTTTGCTGCTCATCTGGGCATCCCCTACGAGCATTATCACGACCATCACCTAGGCTGGGGCGAAGATGATGACGACGAGGAGTACCACGCGCTCTGGAGCCACATGACAGGCGTACGTGGCGATCGCCTCGGGGCGAGCAACTCAGTTAAGTCTTTCTCTCACCCACTCTATAAATTTATTCATATGGTTTGGCGTAGATCTCTTTTGTATGTTCCAGATAAGGATCGCCACCATATCCTCAAGGAGGAGCTCATGCTTCTTCGAGCCATCCGAGAGAGCTACCCTTTTCACCCCGGCTGGGTACTTGCTCGCATCTTCCGCCAGAAGACCAAGAGGAAGACGCCACCTCGCAGACTCTTGGGGGGTAACTTCATAGGTCAGCTCATCATCTCCTTCGGCATCAGCCATGAATATGGCCCGCACATTCCACGACACCCAGTTAGGACCGTTGGAGGAGATTTGGCAGTCGAATACGACTTAGTGCTGGACCTCAGTCCCCATGTAGCAGCAGATCCTCCACTCCAGCCTGTGGACGAAGCGGAAGAAGAAGATGATTCTGAGGAGCAGCAGCCGCAGCAGCCGCCGCCGCCAGAGTTCCATGACTATATACCCTCGCCACACCATCAGGCAGGGTACGTACACCAGTCACCGCCGCGCATTCCCGATCCATATCAGGCGCCTCCACAGCAGCCCCGGCCGCACCCCGCGGACGTTGGTGAGTTGTATGAGCGACCGCAGGAGTGGCGCATCACCGACAACGCCACTCAAGAGGCGCGATGGACTATTATGCAGCAGCATATGCGCCGCGCCGACAGGCGATATGAGGCACAGCTGGCGTGGCAACGCCAGCTCGGCGAGTTTCTCCACTTTTCACCTCCCAGTTCACTGGACCAGCAGTGATCGGGTTGTATTCCTTTTCTGGTGTCTTCTTTTTATTTATTCTTTTCGGACTTCGGTCCAACTTTTTTCTGTGTGGATCCGGGACACTTGTCCCGGTTTCCTTTTTATGTTTCATTTGTTTTTGTTTTGTAGGCAGTAGGGAGCTTCCCTTTGCTTCAGGTTAGGCTACACTTCCCTCCGCTCCGAGGATCTGTGCTCACCCTCTGAAATCAACCGTCCTCATCCAGGTTCTTACATTCCACTCTGAACTCTAGAATTAGTCCTGTGAGGACACAGTCCGATTTAAGTGTGGGGTAGGATGCTAGAGAACCTTGCATGAACTTGATTGCCCTTGATTGTGTTTTGTGTGCCTCGTGATTCCATTCCAGTCTCTCTAGCATTAGAATGGCTCAGTTCTTGATTCTTGATGTTAAAGTTGTGGTTCAAACTTTCATAATGATGCTTATACTGCTTAACCTAGAACTTGAGAACCAACCTGTATGCTTTGATGCTAAATTGCCTTGTCAGAAAGAATTTTTAAAATCACACTTGTAGTTTGTAGCCTTGATTGCATGAAAATGACCGAATCCGACTAGCAAACCAACTGTGAGCTTTTGATCCATTGCACGTAACTTGCAATTTAAATTCTTTCTGAGTGGTTTTCTGTTTACTTGAATGAGTTAGAATTTGCATGAGACCTACTCGAAACCACACGATGACACGAGTTCTAGAATGATAGGGGCACCTAGATTCAGCTACTAAGCCAGATAGCCTACCAAACGATAAAATCCACTAGGTTCAGACCCTTGAGCTTGGCCTGTTCTTTCGGTTCGATAATACATTACAGCCATTTCCCATTTCTTTCATTCCCTGTTGATCCCCTGTGGTTGTAGTTCTAGATTGACCTACCGGAAGTCGGTTTGTGGTAACCTACCTATAGCCATTAAACAGGTGGTCTTAGCTAATATGTCCAGACGTGTAAACCCCTCTAGCAACTAAAAGAAAATCGGCACAAAGAAAAAAAAATAAAAAAAGAAAGAAAAAGAGAAAATCTCGAAAAAAATGAAGAAAATCAGAAAAGTTCAAAGTTTAGTTGAAATAAAACGTTTCTCCCTACAAATGGAAGAACGAAGTCATAAGAAAAAGTTGAAAAGAAAAAAAAAATATTTTGCAAAGAAAAAAAATATAATAAGTGCTAGGTTGCTTGAGGGTATCATAGGACGAGCGTTCATTATTCCACCCGTGTTTGGTTAGACGGTAGGAAGCCATAGATTAGATTCAAGGGAAGTTAGTCGAAAGCTACACCGCACCAAGCCATCATCATACATTCCCATCATCCATCTCATTATAAACCCGAGTAGTGTAGAATTCATTACGGTCCTAGCAGGGAAGTCCTTCTTGACTAGATACTCGTGTTGTCACAGTGGTGGAGATGTGGTCGAAATGCAAACCTATGACAGAATTCGGTATCAGAAAATGATCGAGAGCAGAAACACGTCCTTAAACACAGAGAGTGAGAGTCCCCATTGTACTATATATATCCTGTGTGAGGAGTCTGGTCGGTCAGGTCAAATTCGTGCATGATTGATTACTAATTACTTGTCGTGTGCAGTTTATTAGTGAGACCAGGTAGTTTGGCTGATCTGTATGCATGTTAGGTTTCTTGTTCTAGGATCGAGCTGTCTAATAATTCATTGTGATTGATTGAGCTCCAATTTAACTGATTTTATCAATTGTGAACATGAGCGTTTCTGTTCAGTTTGCTTGAGGACAAGCAAAAGCTTAAGTGTGGGGTATTTGATGACACTCGATTTGACGTGATTATCAGCCTCATTTAAGCGACATTTCTTTGCTTAAGACATGATTTTTAGGGTAGAATAACGAATATTCAATCGATTGCCCTATCTCGTGCCATTTGTGTTACCTTGGCCCGTTTCGGGTCTATTTGATGGTTTTCTAGTGTTTTTGTGTTAGCACAGGTTTTTGCCGTCAGATAAAGTAGCCATGGACGTGTCTAAGGCATTGGAACATCGAGGAACTGAACCAAAATCGATCAAAGGAGCCAATCAAAGTCAAACAAAATCCTGCCCGATTACAAAGATATTTTCGCCGAAAATTACCTATTGTTTTCGGGAAAATAATGATACAAATCGACTGATGCCAAGAGAAGGATGTTTTCGGCGAAAAAATCAAGTTTTCGCCGAGAACTTATTCGGCGAAAAGAACAGAAGAATCAGCCGGCGGAGCCTCCCATTCACAAGCATATTTTCGGCGAAAATAATTCATTATTTTTGGCGAAAATATTGAACTGTTCCGGCCAATTTAGGGTTAAGTATAAATACTTAACCCGGCGGCCCAAATTAGATATACCTCATAATTACAAATCCTAATTACATTTTCCGAGGATTCTCTCTGAATTCTGGAGCGAAGAGTTAGAGTTCGGAGGAGCCGGAAAGAGATCGTGACGCCATCCCTTTCATCTCAGAGAACGGAGCTAGGAGTGTCATTTATCGAAGATCGAAGTCTGCCAGAGTCGTCTAAATTAGGGGTTTCAGATTCTTTTCTGTTCTTTCTCTGGATGATGAACTCTTTCTTTGTCTTTGTTTCTTTTGTAATGATCATGAGTAGCTAAACTCGTTAGAGCTTAGACTAGATGAACCTAAGTGACCCAGGGCTTTAAAGCGGTCACGGTATCGGCGGTGATTAGATTCGAAATTCAATCAGTTTCTCATTCATGTTTGATTTGTTATTCATTGTTCATGTTTCTTTTCTGGCTTGATCACCTAGATTTGATTCTTGTTAAGTTAAGGATAGAAGCGAACGCTCGCCTTACTTTAGAACATCAAATTGAACAATTAACCTTATAATTGGAGCGTGCCTTTCGTAGGAACCGGTTAGGGTTAATCCACTGCTAGAGTAACTCATAAATCACTAGTAATCGCACCAATTAAGTTAAGTCGTTGCGAGAGGCGACCGTAACCGGGCGGCTAATTAATCGTGGTAGCTAGAACGGATAGAGCGAACGTTCACCGGTCTTAAACCTAAGGGTAAGGAGTTATGGTGGTGTCATAGAAACTAATTGAATGAGAATTGAAATCCGCTGATCTGTTGATTGCCTATGCTCTGGGAAACGAAGGGGGATTCAAAGTCTAAGTTCGTTGTCATCTCTGTTTCCAAACCCTAATTCCCAATCTGCTTTAGTTTAATTTGTTTTAATTTTTCTGCATTTCTTAGAATTAGAAGTCGTGGAACTCACACCACGCACAACGTGTTTTTCCTTGAGTAACTTGTTAGTTCTGAAGTAGCCAATCATTTGAAGGCCCGTGGAATACGATGTACCCTAGCTTTTGTGAGCTTTGTTAGTTTATTTGTGTGAAACGCATCACAACGACTGCGCGTTCACCAATGATGAACTCTTTCTTTGTCTTTGTTTCTTTTGTAATGATTATGAGTAGCTAAACTCGTTAGAGCTTAGACTAGATGAACCCTAAGTGACCCAGGGCTTTAAAGCGGTCACGGATCGACGGTGATTAGATTCGAAATTCAATCAGTTTCTCATTCATGTTTGATTTGTTCTTCATTGTTCATGTTTCTTGTCTGGCTTGATCACCTAGATTAGATTCTTGTTAAGTTAAGGATAGAAGCGAACGCTCGCCTTACTTTGGAACGTCAAATTGAACAATTAACCTTATAATTGGAGCGTGCCTTTCGTAGGAACCGGTTAAGGTTAATCCACTGCTAGAGTAACTCATAAATCACTAGAATTTGCACCAGTTAAGTTAAGTCGTTGCGAGAGGCGATCGTACCCGGGCGGCTAATTAATCTTGGTAGCTAGAATGGATAGAGAGAACGTTCGCCGGTCTTAAACCTAAGGGTAAGGAGTTATGGTGGTGTCTTAGAATTGATTGAATGAGAATCGAAATCCGCTGATCTGTTGATTGCCAATGCTCTGGGAAACGAAGGGGGATTCAAAGTCTAAGTTCGTCTGTCATCTCTGTTTCAAACCCTAATTCCCAATCTGCTTTAGTTTAATTTGTTTTAATTTCTCTGCATTTCTTAGAATTAGAAGTCGTGGAACTCACACCACGCACAACGTGTTTTTCCTTGAGTAACTTGTTAGTTCTTAAGTAGCCAATCATTTGAAGGCCCGTGGAATACGATCTACCCTAGCTTTTGTAGCTTTGTTAGTTTATTTGCGTGAATCATCAACGACAGGTTCACCAAATCACAAGACCAGCGGTTTCAATTCTCATTCAATCAATTTAGATACACCACCATAACTCCTTACCCTTAGATTTAAGACCGGCGAACGTTCGCTCTATCCGTTCTAACTACCAAGATTAATTAGCCGCCCGAGTACGGTCGCTTCTTGCGACGACAAAACTAACTGGTGCAATTACTAATGATTAATGAGTTACTCTTGAAGCGGATTAACCCTAACTGGTTCCTACGAAAGGCACACTCCAATGAATAGGTTAACTGGTTGAATTGATGTTTTAAAGTAAGGCGAGCGTTCGCTTCTATCCTCAGCTTAACAAGAATCTAAACTAGGTGATCAAGAAAGATAAGTTTTAATGTTTTAAAGCAGGGAAGCTGTCTGGCGACAAACCCTAACTATACACAAACCTAATCTAGGTGATCAACCAGAACATAAACATAAATAATCAAGAACAAAACAACCATGCAAAGAGAAACTGATTGAACTTTGAATCTAATTACCGCCGATCCGTGACCGCTTTAAAGCTCTGGGTCACTTAGGGTTCATCTAATCTAAGCTCTACGAGTTTAGCTACTCATATTAGATACAAGAGAATTAAAGACAAACAAGGAATACATCTCAGGTAGGAAGAACAGAGAAGAACTGTAAAACCTAATTTGACGAATCCGTGAAGCTTCAATCTCAAGGATCTTCAACTCTCAGCTCCGAGCTCTCCGAGGTGGAAGGATGGCGTCACGATCTCTTCTTAGCTCTTCGAACTCTAAAAAACTCTCTCTCGAACTTCTTAGGTCTGGAACTTGTGAAAGTTTATTATGAAAAGTGTATTATGAGGTCTCCTCTGAATTGGCCGCCGGTTAAGTATTTATACTTAACTCTAAGTTCGTCGGATTTGCCTGGATTTTTCGGTGAAAACTTAAGGAGTTTTCGCCAAAAACTTCAGTGTAAATTGCTGGCTTCCGTCGACTGATCTCCTGTGAGTTTTAAGTCTAGAGTTTTCGGTGAAAACTTTGACTTCTCGCCGAAAACTTCTTCTTGTGAGCTCTGCCGATTTCTTCTAGAGTTTTCGGCGAAAACCTCAGGTCTTTTCGCCGAAAACTTATGTGTAAAATGGGGTAGGATTTGTGTTGACTTGATTGACTCCTCGGATTGATTCCGGTGCGGTTCCTCGGGGTTCCAATGCCTTAGACACGTCCTTGGTTACATTATTTGACGGCAAAAACCTGTGCTATCACGAAAACACTAGAAAACCATCAAATAGACCCGAAACGGGCCAAAGTAACACAAATGGCACGAGATAGAGCAGTTGAGTGAATCTTCGCTATTCTACCCTAAAAACCATGTCTTAAGCCAAGAAATGTCGCTTAAATGAGGCTGATAATCACATCAAATCGAGTGTCATCAAAATACCCCACACTTAAGCTTTTACTTGTCCTCAAGCAAACTGAATAGAAAACGCTCATGTTCACAATTGATAAGATCGATTAAGTTGAAGTTCAAGCATTCACAATGAATTATTAGACAGCTACTCCTAGAACAGGAAACCTAACATGCATATTGAACAGCTAAACAACCTGGTCTCACTAAAAACTGCACACGACAAGTAGTAGTAACCAATCATGCATGAATTTGACCTGACCGACCAGAATCCTCACACAGATAATATTTTAGTACAAGGGGAACTCTCATTCTCTGTGTTTAAGGACGTGTTTATGCTCTAAATCATTTTCTGTTACTGAATTCTGTCATAAGTTTGCAATTCGACCACATGTCCACCACTGTGACAACACGAGGAACTAGTCAAGAAGGACTTCCCTGCTTGGGACTGTAACGAATTCTACACTACAAGGGTTAAAATGAGATGGATGAAGGGAATGTATGATGATGGCTTTGGTGCGATGTAGCTTTTGACTAACTTCCCTCGAATATAGCCTATGGCTTCCTACCGTCTAACCAGACACGGGTGGAATAGTGTACGCTCGTCCTATGATACACTCAAGCAACCTAGCACTTTTATTTTCTTTACACACATTTTTTTCTGAATTTTCTTTTGACTTCGTTCTTCCATATGTAGGGAGAAGAACGTTATCGAACTGAACTGTAAACTTTGAAACTTTGAACTTTTCTGTATTTTTGAAATTTTTCTTATTTTCTTCTTTTTCTAATTTTTTTTTCTTTTGTGCCGAATCTTTCTTTTAGTTGCTAGAGGGGTTTACACGTCTGGATATAATAGCTATGACCACCTGTTTAATGTCTATAGGCAGGTTACCACTTCCGGTAGGCTAATATAGAACTACAACCACATGGGATCAATGGGGAATGAAAGAATGGGGATTGGCTGTAATGTATATCAAACCGAAAGAACCTGTCAATTAGCCTAATGGATTTAACGTTAGGTAGGCTATCTGGCTTAGTAGCTGAATCTAGGTGCCCCTATGGTGAACCTGTCGTTGAGGGTTCAGCCAAATAAAAACTACTAATGCTAAGAAAAAGCGTATAGCAGATCGTATTCAACTCGAGGTTTCTTCTAATCGACTACTTTGAAGAAGCTGGCAATTTATTCAGGTTTAAACACGTAGTGCGTGGTGTGAGTTCCACGACTTCTAATCTAATGAACGAAGGAAAATAAAAGACATAAAAGTAAAAGGTTGACTAACGGGAAGATAGACGAACTTAGATTTCGAATCCCCCTTAGATCACCAGAGCAACGGCAATCACAAGATCAGCGGTTTTCAATTCTAATTCAATCAATTACTAAGTCACCACCATAACTCCTTATCCATAGGTTTAAGACCGGCGAACGTTCGCTCTATCCGTTCTAACTACCAAGATTAACTAGCCGCCCGGGTACGGTCGCCTCTCGCAACGACTTAATTAATTGGTGTGATTACTAGTGATTAATGAGTTACTCTTGCAGTGGATTAACCCTAACCGGTTCCTACGAAAGGCACGCTCCAATTATAAGGTTAATTGTTCAATTCGATGTTCTAAAGTAAGGCGAGCGTTCGCTTCTATCCTTAGCTTAACAAGAATCTAATCTAGGGGATCAATCCAGACAAGAAACATGAACAATGAAGAACGAATCAAACATGCAAAGAGAAACTGATTGAACTTCGAATCTAATTACCGCCGATCCGTGAACGCTTTAAAGCCCTGGGTCACTTAGGGTTCATCTAATCTAAGCTCTACAAGTTCAGTTACTCATATCAGAAACAAGAGAATCAAAGGCAACAATGAAGATCATCATACAGAGGAAGAACAGATAAGAACTGAAAAACCTAATTCTGACGACTCCCGCGAAGCTTCAATCTACTGGATCTTCAACTTTAAGCTCCGAGTTCTCCGAGGTGGAAGGATGGCATCACGATCTCTCCACAGATCTTCGAACTCTCTAAACTCTATCTATCGACCCTAGAGTCGGCTGACTCTCAAGAGTCTGATTTGAGAAAATAAGAATAATGAATTGTTCGTTTGATGATGTCCCTCTTGTTGGCTGCCGGCTGCTTCTTTAAATAGGTATGTTTTAGGGTTTCCAATACAGCGCCGGATTTGGAAGGGATTTTCGCCGAAAATAATGAAGTATTTTCGCCGAAGATGATCTGATGTTTTCGCCGAAACCATAGGGATAGTTTTGGCGAAACTGGCTTTGAGTTCAATGCTCCGCCGGCTGTTCAATGTCTTCGGTCCGAGCAATTGATTGATTTCGCCGAAACCATCCTTCTCTTGGCATCAGTTGATTTGAACTGCTGGTTTCGCCGAAATTGGAGGCCTGGTTTCGCCGAAACTGTAAGTGTGAATGGGCAGATTTTCGGTTTGACTTTGATTGGCTCCTTTGATCGATTCCGGTTCAGTTCCTCGATGTTCCTATGCCTTAGACACGTCCATGGCTACTTTATTTGACGGCAAAAACCTGTGCTTACGCAAAAACACTAGAAAACCATCAAATAGACCTAAAAAGGGCCAAAGTAACCAAATCGGTAGGAAATAGGGTAGTTGAGTGAATATTCGCTATTTTACCCCTAAAACCACGTTCCAAGCAAGGAAATGTCGCTTAAATGAGGCTGATAATCACGTCAAATCGAGTGTCATCAAATACCCCACACTTAAGATTTTGCTTGTCCTCAAGCAAACTGAACTAGAATACACTCAAATTCACAAATGACACGAGATTAAACCGAGATTCAATTCTAACAGTTTGGTTTAGACTGTTCCACGTAGAAAGAGTGACCTACACATGCAAGAACATGAACCAAATAAATTTTCGATCTCACTAATCTCTGCACACTTCAAGTAGTGGTTTTAACAAAGCTCGTTTCTTGGTAAAACAATTAATCATAATTAACCGACTACGATAACACCAATTCTAATCAAAAAGACTTTAAGCTCTAGCCATGATGTGGATGCGGAGGTAGGAAAAGTGACGTGGCTATCGACTTGACTTCATCCGTTTCTAGATCTGTGCGTTACATGTTCTAGCTAGGACCGATTTAAACAACAATTTATTTCAAGTTTCAACTTCTTCGTTCAATTTATTTACTGCATACTAGTGCTCGATACCAAACACTTCACTTAGGTGTTGGACCTGCCTAGCTCACAGTATTTGTGCTTATGCTAGTGCTCAACCCGAACACTTCACTTAGGTGTCGGGCTTGCCTAGCTTTATTTTTAGCACTTTTAAGAACTTAGCATTGATTCGATTAACTCAATTACTTGATTTAACAATTTAGCCACTTAATCCTAGCTAGTTATAACTTTTTACACAAGATTTCGAATTGGATTTCCATCTAATCTCAAGCCACAATCACAGGTGATCAAATATGGAGTGAAAAACATGGAAGAAGCTAGCATTTATCATCTTAGAACGGTGTTATCGAGCTTTGTTATTAACAGACCATAAAATTCAATTAATTCAAGTTTCAACTACTGAAGTGATTTATGATCTGTTCTGACCTAGACTCATTTAATATCAGTTCCAACACGTTGGTTACAGGTTCTAAGTGGAACAGTCTAGACGTCATTGTTCAAAATTGAAGTCAATTTAACATCAAGAGTCAAGAATTGAGCAATTCTATGCTAGAGAATTTTCAAATTTGAACCACAGAATCATAGATAGCAAGCAAGATCATGCATAATCCTAGACTCCTACCCCACACTTAAACGGTTCTGTGTCCTCACAGGACTAAACTAGAGTAGAGAGACACGAAGAACCTGTGACGAGATGGTCGGTGTAGCGGATGAGCACGGAGCGTCCGGAGTAGAGCGGAGTAGCTACTCGAGTTCCTGCAAAAACAAAAACAACAAAAAGATCAAAAGGATACCGAGACAAGTGTCCCGGATCCACACAGAATAAAAGTCGAACAAAGAAGGTTAAGGGGAATTTTGAAAATATTTTGACTATTTTTTTATTTTTTATTTATTTTTTATTTTTTCAAATTCACGGCACGACACTCCTAGAGAAATCTAGATCATCCAAGCTCAATTAGTTTAGAAAAAATCACACCGAAATAGCAGACACGCAAAACGAGGTAGACCGGTATTAAACTCATCAAAATTCAACAATCAATATGTCAAAAGATTCGAAATTGAAAACCCAACAACTAACCTTTTAGACACGACTCAAGAAAATGGACGGAAAGCGACGAAGTTGGCTAAAACGTGAAAAACTTGTTTCGGGCATAACTGGAGCTACAGAGCTCCGATTTGGACGATCAAGTATGCGTTAGAATCGGGCTGAAAAAAGGAATCTGATTTTCAAAATAGAACAAATTTTCGGCGAGAATTTCATAATATTTTCGCCGAAAATATCTTCGAAAACTGGCAAAAATAATGAGAAGTTCATTGTTTGCAGTTTTCAGATAGAAATTTATTATTTTTCACCGAAAAATATATATTTTTTTTTTCAAAACCCAACCGAAACGAATCAAAACGAAAGGAAAATAAACTGACACTTTGGCTCCCCCGAACCTGACTCGAACGACGAAAAAGACTGACTCAAAAATTCAAAAACGGACTCCAGCCGTGGGTTGCCTCCCACGAAGCGCTCTTGCTTAACGTCCTTGAGCCGGACGATACCTGTTAGGGACCCCAACTCAGAAGTTCCTTGAAGTCAATCGTCTTCTTCAAGGATAGCGGTTGAGTGCCATGTAGCACTCCAGCAGGGTAATGTAACCGGTAGTGTTCCAGTAGATCGTGGTTCTGGTTGGATGACCAGTTCTTCTTGAATTCTCCTTCTGAAGGAGGAAAGAGGTAGTACGGCGCGACATGTTCAATGAGCTCCATCTTCTCTACGGGTTGACTCGGTGGAAGTGTAGGTGAGGGTATCTCCTCAATCTCTATGTGCTCGTCTTTGGTTTCAACTTCAAGATGGATTGGCTTTTATCTTCATCAACCACCACCGCCAAGGATTCTTCTAGCTCATAATAGTCATGGATAGGATCATCATCTTCTTCTTCGAACAGCTCTTGAGCGTCTTTTGTCATTAACTGCTTTGGTTGCTCGAGCTTGATGTCCGTCGCGAGATGAGCTTGTAGCATTGAAGAGATATTATCCAAGGCAGATTGGGTTCTCGACGAGCATTGTTGATGTTCATGAAGCATCTCTTGGTTATCTCTAGCGCCTCTTCGATGCTCTTGTTGGTGTATCTCTTGGTGACCTTGTAGCATTGAAAAGATATTATCAAAGAGGGAGTCAAATCTCGCCGTCTGTAGTTGTTGTTGATGTAGCAATTCTTGATAATCTTCGGGATATGGTGCTTCATTGATGTACCGCTCTCGGTACCGGTCATCCCACCTGTTACCCTGCATAATCAAAACTAAGAAGCACTACCCAGGTAAATCATGGAAGTATGGAGGAAAATAAATGGCAAGGCGGAACGGTAGAAGAATAAAATGCCAACTCTTCTTTCAAACAATTAGAAGAGTCCCCGGCAACGGCGCCAATTTGGTGAACCTGTCGTTGAGGGTTCAGCCAAATAAAAACTACTAATGCTAAGAAAAAGCGTATAGCAGATCGTATTCAACTCGAGGTTTCTTCTAATCGACTACTTTGAAGAAGCTGGCAATTTATTCAAGTTTAAACACGTAGTGCGTGGTGTGAGTTCCACGACTTCTAATCTAATGAACAAAGGAAAATAAAAGACAGAAAAGTAAAAGGTTGACTAACGGGAAGATAGACGAACTTAGATTTCGAATCCCCCTTAGATCACCAGAGCAACGGCAATCACAAGATCATCGGTTTTCAATTCTAATTCAATCAATTACTAAGTCACCACCATAACTCCTTACCCTTAGGTTTAAGACCGGCGAACGTTCGCTCTATCCGTTCTAACTACCAAGATTAACTAGCCGCCCGGGTACGGTCGCCTCTCGCAACGACTTAATTAATTGGTGTGATTACTAGTGATTAATGAGTTACTCTTGCAGTGGATTAACCCTAACCGGTTCCTACGAAAGGCACGCTCCAATTATAAGGTTAATTGTTCAATTCGATGTTCTAAAGTAAGGCGAGCGTTCGCTTCTATCCTTAGCTTAATAAGAATCTAATCTAGGGGATCAATCCAGACAAGAAACATGAACAATGAAGAACGAATCAAACATGCAAAGAGAAACTGATTGAACTTCGAATCTAATTACCGCCGATCCGTGACCGCTTTAAAGCCTTGGGTCACTTAGGGTTCATCTAATCTAAGCTCTACAAGTTCAGTTACTCATATCAGAAACAAGAGAATCAAAGGCAACAATGAAGATCATCATACAGAGGAAGAACAGATAAGAACTGAAAAACCTAATTCTGACGACTCCCGCGAAGCTTCAATCTCATGGATCTTCAACTTTAAGCTCCGAGTTCTCCGAGGTGGAAGGATGGCGTCACGATCTCTCCACAGATCTTCGAACTCTCTAAACTCTATCTATCGACCCTAGAGTCGGCTGACTCTCAAGAGTCTGATTTGAGAAAATAAGAATAATGAATTGTTCGTTTGTTGATGTCCCTCTTGTTGGCTGCCGGCTGCTTCTTTAAATAGGTACGTTTTAGGGTTTCCAATACAGCGCCGGATTTAGAAGGGATTTTCGCCGAAAATAATGAAGTATTTTCGCCGAAGATGATCTGATGTTTTCGCCGAAACCATAGGGATAGTTTCGGCGAAACTGGCTTTGAGTTCAATGCTCCGCCGGCTGTTCAATGTCTTCGGTCCAAGCAGTTGATTGATTTCGCCGAAACCATCCTTCTCTTGGCATCAGTTGATTTGAACTGCTGGTTTCGCCGAAATTGGAGGCCTGGTTTCGCCGAAACTTAAGTGTGAATGGGCAGATTTTCGGTTTGACTTTGATTGGCTCCTTTGATCGATTCCGATTCAGTTCCTCGATGTTCCTATGCCTTAGACACGTCTATGGCTACTTTATTTGACGGCAAAAACCTGTGCTTATGCAAAAAACACTAGAAAACCATCAAATAGACCCAAAATGGGCCAAAGTAACCAAATCGGTAGGAAATAGGGTAGTTGAGTGAATATTCGCTATTTTACCCCTAAAACCACGTTCCAGGCAAGGAAATGTCGCTTAAATGAGGCTGATAATCACGTCAAATCGAGTGTCATCAAATACCCCACACTTAAGATTTTGCTTGTCCTCAAGCAAACTGAACTAGAATACACTCAAATTCACAAATGACACGAGATTAAACCGAGATTCAATTCTAACAGTTTGGTTTAGACTGTTCCACGTAGAAAGAGTGACCTACACATGCAAGAACATCAACCAAATAAATTTTCGATCTCACTAATCTCTGCACACTTCAAGTAGTGGTTTTAACAAAGCTCGTTTCTTGGTAAAACAATTAATCATAATTAACCGACTACGATAACACCAATTCTAATCAAAAAGACTTTAAGCTCTAGCCATGATGTGGATGCGGAGGTAGGAAAAGTGACGTGGCTATCGACTTGACTTCATCCGTTTCTAGATCTGTGCGTTACATGTTCTAGCTAGGACCGATTTAAACAACAATTTATTTCAAGTTTCAACTTCTTCGTTCAATTTATTTACTGCATACTAGTGCTCGATACCAAACACTTCACTTAGGATTTGAACAAGTCGGTTTTCAGGTTCTAGTTAAGCAGTCTAAGCATCATTACGATTTGAACAACAACTTAACAAAAAAAATCAAGAACTGAGCAATTCTAATGCTAGAGAAACTGGAAAGGCACCAAGAAACACACACACACAATTAAGGGCAATCAAGTTGATGCAAGGTTCTCTAGCATCCTACCCCACACTTAAACCGTTCTGTGTCCTCACATGACTAAATTAGAGTAGAGAGATACGAAGAACCTGTAATGAGATGGTCAGTGTAGTAGATGAACACGGAGCATCCGGAGTAGAGCGGAGTAGCTACTCAAGTTCCTACAAAACAAAAACAACAAAAAGATCAAAAGGAAACCGGGACAAGTGTCCCGGATCCACACAAAATAAAAGTCAAACAAAGACGGTTTAGGGGAATTTTGGAAATATTTTGAATTTTTTTTAGAACGGCACAACTCCACGGCACAACACTCATAGAGCAATCTAGAACGTCTAAGTTCAATCAGATCAGCAAAAATCACACCGAAACAGTAGGCACGCAAAACGAGGTAGACCAGAGTGAAACTCGTCAAAATTCAACAATCAACATGTCAAAAGATTCGAAATTTAAAACCCAACAACTAAACTTTAAGACATGACTCAAGAAAATGGACGAAAAGCGACGAAGTTGGCCAAAAACGTGAAAAGCTTGTTTCGGGGATAACCGGAGCTACAGAGCTTCGATTTGGGTGATCAAGTATGCGTTGGAATCGGACCAAAAAAAGGAAACTGATTTTTAGAAACAGACACAAGTTTTCGGCGAAAACTTTGAAGTTTTCGCCGAAAACTTCTTCAAAAAACAGGCAAAAATAAAATAGACGCCACTGTTTGAAAAATGGGAAAAGATTTCGGCGAGAACTTTTAGTTCTCGCCGAATACTTGTTTTAGAACCCCCCTTTTTTTTAAAAACCCAACCAAAAACAAATCAAAATGAAAGGAAATTAAACTGACACTTTGGCTCCTCCGAACCTGATTCGAACGACGAAAAGACTGACTGAAAAATTCAAAACAGACTCCAGCCGTGGGTTGCCTCCCACGAAGCGCTCTTGCTTAACGTCCTTGAGCCGGACGATACCTGGATGGCGATCAAGAGACATCCCAACTCATGATTTCTCTTAGGCTCGAGTCGGAGTTCATGAAATACAGCTTTGGGGATCCTCCGGCAAGTGTGAACTTCTTCCCGTTTGCGTGAATTAGCTTGGTTCGTTCGCTGGGAAGGTGACCAGAAATTTCAAATGGCCCGAACAGTTCTTTCGAAGGAGCGTCCTTCTCTTTATTCTCCTTCTTTATCTCGCCAGGATCTTTAACTTTTGGCGATTCATGAGGGGATGCCGTCAGATCTTCCTTCTTTCCCGGCTTTTGTGCCGTCGGCTCATTCTTTAGATTAGGGACCTGTCCGACACCTGGCAAGCAAATTTCTGAAGAAACTCTAGATTTTCATTAGTAATGGAGTTGACCGAAGCCAACTCCACAGCTTCAACAGATAAGCAATGTGCCTCTTCTTTGACAGGGACTTGCATACCGTCCTTGAGACGGAATGTCATGGTATCCTTGCCGACCCTTAATGTCAACGAGCCATTCGGGACATTAATGTTAATGCCGGCTGTCGCCATAAACGGTCGGCCTAGGAGAAGAGTGACATCTTCACCTCGAGTATCCATAACAACAAAATCAGCTAGAATAGTAAAAAGACCACAACTGACAACCACGTCTTCTATTAATCCCTTAGGTAATTTAACAGATCTGTCGGCAAACACTAAATGCATGCTAATCGATTTCAATTATCCTAGGTTCAATTTCTCATACAAGCAAGTAGGCATGACATTAATGGAAGAACCTAGATAAATTAAACTACGATCAATTTTTACATCATTAATAGTGCAAGGAAAAGTAAAAGCACCGGGATCGCGACACTTAGCTGGGGGAGGTATGACGGTCGTCTGGCTGTGGATCGCGGAGCATTCTTCCTCGAGGGAGACGGAAGACAATTCTCCCTTCTTCTTGTTCTTCACAAGATCTTTCGTGACTTTTCCAACCTCAGGTATCATCTAGATAGCATCAGTAACTGGTATCTTGATATATGTGTTCTTCAAGTATCCATACCACTTTCTGTATCGGGTATCATGATCTTTCTCCTGTGATTGCGCAGCCTTAGGAAACGGGATCTGAAGCTGATATGGAGGAGGTGGTGGCGCAGGTGATGTCTTTGTCAAGGGAGGCGGGGTAGTCATCTCCTCTTCTTCTTCTTTATCCTCCTCCTCAATCTCTGGCTTGTCAATGGCTATAGCATCAGGAATTATGGCCGAATCAGGAGCTGTAGGACCAGTTAATTGCTTGCCGCTTCTTGTGGAGATGGCCTTGGCGTGCTCCTTCCTAATGGTAGAGTCATCTTGAACCGATGATTGATTAAAGAAGGGGATACTAGGTATCATGCTAGCCATGCTATTCACCGCGCTCTCCACTCGCCGACCTCGAGCTTCATGATCTTGATTTAAGACGGCTTGAAGCTTGAATTTCTCCTCGTGGTCATTGAGTCTTGCCAAGATCAGGTCGAGCTTCTTGTCTATCTTGATTTCCCAAGTATTCTCAAACGTGTAATTCTGAGGCTGCTGTCCTCCGGTGAATCCAGGGGGTAAAATTCACTTCCCCTATAGACCAGACATCTGCTGTACCAAAATTCTTCTTTATTTCTTTCTGTACTTCGATCTTGATCTGATCTTCAATGCTTGATTGGCTCTTAGCTGCTCAAACTGTCTCTCCCAATTCCTGGACTTAGATGCGCAGTTTGCAAAGTGAAGAAGAGCAGCTTTTGGTGCGAGTGCGGTGTAGTCGCCATCAGCTAAGGCGTTAACCCATTTAGCCAATTCTTCGTTCATCCTTCGGGAAAAGAACTCGGCTAGTTGTCTCTGCTCGAATCCATGATGAGGGCGATCGTAGAGGAGTTCTTGGAATTCGTTCCAAGCATCATATAAACTTACTCCTTTCTTCTGAGAAAATCTGGCAATGCTGTCCTTATAAGCTGTAGTTCTTGAAGGAGGAAAGTATTCCTCTATGAAGTCTTGAGCTAGATTGTCCCAGTCGATGTAGTGGCCAGGTAGTTTCCTACTGAGCCATCTCTTGGCGGTGCCTCTAACAGAGAATGGGAAGACTCGTAAGCATAATGTGTTCTTACCGAGGTTCCCACTCTTGAACGTCTCGCACATGGCTAGGAAGTTCGTCAAATGTAAGTGTGGGTTATCTTGCGGCTTCCCTTCGAACTGAACATCCCTATATATCGCTTCCAGGAAGGGGATCGTGATCTCATAGTCAGGATCGTCATTGTTGTGCGGCACAGCGATGCTAGACCAAAAATTAGCCGCACTCGATTTATTGTAATCCGCCATGGTGCATTGAGCAGCCATTACGAAGGAGAAGGTGGTAGTGAATCTGAAGTAGTGGATGAAGCGGACGAAGATGAGGAGTTCTCCTTCAACTCCTCGATCTTAATAGGGGTAGGAGGTGTAGGCGGAATGATTCTGATTTGCTTCTGAACTCGCGGTCGCTTTGGCGGAGCAGAACTACCCGGCTTAAACGGAGAATGAGTGAGCGAGCGAATCATAAACCTGTAAAACAACATACAAGCAACAAAAGCAAACATAACCGGCGTAAAATCAAAGTGTGATGCAATATGAAAGATGGAAAGGTAGATTAATAAATGCCAACTCTTCTTTCAAACAATATAAAAGAGTCCTCGGCAATGGCGCCAATTTGATGTGCTGCAAAACAGTGATCAAATACTACCAAGCTAGAAGCAAGATAGATCGTATTCCATAGGGTTTCTTCCAATCGTCTACTCAAATATGAAGGCAATTTATTCAGGTTTAAACACGTTGTGCGTGGTGTGAGTTCCACGACTTCTAAACTAAGATGCAGGGAAATTAAAATGAAATTAAAAGACAGAATGATCGGTTGGTTTAGACAGACGACAGACAAGCTTAGATTTCGAATCCCCCTTAGATCACGAGGGTAACAACAATCACAAGACCAGGGGTTTTCAATTCTCATTCAATCAATTTCTATACACCACCATAACTCCTTACCCTTAGGTTTAAGACCGGTGAACGTTCACTCTATCCGTTCTAACTACCAAGATTAATTAACCGCCCAAGTACGGTCGCTTCTTGTGACGACAAAACTAACTGGTGCAATTACTAATGATTAATGAGTTACTCTTGAAGCGGATTAACCCTAACTGGTTCCTACGAAAGGCACACTCCAATGAATAGGTTAACTGGTTGAATTGATGTTTTAAAGTAAGGCGAGCGTTCGCTTCTATCCTCAGCTTAACAAGAATCTAAACTAGGTGATCAAGAAAGACAAGTTTTAATGTTTTAAAGTAGGGAAGCTGTCTGGCGACAAACCCTAACTCAAATCAAACCTAATCTAGGCGATCACCCAGAACATAAACATAAACAATCAAGAACAAAACAACCATGCAAAGAGAAACTGATTGAACTTTGAATCTAATTACCGCCGATTCGTGACCGCTTTACAGCCCTGGGTCACTTAGGGTTCATCTAATCTAAGCTCTATGAGTTTAGCTACTCATATTAGATACAAGAGAATTAAAGACAAACAAGGAATACATCTCAGGTAGGAAGAACAGAGAAGAACTGTAAAACCTAATTTGACGAATCCGTGAAGCTTCAATCTCAAAGATCTTCAACTCTCAGCTCCAAGCTCTCCGAGGTGGAAGGATGGTGTCGCGATCTCTTCCTGGCTCTTCGAACTCTCAAAAACTCTCTTTCGAACTTCTTAGGTTTGAAACTTGTGAAAGTTCTATTATGAAAAGTGTATTATGAGGTCTCCTCTGAATTGGGCCGCCGGTTAAGTATTTATACTTAACCCTAAGTTCGCCGGATTTGCCTGGATTTTTCGGCGAAAACTTAAGGAGTTTTCACCAAAAACTTCAGTGTAAATTGCTGGCTTCCGTCGACTGATCTCCTGTGAGTTTTAAGTCTAGAGTTTTCAGCGAGAACTTTGACTTCTCGTCGAAAACTTCTTCTTGTGAGCTCTGTCGATTTCTTCTGGAGTTTTCGGAGAAAACCTTAGGTCTTTTCGCCGAAAACTTATGTGTAAAACGGGGCATGATTTGTGTTGACTTGATTGACTCCTCGGATCGATTCTGGTGCGGTTCCAATGCCTTAGACATGTCCTTGGTTACATTATTTGATGGCAAAAATCCGTGCTATCACAAAAACACTAGAAAACCATCAAATAGACCCAAAACGGGCCGAAGTAACACAAATGGCACGAGATAGAGCAGTTGAGTGAATATTTGCTATTCTACCCTAAAAACCATGTCTTAAGCCAAGAAATTTCGCTGAAATGAGGCTGATAATCACGTCAAGTCGAGTGTCATCAAAATACCCCACACTTAAGCTTTTGCTTGTCCTCAAGCAAACTGAATAGAAAACGCGCATGTTCACAATTGATAAGATCGATTAAGTTGAAGTTCAAGCAGTCACAATGATTTATTAGACAGATACTCCCAGAACAGGAAACCTAACATGCATATTGATCAGCTAAACAACCTGGTCTCACTAAAAACTGCACACGACAAGTAGTAGTAACCAATCATGCAAGAATTTGACCTGACCGACCAGACTCCTCACACAGATAATATTTTAGTACAAGGGGAACTCTCATTCTCTGTGTTTAAGGACGTGTTTCTGCTCTCAATCATTTTCTATTACTGAATTCTGTCATAAGTTTGCAATTCGACCACATCTCCACCACTGTGACAACACGAGGAACTAGTCAAGAACGACTTCCCTGTTTGGGACTATAACGAATTCTACACTACAAGGGTTAAGATGAGATGGATGAAGGGAATGTATGATGATGGCTTTGGTGCGGTGTAGCTTTTGACTAACTTCCCTCGAATCTAGCCTATGGCTTCCTACCGTCTAACCAGACACTGGTGGAATAGTGTACGCTCGTCCTATGGTACCCTCAAGCAACCTAGCACTTTTATTTTCTTTACACATATTTTTTTCTGAATTTTATTTTGACTTCGTTCTTCCATATGTAGGGAGAAGAACGTTATCGAACTGAACTGTAAACTTTGAAACTTTGAACTTTTCTGTATTTTCAAAATTTTTCTTATTTTCTTTTTTTCTTTTCTTTTGTGCCGAATCTTTCTTTTAGTTGCTAGAGGGGTTTACACGTCTAGACATAATAGCTAAGACCACTTGTTTAATGGCTATAGGCAGGTTACCACAAACCGACTTCCGGTAGGCTAATCTAGAACTACAACCACAGGGGATCAATGGGGAATGAAAGAATGGGGATTGGCTGTAATGTATATCGAACCGAAAGAACAGGCCAAGCTCAAGGGTTTAAACCTAATGGATTTAACGTTAGGTAGGCTATCTGGCTTAGTAGCTGAATCTAGGTGCCCCTATCATTCTAGAACTCGTGTCATCGTGTGGTCTCGAATAGGTCTTATGCAAATTCTAAGCATTCAAGAAAATAGAAAACCACTCAAAAAGAATTGAAATTGCAAGTTACGTGCAATGGATCAAAAGCTCACAATTGGTATGCTAGTCGGATTCGGTCATTTTCATGCAATCAAAGCGACAAACTACAAGTGTGATTTTAAAAATTTTGTTCTGACTAGGCAATTTAGCATCAAAGTAGACAAGTCGGTTTTCAGGTTCTAGGTTAAGCAGTCAAATAGACCCGAAACGGGCCAAAGTAACACAAATGGCACGAGATAGATTAGTTGAGTGAATATTCGCTATTCTACCCTAAAAACCATGTTTTAAGCCAAGAAATGTCATTTAAATGAGGCTGATAATCACGTGAAATCGACTGTCATCAATGCCTCATTTAATTTACCGATGATGAGGCTCCTCTTTTCATGCTGTTGATCCAAGGGGAGGCACATTCATCGAGAACCGTGTTTAGGCCATTTATTGGTCGAGGTTTCCCATGCATGCCTGGGGGTGGGGGGAGGAATGACGCCTGCCCACCCCATGATTGCCACCTGGTCTTCGTGTCGCTTTGGCGACCTTTAAGGTTCCCATGCACATCATCACAATAAATAAGGGTTGTTTTTCTCACTTTGCATTCACCTTACTTTATTGAGATTTTAGAGTGTCTGCCCTAAGTGATAAAAGCCGCCTTAACAGAGAGCCTACTAATTTTCTGAGCATTCCTCTCTCACTTTCTTGCTACCTTCCCTTCCATAATTGGGTTCTAACGTCGAGTTTTCTTCTTCATCCAAGCAACACACGTCTTACTAAGTCTCCTACACGCTTTTATTTATTTATTTCTTTATGTTAAGATGTCCTCTAGTACTTCTTCATCTTCCTCATATGAGAGCCTTTTAAATGAGGTCCTTAAATGTTTTTGAAAATGTAGGGAGTCTCAACCATCGCCCCGGCCTCGAAAACCGAGGGTGGGTGGAGTTCCTCTGACCATCCGCCCTTTGGCCTTCATCTCCCTCCTCTTCTAATTTGCACCCGTTGCTCTTCTGATGTAGGAGGCTAGTATGAAGGGGAAAGAGAGACTGGGCATGGGGATTGTCTAGTGAATTGAGTTCGTTGTTGCCCACATTGTCTGCTTCATTAGCCGAATATCCTCCTCATGAGGGCGGCGACGATCCACCGTTCTACACCTAGGCCTCAAGCTCCACTACTGAGCACCTTGAGGCCTCTTTCTCTTTCGATGAGTTCGCTTTTGAGGGAGATGTGTGGACATCAAAGGAGAAGTGTCTAGGGTAGATGATGATGCAGTGGGTGCCCGTTGTAAAAACAAGAAGAAAGAGTAGAAGCTCCCGTCGATGCCTTACGAGGAGGATCCCAACATCTCCTATATCCCCTTTGAGGATTTTGAATATGAAGAAGAGATATCTGAGGATGAAGAACTCCCGACACCACTCATTAGCAATTGAGCCATCAGGAGCAGAAGAGGTTCTTCACCTCCTCCAGCAAGAAGGACATCGTCCCCAACAACAACAGGTGCCTCTAGGCAGCAGGGATTCGTCCGCTCCTTCCGAGGTTTTGACAACCTGCGTCCTCCCACGAAAGATATGGCTCTCTAGTGATGTCCTGGGAGGAGATGTGAGTAGATGCTTCGTCATTGACAGCCACCATGTGTACGGGTTGGGGTATTTCCCCTACATCAAGACGTCCACACTTGTTTGAATGCTGAAAGGGTTCCATCTTCCTTGGTGCTTCACGTACGCTGCTCCTTCCCATCTATGCTCCATGGCGACTTCCCTCTAGGTGGGTAGGCATGTGGACGAAGGCTATAGCCTACACACTTTGCCTTCCATTGGAGGACTAGAAATTAGACGTCTTCAACGTGTTGGGGGCATCTCTAGGGGCGTTTTAGCCACATGTGTGGGCTATACTGGGTGCCTTCAAAGTGACGTGCATAAAGCGTCATGTCTTCCCAAGTACCAAGATCTTCTGACACTTGTACTCCACTTCCATGAACCAAAATAGTATAACCTTTACGAAGCGGAGGACCTACCAAGCACGTGGGTTAGCTCGGTGAAGGCAGACTCGGTGTGGTGGCATAAGTTATTTTTCTTTTGAGCGGATGCTCCCGAAGATGCTTCTTGGTTCAAACAGCTATGGACGCCCTAGTCTTATGGAGATGTGGCAAAATTCAACAACATCTCTTGCGCAGTGAGTATGCTTTGATGATACTTTTAACCTCAAAATTATTGGAAAGTATCGATATATTTGCATGCCCTTTTGTTTCTTCTTACTTCCATCAAATACCTCATCACCACCAACATCCTTGTATCTAGACTACTTGCAAATCCTGCAAGTAGTCTCATTTATGTCATTACCGCAATACAACATACAGTCATTCTCACAAGCATGGATCTTCGTGTACCCCAATCCAAGTCGTTTGATCATTTTCTTAGCACCATATCCTATTGCCAGTATGTTGAAAAACTCAAAAGCTTTTTGCAGCAACTCAATGATAATCACCATTGCTTTATTGCTGATGTGATGCATCCACTTAATATGATAGAGCCTCAAGATGAAAGATAGTTTTGATAACTTCTTACATCCTTCCTATAATGTTGCTTCTCCATCTTTCAGTAAATCCCTCAAGTTTACATTGTCATCAACCAACTCCTCTGTGTGAATAGGGATGCTCATGTCATTAGCTTCATTCATTTGATCTTCCTCGTTAACATCCTAAGAAGTGAGAACTTCATTAGTACGTAGTCTCGTGGACCTCCTCAATAACGACACCAAAAGCATCATTACCCATTGAACGGATGGATGTCGTATGATCATAGTCCTGCACTATTTGACGTGCACTCCTAGAAGACGATCCAAAGTTAAGCTCTCGATGTCGATCCCATACATCGGAAAAATTCATTAATCGGAAAGAGGCTGAACACAAGGGCTTGAAAAGCCAATAATCACTTGTGAAGCAAGCCTTTGAAATGTCGGATCTTCAAATTATTGATCTGGATCTGATATTGTGTTTCTCTTGACAACAACTTTTACCCCAAATCTTTGTTTGTTGTTCTCACATTTGTAAAAATATTTGATTAGTAGAATAATACAAGCATGAACCCAAAGAAGTTAGAGAAATGAAAATCAATTTCCACCAACATACACGAAACAAATTAGATCAACCCAAAGAAGTTAGAGAAATGAAAATCAATTTCCACCAACATGCACGAAACAAATTAGCCATATGAAGAAAGACAAGAGAATATCAAATCTTGTATTTATGTGTAGGAAACAAAACCCCCCTTATCTAAAAACCATAACACACCACTTCTGTGTAACTTGAAAAATCTCACTCTAGACGACTTGCTCATCTCTCCAACACTTTTCTTTTTCTTTTGATATGGTTAATAAATATATTGGCATTAGGATCCTAAATTTTCTTGGGAAAATTAAATTTCTTACTCGAAGTAGATATTTCTTATAAAATTTCGGGACTATCTTTTTTTTTTTTATGAAGGAGAAACATATTATTTCAATAGCATCACCAACTGTTATGGAGAAAACAGTACAAAAGACGAAAAACTAGCTGCAAAAAAAAAAACTATCTACATCTATTTACAAACGAGATAGCCAATCTGCAAGCAAAAGACCGTATGTGTTTGATGAGCAATGCAATGAGCAACCTGTACTAGTGATCGTTGACCATAACAGACAGTTACTTGCTGATTCCAAAAAAGTAATCGAGTGATCGATGCCAGAGTACTAGCCACCATCCACGACTAGTGATCCTGTGATCCTTCAATAGCCTGAGCAAGTAAAAAACTATCTGTATAAACCACAGTAGGAGTAGAAACTGATTTTTTCCATTTCCACTACTACTAAAATTGCCAAAGCCTCCATACATAAAGGTGTTGCACACAAGAAACTTCTTGCTACCATTTACTACATGTCCATCGGCATCATACATAATGGCACTGTAGGCTCCCTTCCGGATTGATGCCAAGTAGGCACCATCACACACAACCTTGTGAGAGAAAGTTGTCAGAGCTAGAGAATTAGTAAAAGGGTTTGAAGAAGAGCTAGAAGATGAGACTATTCTTACAGTAGCACTAGGTTTCCACCTCTGTAAATCCACTAGTCGTCTTGCAGCTAAAGCAATAAAAAAGGTTGAATGTTCTGAAATAGGAATTCATTTCGCATTTTCCAAATGAACCAAATTGTGAATCCTATCTTAGTGGAGGCATCTCTAGAAACTTTAGAAACAATGCCAGCAAACCAATTTCTTGTTGTTTGGCCAGAAGTTGGAATTTGAACTGCGGGCATTACCTGCTACCAAAAAAACATGCTCACATGACAATGAAATAGAAGATGTTCTAAGTTTTCATCATCTGAATTACAAGTCAAACAAGTTGTTACAGATCTGCATCTTCGATTAGCTAAACCAAATCATGTCGGGATAGCATTCCTGCAAAAACGCCATACAAAGAAATGATTTTTGGTGGCAAATCCAATTTCCATAACCACTTCCAAAGTTTCTTTATACTAGGATCCTTCAGATGAGTGATGGAGATCCTATTTAAGATCCAACCTGTAAGAAATTGAATCTTGGAAAATATAGCTCCTTTAAGATTTGAACCCATAAAGAATCAGGTTGTATAAGAATCTTCCATGCCATCTTAGCCACAAAGGCCATATTGAAATCATAGAAATTTCAAAAACCAAGTCCTCCTTTTGAAATCGGCTTGCGAAGTTCATCAGCTGCGAACCAATGTAATTCCGTACTCGAAACATCTCCTGACCACCAGAAGTTAATGATCACCTGATCCATTTTCCTTAGGATATTGGTAGCAAAAAACAAAAAAATAGATAAGATGGCAAAGCCTGAAGGATTGCTTTGATCATAACTGATCTGCAAGCATGAGATAATAAGCTTAACTGTCAGGACTGAGCCTTTGCCGTTAACCTCTCAAACATATAACGGAAATTAACTCCCTTTGTAACTCCCCATTCATTTCGGACGCCTAAGTTCTTCCCAAAAGGGGTAGTTAAGTGAACACCCAACTCAGAGGCAATGCTAATCATGATGTCTTCTGGAGTATTGGAAGAGAACATAATGGATGACTTAGAAGCATTTATTGCTTGTCTTGAAACCTATCAATATCTTCTTAAAACCAACATGATGTTTCTTGCCTCACAGAGTGTCGTAGTTCCAAAAGGCACTGTATCATCTGCAAATAATACATGATGCTGGACATGACAACATCTTTTCAGTCTCAACCCTTGAATCCTTCATTGAAAAACAGATTGTTGTAACATAAAGGAAATGACATTGGAAACCAGGATAAACAAATATGGTGAAAGGGGGCCCCCTATCGGAGACCCCGAGTCGGATGAAAACATTGAGTATGAGAACCATTGAGAAGAACATTAAACCTAATAGTAGTTACTAAATTTTGAAACCACTCAATCCATATGACATCAAAACCCACAACATGAAGAGTGGCAACCAAGAAATCCCAAGACACTCGATCAAAAGCCTTTATGATGTGACTCTATTTCGTGCATTTTAAGACCTATGTTTAGCCTAAGAATCTCCCGGTTTGATCTCGAAATGCCATGACTTATATGCTTTTAGGGATGTTTTATGCAAAGTGCACTTTTGTTGTCCAGAAGCCACTTTGGAGCCAAATTCGTTGTCTATCAGAGTTATCTTTGTGCATTTGCAGGATTTGGCATTTTAGTACGGATGACAAGGAGCACATAGGAGCAAACGAGAGATCAATCGGAGCTAGGACGGAGGAGTTAAGGCCGTTGCAATTTTGGAATTTCTGCACCCAACTATACTGAAGTTCTCGGCGAGAACTCTCAAAGTTCTCGCCGAGAGATATTTTGAGGAATCAAGGGCGGATTATCAAGGGAATTCTCAGCGAGAACTCTGAAATTTCTTGCCGAGAACTTATGACTTTGCCGGCGTACGTATATAAGCTGCTGGACGCGATTTTGGGAGGGGATTGGGACGATTCAACACTCAACGAAAACAGAGTCTTCGACATCGCGACTTCGCCTCTCTCACCATACAATCATTCGCCACCTATCAACCTAGAAGAATTGAAGATCAAGGCAAGTCGAGCTAAGTGAAGTCCTCTCTCCTTGGAGCAACTTGAAGTGCAAGGCTAGAAGATCATCCATGGAACCTAGGGTGTTCCTCTCCTCTTCAATTTAGGTTTCTTCCATGGCTAGGCTAGGCTAGACTTAGGGTTTAGCTTAGTGAGGGATGATCAAGCTAGGATAGAGAGATGATTGATTGAATTGAGTCTTCCATAGTCTATGTGTAATGAATTGGTTCCCAACCTTGTGCTTGATTGCCATGTGAGCTTGATTGTGTCTATGGTACATTTTTAATGTCATTCAATGTATGAAAATTGTTGGATAATGTTGATCTAAGGTTTAGGGATTGTAATTGACTGATTTGAGAGATTGACTGCTCAATTGCAGCCATGTTTCATTTGATTTCCTTGTTGACATTTCTTCAAACACTTGGCATGCATATGGTTTTACATTCATTTAGTAGTTGAAAGACCTATTGATTGTTAACCTTATGTTCTATGATTGACATGAGAGTGTCTTGCATCATTGCCTTGTATTAGAAGTTGTTGATTAGGATTTTAGATGAATTAGCATTACATTGAGCTTGGTTAAAGCACTCCATTCCTTTGTTCATATAGCGAGAGCATAGTTCATGTGGTCTAGGAGTAGTGAGTCGACGGTGCGAGAGTTTGTTGATTCTATTTAAGTGTTTTGTGTGGCCAAGGAATTACACATTGATGCTTGTGACTCAGTTCATCTTTCATTGTTCTTGAGCTTGAGAAATTCCCTTGCTAAGTTGACCTTTCTCTCTCTTGTTTGACCTTCAACTTTCCTTGTTAGTTATTGCTTAGTTGCTCGTTTAGTTTATGCTTTCGAATCGTTCTTACAAACCAAAACTTAATTCAATTGTTTAGACCGTCCATGAGAATGTGAGTAGTGGCCATTGAGAGAACCCCGTGGAAATACGACATTGACTTTGTGAGTTAATTACTTGCACGTCAAGTTTTTGGCGCCGTTGCCAGGGAACTTTCTCAATCCTAAGAAAGCATTTAGTAGTGACGATTCTATTCACCTCCTTCCAATTTAGTTTTGCTTCCTTGCTACTTGTTGTTCGATTTTGTTATCCCACATTGTCGTATTACTTGGGTGTTTTTGTTGTGCTTGTTTGTAGGTACCTTGTGCTAGTGCATGAGGTGGATCACTCGCCTTCAAGCACGACTTCAAAACCTTGAGCAAGTGGTTGATCCCCCAACCTTTTCTCCTCCTCACATAGTTGTAGAAGAAGAAGTTCACCACACCTTACACGAGAACATGTCTCAACACGATGATGAGGACAATCAATCGGAGCATTCCCATCATATGAATGATGATGATCATGGGGGAGAGGCACAAGACGAACATTGGCGGATTATACTCACCCGACTCTCGAAGGGGCGGCCTCAAGTATTATGCGAAGACCCGTCAATGCAAGGAATTTTGAACTCAAGCCTAATATGATCCAGATGGTGCAAAATGGATTGGTGTTCAATGGCATTGATGGTGAATGTCCATCTAGGCATCTCAAGGATTTCTTGGAGATATGCGACACGGTGAAGAATGACCAAGTTCACCCGGATTGTGTGAGACTACGGCTCTTTACTTTCTCACTCAAAGGTAGAGCTAAGACATGGTTGGAGAACCAAACGAGTAGAGCTTTCACCACATGGGAGGGCCTAGCTGAAGCTTTCCTCGAAGAGTTCTTTCCTCCTTATATGACGGATGCAATCCGAGACCGTATCAACCACTTCACACAACATAAGGGAGATCTCTTCCATGAGACTTGGAATAGGTTCCAAGCCCTTCTTCGGTCTTGTCCTCATCACAACACTGCCGAATGGAACTTGGCGGACATCTTTGCTAGGTCCCTTGATTTCGAGAATACAAGGATGATCAATCTAGAGGCCGGAGGTGACTTAAGGATGCTCAATCCCGGAGATTGCCAACAAGACAAGGAGTTGGTCACGACAACAACCTCCTAAGTCTAAGTATGGAAGTGACACTGATGACTATGATTCTCGGGCTGTAAGTGTTGATGCACCAAAGGATTCGTCTAGCTATGAGAAGAAGCCGAAGCTACCGAGGTACCGTGATGAAGATGATCCCATGATCGCTCTCCTTTTGTCCAAGATTGATGCCATGGCCTCTCAAGTAAGCAATTTTAGTATGCCTAAGCCTTCTTCTAAGTCATCTCATTTGGGCAATCCACCGGTTGCTGCAATGTTTTGTTGTGAGTGTTGTGGAGGCCAAGGCCATATGTCAATGTGTGCCCTTCCGCTACTTCGAGCCTAACCAAGGTGAAAGCATTGAGGAAGTAAGATTTGTGCAAGGCCAAAGATTCTATGGAAACTTCAATCCTCAAGGGAATTATCAAGGGGGTAACTACAACCTCCCTTGGAACCAAGGAGGTGGGTACAACAAGCCTAACCAAGGGTACCAAGACCAAGGTAATCAAGGTGCTGGTTATAATAAGGGTTACAACCAAGGTAATCAAGGAGGATTCCAAGGTTATAAAGGGTACAATCAAGGCAACCAATGGACTCAAGGGGAAAATCAAAATCAAGGCAACCAATGGAACCAAAGGGGAAATCAAAGTCAAGGAAACCAAGGAGGAAACCAATGGACTTAAGGGGGTAATCAAAATCAAAGTAACCAAGGTGGTGAGCAAGGTTCTAATACGTCGGGGATGTATAACCATAAGGGTAATGGACAACCCGGTTTCAACAAACCCCTCAAAACAAAGAAGGTGGATCTTCCACATCCCAAGAGGACACCAATGCGGCTATTTTCCAACTCTTTAAGAATCAACAAGCTTCCATCTCCAACTTAACAACTCAATTGGGTCATGTTGCCAAGGCACTCTCAGAGAGACCAAAATGGTAGTCTACCCTCCAACATTGAGGTCAATCCCAAAGGTTCCGAGGAGCTTAAAATGGTAACTTTGAGGAGTGGTAAGCAAGTCCAAGATGCCAAACCTAAGGTGGTAAGTGCTCAAGATGATGATTTTGTTTTGGTGGAAGATGTTGACTCCGATGATGACACATATAAGATTGAAGTTATAGATAAAGGAGCCAAGGCTAATGAAGTTCCTAAGACTACCAATAAGGTTGGTTCTCAAGAGGCTATGACGAGTGCTACTTCGGTCTCTCCTCCCGCACCGGTTGTGCCTCCGTACAAGCCTAAGCCACCTTATCCGTCTCGCTTGAAGCTGGATTCCATGGAGAAGGATTTCAAAAGGTTTGTTGAGCTTCTTGACAAGGTATAATTCAGAATGCCTTTTGGGGAGGAAATCACTAAGATGCCTCTATATGTGAAGTTCATGAAAGAGATCTTCACCAACAAACGCAAGCTTACAGATGTGACTTCGGCAAAGCTCAACGAACATTGCTCCGCCATTCTCTCTAAGAGGCCACCAGAAAAGCTCAAGGATCTAGGTAGCTTTACTATTCCTTACACTGTTGGTGAATATGCTATAAGTAGAGGCTTAGCCGATTTAGGTGCCAGTATCAATAGTGCATATGCTATAAGTAGAGGCTTAGCCAATTTAGGTGCTAGTATCAATGTTATGCCATATTGCATGTTTAAGAAGCTAGGCCTAGGGAAACTAAAACCAACCCTTATGAATGTTCAATTAGCGGATAAATCCATGACATCCCCTCGTGGTATTGTTGAAGATGTATTGGTTAAAGTAGGTGCTTTTGAGTTCCTTGTGGATTTTGTTATTCTTGATGCTATGGGTGATACATGTGCCTTTGATTCTAGGACAACCTTTCTTAGCGACCTCTCGTGCTTTGATTGATGTCTATGGTGGTATACTTACACTTAGGGTCGATAATGAATGCATGATCTTTGACCGTTCCAATGGCATGGAGTTCACATTGTCATATGCTAGTCACCATGATCCTAGGAATCCACATGAGCTTACTTCGGCTACTAATAGTACTAACCTTGTCCGTCATAGTCTTGCGGAGTTGTTTGCACTTAGTGATGTGCAAGAGAAAACTGATGAAGTAAAGGAGGCTCCACCTTTCATGCTCCCAAAGACACCACCTAAGGCTAAGAATAAAGGTGTGAAGAAGTCACTCAAGAAGGGTAAGGAAGCTACGCCAATTGGTGAGACGAGCAAGACTAAGAAGCCACCCGATGAGAGGAACCATCCCAAGTGGTTTGGCCCCTTCTCTATCGCTCACTCATCATCATCCGGAAGATTCGAGCTCATATCTCCTGATGTTGGTAAGATCCAATTCAAGTTCCTTTTGCCACACGAAGGTAATGAATTCGACTTCAAGGAGGTAATGAGTTGGGATGGTTTTACTTAGCTTGTCCTTGTGCTTCGTCGAGCTTAAGACGTTAACCAAGCGCTTCTCGGGAGGCAACACGAGTGTTCTTCATTCCTTTGCTCCATCTTTTATTACATGTTTGTGTGTTTTTGTGTTGTTCAATGTCTTTGAGTTGTTGTGGTGTCCTTTGTGGTCCTTTAGGTGTTAAAATTCTGAAGTTCGGGGTCCATTTTTGTTTGATTTGATGGTGTTTAGGTCATTTTTCGTAGGCTGGAAAAAAATTGATTTTGGGCTGTAGAGGTGCACGCCGTGAGATACCTTGCCGTGCACCGTGCACGGGGTGTACAGGAGAATTCCTGAATTTTTTCTCGCCGAGAATGCACGAAATGCACCCGTTCATGGCCATGTGTCTGTTAAAGTTCTTGCCGAAAACTTTTAATATTCTCGGTGAGAACTTGTGTTGTAATTGGTCTGTTCGTTGTCTATTTTCAAAGGGATTTTCGACGAGAACTTTTACAGTTCTCGCCGAGAACTTTAGTTATTTTGAACTCAGCCGTTTTCAAGCGATTCTCGGCGAGAACTTTCATGTGTCTCGCCGAGAACTCCCCTTGTTCCACTTTGGTCTACTGGTGAACACGTTTTCACGTGTCGTCAAATAACTAATCTACAAAGTAGACTAGATCGTATTCCACGGGTCTCGACTAATCGTTTACTCAAATGAGTCGACAATTTACTCAGGTTTAACAAGTTGTGCGTGGTGTGAGTTCTACGACTTCTAATCTATGAAGCAGAAGAAATGAAATGAAAACAGAAAGCAAATTGAAAGGTTTATTGACTTGACAAGATGGCAGACAAGCTTAGATTTTGAATCCCGCTAAGATCACTAGAGCATTGGCAATCACAAGACCAGCGGTTTTCAATCCCGATTCATTCAGTTCTCAGACACCACCATAACTCCCGACCCTTAGGTTTAAGACTGGCGAACGTTCGCTCTATCCGATCTAACTCCCAAGATTAATTACCGTCTGTGCGTTCACTTATGCAATGGAAAACTAACTGGCGCGATTACTAGTGATTAATGAGTTACTCTAGCAGTGGATTAACCCTAACTGGTTCCTACGAAAGGCACACTCCAATGAATAGGTTAATTGTTGATTTGGTGTTTTAAAGTGAGGCGAACGTTCGCTACTATCCTCAGCTTAACAAGAATCTAGTCTAGGTGATCAAACTAGAAAAGAGACACAGACAACGAAGAACAAACTAAACATGCAAGAGAAACTGTCTGAATCTGAATTTAATTACCGCCGATCCGTGACCGCTTTAAAGCCCGCGTCACTTAGGGTTCATTTGATCTATTCTCTATGAGTTTAGCTACTCAGATTCAATACAAAAGAAATGAAAACAATCAAGGAATACATCTCAAGTAGGAAGAACAGAGAAGAACTGTAAAACCTAATTTGATGAAATCGAGAAGCTTCAATCTCTTGAATCTTCAACTCATAGCTTTGAGCACTACGAGGGGAAAGATGGCGTCACGACCTCTCTGGGAACTCCGAGGATGCTCTCAACTCTCTCCTGAACTGTTAAGTCCGGAAATTAATCTGTGGAAAAAAGTATATTTTGAATGATGGTCGTCGGTTGCTTAAATAGGGTTTCTTCAAAACTGGCTGGGAAAGAGGGGACTTCTTGGTGAGAACATTGAAAGTTCTCGCCGAGAACTTCAGTTCAAAAGGCTCCTGTGTTGGCTGTGTTCAAACTCCTCAGCGAGAACTATGGAAGTTCTCACCGAAAACTTCTTAGGTGAAACATCCTGTGTTCTCTGTGCTCAAACTCCCGGCGAGAATTATGGAAGTTCTCGCCGAAAACTTCAGTGTAAGTAGGGGCAGATTTGGCTTTTGACTTGTGTGAATTATGGATCGATTCCAGGCGATTCCTTAAGGTTCCTTCGCTTCCCGAGCACATCCGCGGCTACATTATTGATGGCAAAAACCTGTGCATTCACAAACACACTAGAAAACACATCAAACTGACCCATAACGGGCCAAAGTAACCAAAACGGTAGGAAATAGAGCAATCGAGTGAAAACACCCTAAACTACCAGAAAAACCGTGTCTCAAGCAGAGAAATGTCGCTTAAATGAGGCTGATAATCACGTCAAATTGAGTGTTATCATCTACCTTTTGTCATTCTTTTTGCAGGTAGTCTCAAGCTCGGGGCACAACCTCATCTTCTATTTGCTTGCGTGTGTGTTGGTTGTTCGTGACCATAGACTAATCATTGCTCACATTGGCTCTATTATTTTGGTTTAATACACTATGGAAGTACTTGGTTGTGGTCTCCCATGTTTTTCCGCAGGTAGTCAAGATTCAGACCCTCGCTGATGTGATTATATTTAGTGCATTTTAAGTCCATGATTATCCTAGTGATCTCCCGTGTTTGATCTCATTTTGCTATGATGTATATGCTTTTATGGATGTTTTATGCAAAGTGTCCTTTTGTTGCCCGGTTTCCACTTTGAGGCCAATTCCATGTTATTGGAGGTGTTTTCTTTGTATTTTCAGGTCTTGGCATTGAAGTACTGGTGACAAGGAGCGCGTAGGATCAAATGGGAGGTCAATCGGAGCTAGGACGGAGGAGATATGGACGTTGCAAAATCGAAGAAAATACGACTTTCAGCTGAAGACATTTTCGGCGAAAATATCATAGGGTTTTCGCCGAAAGAAAAGATTTCGGCCGAGAATGCCAAGTTCTCGAACCAAAAATCCTAGGCAGACAAGGACCTTTGCTCTTTGACAACATTTTCGGCGAAAACATTCAAAGTTTTCGCCGAAAACTTTAGAAGGAATGCAGCAGCCGTTCGTGTTTTCAAAGGCGTTTTCACAGGATTTTCGCCGAAAATATCAAGTATTCCGGCGTGCTATATAAAGGTGAAAGGGGCGAGAATTTGAGGGATGAATTTCATTCTATTATTTACACACCATCGCCGATTGCCCTCTCTCTCAACTCATCATCATCATCGCCTATCATCCTATCTCTCTCAATCAAACATCACTCTCCCTCAATTGTTGATCAACTTGAAGATCTAAGTGAAGCCTTCCACCCTTGGATTGGAGCTTGAAGAGCTAAGTGGGAAGATCCTCCATGGAAGCAAGGATGGTCTCCTCTACCCAAATTCAGGTTTCTTCCATGGTTAAGCTAGGCTAAGCTTAGGTTTAGTTTAGTGAGGGATGGATCAAGCTAGGATAGGTGATTGATTGTATGGATTCAGTTTCTCATAGCCATTTGTGTAAGATGATGATCCTAGACCTTGTGCTTTGTAGCCATTAGAGCTTGACTTGTTTTTTTGGTTTTGTTATGTCTTTCAATACATGAGAATGGTTGATTGATGTTGATCTAAGGTTGTAGGATTGTAATTGGATGATTTGAGAGATTGGATTATCAAGTTACAACCATTTTGAGCTTGTTCTTCCTTGTTGACATTTTATCAAACACTTGGTGTGCATTGAGTTTTCTTTCATTTGAAGGTTGGAAGACCCTTGTGATTGCTAGACTAGTGTTATATGATTGACATGAGAGTGTCTTGCATCATTTACCTTGTGCTAGATGATTGTTGACATAGAATTCAAGTTCCAAGCATTTCATTGAGCTAGTTTAAAGCATTCCATTCCCTTTGTTCACATAGCGAGAGCATGGTGCATTTGGTCTAGGAATAGAGAGTCAATTGTGCGAGAGTTCGTTGATTCTACATGAGTGATTTGTATGGTCATTAATTACGCATCGTTGCTTGAGATTCAATCCAGCTTTCATGAACCTTGAGCTTGAAGAAGCCCCTTGCTAGACTAAACTCCTTTCTCTCTTGTTTGATCCTCAATTTCTCTTGTCAATTTTGCCTTGTTTGTTTATGTTTTTAAATCGTTCTCTTTCAAAACCAAATCTCGATTTAAATGTTCAGACCGTTCACGAATTTTGTGAGTATTAGCCTATGAGAGGACCTCGAGGAATACGACCTTGATAAAATTCCTTATCACTCGCCCTAAGCAGGTTGCTTAACTTAGTCTCCTTTCCGTAGTCTCTACTTCACCGCATGGTATATTTGTTCCACCTTATTGTAACACCCTACTTTTATGAAATGAAAAACGACAACGTGTCCCGGGACAGACGATGACTCAAATGTTGAAAAATACAACTTTGACCAACTACTTTCAAACCAACCATAAAACTAGGGTATTAACCGTCAAACCATTTACAGCGGAATTGGGCACAACGACTTGCGAGCAATTCTCCAAGTCGCCAATACACCGTCTCATGATCCACTGCTCCGGCACGCCTTAAGAAACTCCGGTGGTCCGTTGCTTGTCCAGGTAATTCCTGCAAAACTAGTGGGTGGCTCGGGGTCAGTCCGTTATCAGGATTATTCCAAACAATATGAATGAATTCATCTAATGGAATTAACAAAGCAAACTAGTAATTCCACAATCACCCCTTCCGTAACGGAGATCACCGTTACCATCTATCGAATGACTTGTCACAAGGAATGTTAATCCAACATTCCAATGATGTCCTATACGGAACCGTTAACACACGTAATCACAAGTCAATAAGACATCACATGAACTATTCTAATAGTACCACACAATATCGAGATCAAACTCGAACCACTTTCATCAAACATAGAGCGTCCCCTCTTCCCGCCTAGCTAACCTCTACGCCATCATCGATAAGGCTTACTCCTGAGCCTGTAATAGGGACTTCACAAGAGTCGCTATTCCTCCCGACTACCATGAATCGATTGGGGCTATCAATACCCAACTCCCATCATCCGGTCGAGGCTAATTCCACCCAACTCTTATCATCCGGTTGGGCCTACCTGTACCCATCTACCGTGAATCGATTGGGGCTAACAATACCCAACTCCCATCACCCGGTACGAACCCGAATCCATCAATGTTCCCGACGGAGGACTAGCTAGCGAGGCTTCACTTTCCACCTGTATACACTAGGTGCCAAACATCATCAGATAACATCACGGTGTAACCATGACTGAATCAAACACAAGTAGGTATAAAACCAATGGTTCCAAAAAGATAGAACTTTCCGTAGAAACGACACCTTGTTGTCAAAACCAAGACTTTCCGTCTTAATTTCCAGGTAAGTAGGGGAGTCACTCGGACTACTTATGTCCCTCTAACCTTAGGCATCATAACTTTATAACCCGAAATTAATGAGGACCCGCGTCACTCATTAACTCTGAACAACCAACACACAACAGTTAGTCATCCAAATCATCAAGGTAATATAGTACCTACAAGTAATAGATTTATAATCTATATATGGGTTTAACAATCCATCACATCATCCATTAGTTTGACTAACCACCCAGAGCAATCGAAGCCCCATCGTTTATTATGCGGTTTTATTCCGAGTTAAATCTAACCCTCGGAACATAGCTAATTTGAGTAGGGATTATGGGTGATATTTAAATCCTTGTAATAATACCATAACAATAATTACGTCATCCTAAGGAATTAATGTTTCATAAGGAGTATAACACTTATTCGATAACCCAGCAACTCGATTCATCCAACAAATCCAACGTTCCGTGATAAGGTAATTACCGGAACTCATTTCCAAAATAATTGGAATGGAAAGACTTAATTAAATGATTTTAGTTAATGGAATATAAATTAACTAATAAAACTATTAGGAATTTACCCCCTTGAACTAACCCACCTATAACACGAGCCGGTTGACTTGAAGATCGGTTCCGTAGCTCGAATCGGTTCAAAATAAGGAGTTAACGAACTTTTGTAACTTCCGGGCCATTCTGTCCTAACTGAGAAAGTTAAACAGGGCCAAATCTGTCACAAGTTGATAGTTTAGGCTTGCGACAGTAATTAAAATTAAACTGAAGGATCATGATGTAACCTAGAAAGTCGGGTGACCAAACTGCAACTTTGCCATCTTCTTCCCCACGACGACGACCAAAACCCCATGAGACTTGCTCGAAACCATAATTTAATATGGGGGAAAGCTTCGTAAGGTCGAAATAGATCAGTTGGTGGCTTTGGATCGATTCGACGAAGCCTGGAGTGTATCGACGCAAGCTTCAGAGGAGGAAAGAAATTGAATTAGTGTGGTGCAAGCTTCGACGGATGGTTTATATAGGCTCGGAGGTGTCGATTAACGCCAAAGAGGATAAGATTTTTGGGTTGAATGGCAATCTGGAGAAGTCGTCATCTTTCCGAGATTTCCGCCGGAGTGGGATCAAATCCTTATTCACTTTGTCCATTTCTAAATGGACTCGAGCTCCAAACTTGATTCCCGAGTTTTACACCACGTTCTGGTGGGGTTCCATGTCCCGAATAGGCTAGAAACTGCCTCTTGACCATTAGGAAGGGTCACCGGAGCGATTCCGGCCGTCGAAAACGTTGGGTCGTCCAACTGATGGGGCCAAGAAAGAAGACGACCAAAATGACGTCGTTTTGGGTGTTTGGTCGAAATAAAAAAAATGTCAAGGATGGGATTTGAACCTGGGTTGGCTGAGTGCTGGTCTGGTTCCAAAACCAACTATGCTCAAAGTCTTTCAAAAATAATTCTTCCCTAGCTACTTCTTAACACGGACTGCTTGGTTTGATTCAGTTTTGCGAATTGAATCCTACCCATGACAAACTTATACTGAACCTTAGATGCAACCACGAATGAACTCGTGATCCCCTTTTTGTTAAGAAAATATTAAAAATTGAAAAAAAATTCAGGGTGTAACATTTCTCCCCTCCTTAAAAAAAGATTTCGTCCTCGAAATCAGACGACAATTAACTTTAACGGTGCCAAACCAGAGCAAGTCACAACCGTGAGAAAAACTTAATTTTTCATTAGAGAAAACTAAAGGGGAGGCAAATTAGAAACAAGATCACTAAACAGATGATAATCACCATTTTCTCGAGCTCATCCACGGGTCCATCGAAGACGCCCCTACGATAACCTTTGCACACAAAGAAAAAGAAAGAGACGATGAGAAGGAAACATCCTGTCCTGAGGAGGATGACCTTCTTCATAGCATAGTCCACGTCGTAAACCCTTTCCATCCCTGAAGCGACTGTGATGGAGGACTTCAAGATTTCCACTGGTGATTCGAATGTCGAGAGAAAGAAAAGAAGAGAGGGGGTTCTTAAAGAGAAGGGGAAGGGGAGGTGCCATCATTGAGCCTAGCCCACTTGGGAGTGTCGGCAAGTATGGTTAAACAAGCACGAATTACGAGATCGTCCTTTTTAAATTCGCTAGTTAAAGGATCGATACAAACTATTGGCATCTCTTGGTTCGCCTGCCATCCGCAGGGATTCTAAGATACAAAATTCTTACCAACTAGCCGGTACCTAAAGATTCCGGAGAAATGTACGCACCGTCCGAGACCATACATTCTTATGTCCCAGGCAAAAACCACAAGAAAGACAATAAGGTTACAACATGAATTCGAAGAAATACTAAGGCATGCGTGATGAGACTTCTGTTCGACTCCGCCGAACTGGTCCTTCCGGAGGATTTTCTTGACGCCTTCGTTAGTCTATGTGTTTGCATAATTTTTAGATGAAGGTGATAGCCACGAAGAGAAGAATGACTATCAGAAGGATGGAATTTATCCCACTCAAGGTTTCCGTTTCATCAGAGCAAGTCATTTTTCCTTGGAGAATGACTTAGAGGGAGGGGGTTGATTTAAAGAAGAAGAGGTTACGGTTAACTTGCCCAAGAAGCCGCCGTTTGGACTCGAAAGTCAAAAGAAAAAAAGAGCGACATGACAACACAGGTTCAAGCTTTAACAGAGCCTCAAAAGTAGAGCTGATGCAGTGGACGATTCTGAGCCATTCATGTGTCTTCGCCAAAAGCGAGAGAGATTTACGTAGATCTTGTGTCGGAGATCAATGTTTCCTTCACTTGGGTATTTAACCCAGATGAAGCTCGGTTCCAAGTGTCACCCGCATGGTGCTTTGAGGGGATTCCGTCAATACTTACGGGAGGTTCGAATGGAAGTTTTCGGTGAAGGAAGGAAAAATGCAGGAGCGACTCCATTTCTCAACTTTTTTCCCACCACTAAGAGTCTGCCAGTCCCTCCTGGTAATCCTTACTTGACCGATTTCTGTCCCTTTTTCGATTCTATTAAAATAGAATGGACACTAGATAGCAGCTGCCCTAATCACATGACTCCGAATGAAAACTCCTTCATTTCTCTAGATCGTAGCTTTAACCAACTCGTTTCCTTTGGAAGGGGTTCCAACGCAAAGTCCAAAGGAAAGGGTTCCGTTAGGTTGGGTCCCTTGATCATACCGGACGTGTTACTGATCTCTAACATTCCCAGTAGTTTCATCAGCATGAGCCAGCTTATGGAACTGAATTTTTCCTTCCATTTTAAGGGAGGGTGGTGTACAATTTTTGACCATTTCGGAAACCCTTTTCTCTCTGTACCAAAAGTAGGCAGATGCTTTCCGCTTAACATGGCTCATGTTGTGCAGACAGGAGTTGCCATCAGGGAAGACCAGACCAAGCGGGAACAGTCAAGATTTGTTGTGGAAAGAAACGGTTTTGGGACGAGATTCAAGAAACAGCAAGTAAGATACTGGAGGCTGACAAGGGAAAGAAGCGAGAGCGTCCGAACGAGTTAGTGGATCTTTCACGGAGTTAGTTCTAAAAAGACGCGACCCGAATGGCCATTTTGTACTACCAGTTCATGTACCCAGTTTCTTCTTAATAATAATTTTCTACTTCTCTTCCACCTTTATGCATTCAAACCAGTTATTAAAAAAAACTAACTCAAACGCAAGATCACCACTTAAAACATGGGTTACCACAACAACAGTTAGTGCGAAATCAAAGTGGACTACTCATCATGCAAGTTCTTGCGATCGAGTTCCCGACGTCGTTCCTCAGCTGTCTCTGACGTCAGCTTCCAGATAACGAAAATTTGACCACACAAGATGATCAAGGCAAAGATTACCAATCCCACGTCGCGCACACTGCCATCCTCTCGATAGCACATTTCCAGATTTGAGAGAGTTTACTAAGGGAGGGAAAACGAAAGAGATGGTGATGGTGGTCAAGTTTTTGAAGACTAGTTTTTGTGGGAGCCAAATTCGAGAAGGGGGTGGTCACAATAATGGTGGCACCACACATTCCATGTCGACACGCGTGGATAAGGAAAAGGTGTCTGAAAAGTCAAGGGCTACGAGGATAGGGTTCGTCCCTTTAAATAGATGGTAACGAAACGCTTTGGATAACACAACAGAGGTTGGGAAAGAAATACCTCATTGATCGCTTTTATATCACAAAAATGGCTACGATTCCCATTTACCAATGCAGGGAAGCCACAATTATAAAACATCCTGGACGGAAGAAAATCCGGGGCGGAGGTTCTTTAGCTGCAAAAGATGTCGCTCGGTAAGTCAGAAGTGCTTTACGAGTTTCGACTAGCATTTAAAACTAACTAGAGAGAAACTCATCTATCCCCTGGGTTTGTGGCAGAGGATGAATAACTATTGCGGTTACTTCGCATGGTTGGATCCCCCGATGCAACATTGAGCCAAAGTCGTGATCAACGGTCTCTTACGAAAGTTAAACATCTACGAGCGTACCTTCAGAAGTGAAAGACAGGCAATTTCAGGAGAGACTATTCCCAATACTGCTGCATCATCTGCATCTTCCGTCAAAAACACGACTAATGGTGGTTTCTGTATTAGAAACATAAAAGTTACCTACCAAACTTCCTTTGCGGTCCTTGCCGTTGTTTGTATAGTGGTCGGAACCCTTATCATTCGCGTGACAAGCAAATAAATTCTTACTTTTATCCTGTAACATCTATATTAGCCACACCCACCATTGTCATAATAATGAATTATTTCAACAACGTTAGTTATAGATCTCAAGAACGTCTCACCGTGGGGGTTTCTGTGCTGGTGCCATGATGCAGGGATCTGAGACCGGTGCCTGTGAAAAACTTTTCACTTTCAAACCTTGGTTAAAATCTGTCAAAACTTAAAACCCTTTTTCTTTAAAATCACCAGAATAACTCCCGCACCAGATCGATCTTCCGGTGTTTCCTGGTAACCCATGAAACAGGAATGAGCCGGCTCTGATACCAAAATGTAACACCCCAATTTTATGAAATGAAAAACGACAACGTGTCCTAGGACAGATGATGACTCAAATGTTGAAAAATACAACTTTGACCAACTACTTTCAAACCAACCATAAAACTAGGGTATTAGCCGTCAAACCATTTACAGCGGAATTGTGCCCAACGACTTGAGAGCAATCCTCCAAGTCGCCAATACACCGTCTCATGATCCACTGCTCTGGCACGCCTTAAGAAACTCCGGTGGTCCGTTGCTTGTCCAAGAAATTCCTGCAAAACTGGTGGGTGGCTCGGGGTCAGTCCGTTATCAGGATTATTCCAAACAATATGAATGAATTCATCTAATGGAATTAACAAAGCAAACAAGTAATTCCACAATCACCCCTTCCGTAACGGAGATCACCGTTACCATCTATCGAATGACTTGTCACAAGGAATGTTAATCCAACATTCCAATGATGTCCTATACGGAACCGTTAACACACGTAATCACAAGTCAATAAGACATCACATGAACTATTCTAATAGTACCACACAATATCGAGATCAAACTCGAACCACTTTCATCAAACATAGGGCGTCCCCTCTTCCCGCCTAGCTAACCTCTACGCCATCATCGATAAGGCTTACTCCTGAGCCTGTAATAGGGACTTCACAAGAGTCGCTATTCTTCCCGACTACCATGAATCGATTGGGGCTATCAATACCCAACTCCCATCACCCGGTCGAGGCTAATTCCACCCAACTCTTATCATCCGGTTGGGGCTACGCGTACCCATCTACCGTGAATCGATTGGGGCTAACAATACCCAACTCCCATCACCCGGTAGGAACCTGTATCCATCGATGTTCCTAGCGGAGGACAAGCTAGCAAGGCTTCACTTTCCACCTGTATACACTAAGTGCCAAACAAAATCAGATGACATCACGGTGTAACTGATGACACTCGATTTGACGTGATTATCAGCCTCATTTAAGCGACATTTCTTTGCTTAAGACTTGGTTTTTAGGGTAGAATAACGAATATTCAATCGATTGCCCTATCTCGTGCCATTTGTGTTACCTTGGCCCGTTTCAGGTCTATTTGATGGTTTTCTAGTGTTTTTATGTTAGCACAAGTTTTTGCCGTCGAATAAGTAGCCAAGGACATGTCTAAGGCGTTGGAACCTCGAGGAATTGCACCGGAATAGATCAGATGAGTTAATTAAAGTTCAGAAAATTCCTGCCCGGTTTACAAAGGAATTTTCGCCGAAAATACACTAGGATTTTCGGCGAAAATATCAGCACAAATCAGTTTCGGCGAAAAGATGAAGTTTTCAGACCGAAAATGAAGTCCAGAGAAGAGCGAAAAATATCCTTTCATTTGCAAAGGAATTTTTGCCGAAAATTCCTCAAGATTTTCGGCGAAAATATTAGAGAAATCCGGATTTATTAGGGTTAAGTATAAATACTTAACCCGGCGGCCCAAACAAATATACCTCATAATTACAAATCATAATCACGGTTTCCAAGGATTCTCTGGAGTTCGGGAGCGAAGAGTTAGAGTTCGAAGAGCCGGAAAGAGATCGTGACGCCATCCCTTCCATCTCGGAGAACCGGAGCTAGGAGTGTCGTTTACCGAAGATCGAAGTCTGCCAGAGTCGTCTAAATTAGGTTTTTTAGATTCTTTTCTGTTCTTCCTTTGGATGATGAACTCTTCCTTTGTCTTTGTTTCTTTTGTAACGATCATGAGTAGCTAAACTCGTTAGAGCTTAGACTAGATGAACCCTAAGTGACCCAGGGCTTTAAAGCGGTCACGGCACTACAACATAAAGATGATTTACTCGCAGGCGAACGGGCTGCCTGCCACTAAGCTAGTGGCAGGCGGGGTGGGCTTAGTGGCAGGCAGCCTTGTGGGCTGCAAGTAACAGCAGGCCTGCCAGCTGTTAGTGGCAGGCGGCCTGCGAGTAAGCGCGGTCTGCCACTAGCTAGTGGCAGGCGGCCTGCGAGTAAGCCCGGCCCGCCACTAGCTTGTGGCAGGCGGCCTGCGAGTAAGCCCGGCCTGCCACTAGCTTGTGGCAGGCGGCCTGCGAGTAAGCCCGGCCTGCCACTAGCTTGTGGCAGGCGGCCTGCGAGTAAGCCCGGCCTGCCACTAGCTTGTGGCAGGCGGCCTGCGAGTAAGCCCGGCCTGCCACTAGCTTGTGGCAGGCGGCCTGCAAGTAAGCCCGGCCTGCCACTAGCTTGTCTGCTCCTATGAAATTCACTTTCGCTGAAACAAATCCTCCCTCCGCGCCTCCATATATCTTTCTTTCCATTTTTCTTCTTCTTCCTCAAATTCCTCCGCTTCACTTCCTTGATTCCCATCCTCTTCAATAAAAACTCTCATCTTTATTTTCTTCTTCACATCATTAATGGCGTCCCGCTACAATTCCTACCATTCTTCCCGCTCTTCCTCATCTTCTTCTTCCTCCTCCTTCTCAAGAGCCCTCGTTAAATCCAATAAACCATCCGATCTCTCCCAATTGAAACCCATTTCTTCCAAATCTAAGCCCACAGCACACAATCTCTCTGCACTGGTGAAGAAGTTCATAGACTATAAAGATGGATTGTTAAGGCCAAAAATTGACATGTGAGGAGCTTTTTCAGGAAGGCGACTTAGTTCATGTATCTGAAACCACCATTGACATAGGGTTTCAAGATGGGGATGAAACGATTGGGATAACTAGAAATTTAGTGAGCATATAGCAATGATAAAAAAGTTGAGTGACTACCTATAAACGAAAAGGGATGAAACAGAAAAGATCAGAAATTTAGTGACCAGATAACAATAATCAGAAAGTTAAGTGACTGCCTAGAAATAACGGGAATGACACATGAAAAAACATAAATTTAGTGACTAGACAGTAATAATCATAAACTTAAGTGACTAATATTAGTGGCAGGCGGCCTGCCACTAACCACGCGCCTGCCACTAAGCTTAGTGGCAGGCGCCTGCCACTAACCAATGGCCTGCCACTAAGCTTAGTGGCAGGCGCCTGCCACTAACCAATGGCCTGCCACTAAGCTTAGTGGCAGGCGCCTGCCACTAACCAATGGCCTGCCACTAAGCTTAGTGGCAGGCGTCTGCCACTAACCACCTGCCTGCCACTAAGCTTAGTGGCAGGCGCCTGCCACTAACCACCTGCCTGCGAGTAGCTTACTCGCAGGCGGGGCCTGCCACGTGTTGGGCTTCCTCGCAGCTGCTTTACTCGCAGGCCGCGTCGTGCTTAGTGGCAGGCCCCGCCTGCGAGTAAGCACTGTGTTTAGTGGCAGGCTGCCTGCCACAAAGCACGACGCGGCCTGCCACTAAATCGTCCGTCTGTTGTAGTGCGGATCGGCGGTGATTAGATTCGAAATTCAATCAGTTTCTCATTCATGTTTGATTTGTTCTTCATTGTTCATGTTTCTTGTCTGGATTGATCACCTAGATTAGATTCTTGTTAAGTTAAGGATAGAAGCGAACGCTCTCCTTACTTTAAAACATCAAATTGAACAATTAACCTTATAATTGGAGCGTGCCTTTCGTAGGAAGCGGATAGGGTTAATCCACTGCAAGAGTAACTCATAAATCACTAGTAATCGCACCAATTAAGTTAAGTCGTTGCGAGAGGTGACCGTACCCAGACGACTAATTAATCTTGGTAGCTAGAACGGATAGATTGAACGTTCGCCGGTCTTAAACCTAAGGGTAAGGAGTTATGGTGGTGTCTTAGAATTGATTGAATGAGAATCGAAATCCGCTGATCTGTGATTGCCTATGCTTTGGGGAACGAAGGGGGATTCAAAGTCTAAGTTCGTCTGTCATCTCTGTTTTCAAACCCTAATTTCCAATCTGCTTTAGTTTAATTTGTTTTAATTTTTCTGCATTTCTTAGAATTAGAAGTCGTGGAACTCACACCACGCACAACGTGTTTGCATTTGAGTATTTTGCCAGTTTTGAAGTAGCCAATCTTAGAAGGCCCGTGGAATATGATCTACCCTAGCTTGTTAGCTTTGTTAGTTATTTGTGTGAATCGTCAACGACAGGTTCACCAAATTGGCGCCATTGCCGGGGACTTCTTTTGATTGTTCGAAAGAAGAATTGGCAATTTATTCTTCTACTTTCCATCTTTCACCTTTCTATCCACTTCGATTTTACACTGGTTTTGTTTGTCTTTGTTATCTGTAGGTTTACAGGTGGATGCCTCACCGTCCTTGGACTCGCTCTCAAACCGAACAGGCTAAGAGTATAGAGAGACCAGGTAGTTCTGCTCCACCTCTACGAACAGATTCCGAAGAGAAGCAGATCCGATCGACCCATCACTCCGATTAAGATCGAGGAACTGACGGAGAGTTCCTCATCTCCATCTTCACCGAAACCTTCATCCATTTCATACACATAATCACTCTCACCACCTTCATCTCCTACCATGGATGATCGATTACCACTGCCGCCGCCACCACCTGCACAGAAGAGTCTAGCAGACTATAACAAGCCGAGCGCGACTAGCGTTCGATCCGCCATTGCCGTTCCGTGCATTGAAGGAGATCCTGACTATGAGATCAAGATTCCATTCTTGACTATGATGTCTAGGGATTTACAGTTTGAAGGCAGGCCCCTAGACAACCCATGCACTCATCTTGCAGACTTCCTTGATCTCTGTAGTACTTTTAAGAGCGGAAACCTCAACAAGAACACCCTTTGTCTGAGAGCTTTCCCGTTCTCCTTGAAAGGCCCTGCTAAGAGGTGGCTTACTGGCAAACCACCTGGCTACTACACTGACTGGGATACTCTGGCTCAGGACTTCGTTGAAGAATACTTTCCTCCTGCCAAAACAACTGCTATCAAGGACAGCATTGCCAGATTCTCTCAGAAAGAAGGAGAAAGCTTGTGTGATACTTGGAATCGATTCCAAGAACTTCTCTACAACTGTCCTCATCACGGATTCGAGCAGAGGCAGTTAGCTGAAATCTTTGCTCGAGGACTTCGAGAAGAATCCGCCAAGTGGGTCAATTCTCTAGCTAAAGGGGATTGCACTACACTCACACCTGAAGCTGCTCTTCTTCACTTCGCAAACTGTGCTTCCAAGTTGAGGAACTGGGAACGACAATCTGAAGGATCAAGAAGCAAGCTAGATTTCGAAGCTACTATCAAGGCAGAAGTAGAGAAGCATTTGAAGAAGTCTACCACACCGATCAAGCCGCCAGCAGCTTCTGTCTATGTTGCTGATTGCGAGTGGTGTGGAGCTTGCGCACATAATGGAGGCCGATGCCAGAATTTTGGTAAGACAGAAGTCTGGTCTGCCGAAGAGGTAAACTTCGTCCAACAAGGCTTTGTTAATAATCAGAATGGTTAACTTCAGGCAGCAAGGGAACTATCAGGACAGACCTCCCTACAATGCTGGCGTCAATCATAACCAGAACCAGAATAATCGCCCGGCTGGTCCAGCTCAGGATCAGAAGCCTAATCATCCGCCGGCAGGTGTCTACCAGCCATCGCATCGTAATTCGGGTAACTATGGAACTGCTCCTGGCAATCGCTAGAATCAATACTTGAATAATACCTATCCAGGACAGCATCATCAAATAGAGAACAATGTCAGTGACCTGGATAAGAAGCTCAGCCAGATCATTACCAGACTTGATGATCATGACAGTCAATTCAAGGCTCAAGCTCTTCTCAATCAAGAACAGATAGCATCTGGACAAAGAATTGAGCAAGCCGTGAACAATATCTCGAGCATGCTAGCATCTGGTCGACCATTTGGCCAGCTTCCAAGCCAGACAGAGCCAAACCCGAGAAAAGAACAGGCTAAGATGGTCACTGCTCGGAAACTCCCAAACTTAATTGCTGATGCTTGTTCTGTCTTACGCAGGATCGCTGAAACTCCGGAGGAAGAAGAAGAACAGAAACCGGCGCCTAAGGAGGATGATCCTCCTCTTGCACCGTACGTCGTGAAGCCTCCCTTTCCAAGAGCATTGCTGCCAAATGCAAGGATAGAGACTGGCATGAAGGGGAACAAAGAAGGATATCCTGACATTCGTATCAAGAAACCTGCCTCTCCATATCCAGCTAAGTGCTCTAATCCTGGTTCTTTTACTTTACCATTGGTCATTAATGATGTCGAGATTGAGCGTTGTTTGGTTGATCTTGGCGCGTCTGTTAATGTTATGCCGATGAGTCTGTTTGAGAAACTTAACCTAGGAGAACATGAACCACCTAGTATGCAACTTGTCTTTGCTGATAGATCACTTAAAACTCATAGAGGAGAAATAAAAGATGTTGTTATTAAATGTGGTCCGTTCACATTCTTAGCTGACTATGTGATTATGGATACTAGTACAGATGATTCTACCATTCTCATAGGTCGACCTTTTATGGCTACTACGGGAATGAATATTAACGTTCCAAATGGTTCTTTGACTCTAAGAGTTGGTAAAGAAACGAAAACTTTCCGTCTTAAAGATGGCATGAAATATGACTCTAAGAATGAAGAATCTCACTGCCTTGCTTTTGAAACTGTGGAGTTGACTCCGGTCAACTCTGTTACTAATGCTTCTTCCAGTGTCCCTAGATCAGATGTTGCTGCAGGTATTGAACAGGTTATTAAGTAGAAGCCAGAAATTTTGGTTCAGAAGCCGCTTAAGAAGAAGAAGGAACTGCAAGCCTCTTCTAAACCACCGAGCAGACCTCGAGGGAAGAACAAGAAGACGAAGACCCAAATGGTCTGGAGACCAAAAGCTCTACCGTCTTCCTCTGAGCCAGTTGCACCATCAATTCGTTCTGAGAAACCGGCGCCGGAACAAGTATGGAGGGAGAAGCCGAAAGCATCTCCTAAGGAAGTACTGACGATCACCGATCCTGGTGATACCAAGCCGGAGATGAAAGAAAAGAAGAAGCATCTCCTAAGGAAGTACTGACGATCACAGTCCTCATTTCTTCCATCGTAACACTCAAGAAGGATGAACTCTCTAGAGAGCTGTTCGGACCGTTCAAGTTCATCGATCATCTTCCCGACGGACGTACTAAACTCTTGCATGCGAACGGGAAGAAATTCACGCTTACCGGAGAAGCCCCGAAGCTGTACTTCATGAACTCCGACGCGAGCGTTAAGGAGAATCTGAGTTGGGATGTCTCTTAATACCGTCCAGGTATCGTCCAGCTCAAGGACGTTAATAAAAGAGCGCTTCGTGGGAGGCAACCCACGGCTGGAGTCAGTTTTTGTTTTGTGTCAACCTCAGTGTTTTAGAGTCAGTTCGGGGGAGCCAAAAGTTTCAGTTTGTTTGTTTTCTTATTTTTCGTGTGTAGTCTATGTGTCATAGAGTCAGTCTCAAGTTGATTGAGGTCGTTCCGATTTTTGAGGATTTAACTGTGATTTTCTGAAGTTTGCCGGATTTGCGAAAATATTTTCACCCGAGTAGTTCAAAATTTTCGGCGAAATCACCGCCATTTTCGGCGAAATCACCCTTTGAGTTTTCGAACCCGATCTCCTGTTTCATATTTTTGGTTCGAAAAATTGTGTGTTTTCGGCAAAAATTTATTTGAAAACTAGCACTGATTTTACTCATATTTTCGGCGAAAACATTTGAGGATTTTCGGCGAAATAATCTTTGGAAATCGGCAATCCATTTTAACTCCCCTTTTCGGCGAAAACTTCCTATTAGTTTCGCCGAAAATTTCTTTGAAAATCAGAAAATCTCCCACTTAAAACCCGGACTTATCCTCTCTCTCCCTTCTTTCCTTCTTTCTTTTTCGTTCAAAAACCCGAAAACCTCCCCCTCTGTTTTTCAAAATAATCGCCGACCGCCTCCACCCTTTTCAAAACCGTTGTCGCCGCCGTTTTCCCGCCACCGCCGCCATTGCCGACCGCCGCTGCTCTTTCCCCCTCTCCATTCCTATCATTTTGAGCCCTAGAACGTTCGAATCGGAGCTCTACAACTCTAGTTCTTCGAAACCCTAAAATCGTCAGTTTTTCACCGATTCCTCCCAACCCATTCATTTTTAGCATCCATGGCTTCGAGGTAAGTTGTAGAACTTTTCAATACGAATCTTTTGACATATGGATTGCTGATTTTCGTCAGGGTTGACTTTCGGTTGACTTTTCGGTTTGCCTCGATTTGCATGCCGACTGTTTTCGTGAGAACTAGGTTAGCTGAATTTGTTGAGCTGTTCTAGCGTGCTTAGGGAGTATCGTGCTTAAATTCCATATCATTTGATCGTATGTTGCTATGCATAAGATTGATTCTTTGTGATTTTGACTTTTGAGAAATGTCGGTTTGACTTTGAATTGTTGTGATCATTTGGCTGCCTTATGTGTTCTGTCTCGTTCATATTATTGTGTTTGCCATCTGAGATCATATTATGCCGTCAATTTCCGTGTTGTGATAGTCTTGCCATGATTAGGGTTCAATATGCTTTGATGTTGACCTTTTGAATGTCGGTTTGACTTTTGAATCCTGATTGTGTTAATCGATTTTGGTTGTTCCTAAGCATGTATGTTATTGCTTGTGATTACCGGTTGATCTACTTTGCTTACCCCCACTCGGTTTTCCTCATTTCTTTGTGAAATTGAGTTTTTCGACTAAGTGTGGGGTAGGATTTTAGTTTGGCTAATCTGGTTTCACTTCTGGTTTTAGGAACACCACTTTTGAGCGCAGGACTAAGGCGCGACTTGATGGCGCCTCGAGCTCCGGAGCTGTCGCTCCCATCACACCCGCCGTCCAGGGCCCTCCTCCAGCACTACCTCGCCGGGTTGGATACCATCGCACTATAACTCGTCTACCTGACTTGTACTTCGAGTGCTTCCAGAAGATCGAGCACATTCGTGGAGCTGACGTGCGCCCTCTTTCCATGGAGTCCCTCTCCGAGCATGACGAGGACTACCACCGGAATGTGCATGACGCCCTAGCACACGCCGGACTCCTAGAGCTGACCACCATAGCTGCCGACTTCCCGGACATGGCTCTCCAGGAGTTCTAGGCGACCTTTGACCTGGATGAGCACAAGAGGAGGCAGAGCCAGAAGGTTATTACCTTCTATCTTGGCGGAGTGCACAGAGAGCTCACCTATGATGAGTTTGCTGCTCATCTAGGCATCCCTCACGAGCACTATCATGGCCATCACCTCGGCTGGGGCGACAATGACGATGACGAGGGCTACGACGCGCTCTGGAGCCACATGACTGGAGTACCCGGTGATCGCCTCACGAGCCATGACTCAGTTAAGTCCCTCTCTCACCCTCTCTTTAAGTTTATTCATATGGTTTGGCGTAGATCGCTTTTGTATGTTCCAGATAAGGATCGCCACCATATCCTCAAGGAGGAGCTCATGCTTCTTCGAGCCATCCGAGAGAGCTACCCTCTTCACCCCGGCTGGGTGCTTGCTCGCATCTTCCACCAGAAGACCAAGAGGAAGAAGCTACCTCGTAGACTCTTGGGGGTAACTTCATAGGTCAGCTCATCATCTCCTTCAACCTCGACCATGAATATGGCCTGAACATCCCACGACGCCCAGTTAGGACCGTTGGAGGAGATTTGGCAGTCGAATACGACTTGGAGCTGGACCTCAATCCCCATGTAGCAGCAGATCCTCCACTCCAGCCTGTGGTCGAGTCAGAGGAAGAGGATGATGCTCAGGAGCTCAGCCTCAGCCGCAGCCGGAGTTCCATGATCATATACCCTCGCCACACCATCAGGCAGGGTACGTCCACCAATCACCGCCGCACATTCACGATCCATATCAGGCGCCTCACCCTCAACACCGACCGCACCTCGCGGACATTGGTGAGTTGTATGAGCGACTGCGGGAGTGGCGCATCACCGACAACGCCACCCAAGAGGCGAGATGGACTATTATGCAGCAACATATGCGCCGCGCCGACAGGCGATATGAGGCACAGCTGGCGTGGCAACGCCAGCTCAGCGAATTTCTCCACTTTCCACCGCCCGACGCGCCTGGCGAGCAGTGATCGGGTTATGTCCTCTTTCTTGTCCCTTCTTTTTGTTTATTCTTTTCGGATCTTGATCCAATTTTTTTCTGTGTGGATCCGGGACACTTGTCCCGATTTCCTTTTTATGTTTCATTTGTTTTTATTTTGTAGGAAATTGGTAGATTCCCTTTGCTTCTTTTGGTAGATCGCCTCCGCTCCGAGGAACCGTGCTCATCCCCTACACCAACCATCTCGGTCCAGGTTCTTCTACTCCACTCTGAACTCTAATTTCTAGTCCTGTGAGGACACAGTCCGATTTAAGTGTGGGGTAGGATGCTAGAGAACCTTGCATGAACTTGATTGCCCTTGATTGTGTTTTGTGTGTGCCTCGTGATTCCATTCCAGTCTCTCTAGCATTAGAATGGCTCAGTTCTTGATTTTTGATGTTAAGTTGTTGTTCAAACTTTCATAATGATGCTTAGACTGCTTAACCTAGAACTTGAGAACCAACCTGTATGTTTTGATGCTAAATTGCCTGGTCAGAACAGAATTTTTAAAATCACACTTGTAGTTTGTAGCCTTGATTGCATGAAAATGACCGAATCCGACTAGCAAACCAACTGTGAGCTTTTGATCCATTGCACGTAACTTGCAATTTAAATTCTTTCTGAGTGGTTTTCTGTTTACTTGGATGAGTTAGAATTTGCATGAGACCTACTCGAGACCACACGATGACACGAGTTCTAGAAGGATAGGGGCAACTAGATTCAGCTACTAAGCCAGATAGCCTACCAAATGATAAAATCCATTAGGTTTAAACCCTTGAGCTTGGCCTGTTCTTTCGGTTCGATAATACATTACAACCATTTCCCATTTCTTTCATTCCCCGTTGATCCCCTGTGGTTGTAGTTCTAGATTGACCTACCGGAAGTCGGTTTGTGGTAACCTTCCTATAGCCATTAAACAGGTGGTCTTAGCTATTATGTCCAGACGTGTAAACCCCTCTAGCAACTAAAAGAAAAATCGGCACAAAGAAAAATAATAAGTAAGAAAAGAAAAAGAAAATTCGAAAAAAATGAAGAAAATTAGAAAAGTTCAAAAGTTTAGTTCAATAAAACGTTCTTCTCCCTACAAATGGAAGAACGAAGTTAAAAGAAAAAGTTGAAAAGAAAAAAATGTTGTGCAAAGAAAAATAATAAAGTGCTAGGTTGCTTGAGGGTATCATAGGACGAGCGTTCATTATTCCACCCGTGTTTGGTTAGACGGTAGGAAGCCATAGATTAGATTCGAGGGAAGTTAATCGAAAGCTACACCGCACCAAGCCATCATCATACATTCCCATCATTCATCTCATTATAAACCCGAGTAGTGTAGAATTCATTACGGTCCTAGCAGGGAAGTCCTTCTTGACTAGATACTCGTGTTGTCACAGTGGTGGAGATGTGGTCGAAATGCAAACCTATGACGGAATTCGGTGACAGAAAATGATCGAGAGCAGAAACACGTCTTAAACACAGAGAGTGAGAGTTCCCATTGTACTATATATATCCTGTGTGAGGAGTCTGGTCGGTCAGGTCAAATTCGTGCATAATTGGTTGCTAATTACTTGTCGTGTGCAGTTTATTAGTGAGACCAGGTAGTTTAGCTGATCTGTATGCATGTTAGGTTTCTTGTTCTAGGATCGATCTGTCTAATAATTCATTGTGTTCGATTGAGCTCTAATTTAACTGATCTTATCATTTCTGAACATAAGCGTTTCTATTCAGTTTGCTTGAGGACAAGCAAAAGCTTAAGTGTGGGGTATTTGATGACACTCGATTTGATGTGATTATCAGCCTCATTTAAGCGACATTTCTTTGCTTAAGACATGGTTTTTAGGGTAGAATAACGAATATTGAATCGATTGCCCTATCTCGTGCCATTTGTGTTACCTTGGCCCGTTTCGGGTCTATTTGATGGTTTTCTAGTGTTTTTATGTTAGCACAGGGTTTTGCCGTCGAATAAGTAACCAAGGACGTGTCTAAGGCGTTGGAACCTCGAGGAATTGCACCGGAATCGATTAGAGGAGTTAATTAAAGTTCAGAAAATTCCTGCCCGGTTTACAAAGGAATTTTCGCCGAAAATACACTAGGATTTTCGGCGAAAATATCAGCACAAATCAGTTTCGGCGAAAAGATGAAGTTTTCGGACCAAAAATGAAGTCCAGAGAAGAGCGAAAAATATCCTTTCATTTGCAAAGGAATTTTTGCCGAAAATTCCTCAAGATTTTCGGTGAAAATATTAGAGGAATCCGGATTTATTAGGGTTAAGTATAAATACTTAACCCGGCGGCCCAAACAAATATACCTCATAATTACAAATCATAATCACGCTTTCCAAGGATTCTCTGGAGTTTGGGAGCGAAGAGTTAGAGTTCGAAGAGCCGGAAAGAGATCGTGATGCCATCCCTTCCATCTCGGAGAACCGGAGCTAGGAGTGTCGTTTACCGAAGATCGAAGTCTGCTAGAGTCGTCTAAATTAGGTTTTTCAGATTCTTTTCTGTTCTTCCTTTGGATGATGAACTCTTCCTTTGTCTTTGTTTCTTTTGTAACGATCATGAGTAGCTAAACTCGTTAGAGCTTAGACTAGATGAACCATAACCCAGGGCTTTAAAGCGGTCACGGATCGGCGGTGATTAGATTCGAAATTCAATCAGTTTCTCATTCATGTTTGATTTGTTCTTAATTGTTCATGTTTCTTGTCTGGATTGATCACCTAGATTAGATCCTTGTTAAGTTAAGGATAGAAGCGAACGCTCGCCTTACTTTAAAACATCAAATTGAACAATTAACCTTATAATTGGAGCGTGCCTTTCGTAGGAACCGGTTAGGGTTAATCCACTGCAAGAGTAACTCATAAATCACTAGTAATCGCACCAATTAAGTTAAGTCATTGCGAGAGGCGACCGTACCCGGACGACTAATTAATCTTGGTAGCTAGAACGGATAGAGCGAACGTTCGCCGGTTTTAAACCTAAGGGTAAGGAGTTATGGTGGTGTCTTAGAATTGATTGAATGAGAATCGAAATCCGCTGATCTGTGATTGCCTATGCTTTGGGGAACGAAGGGGGATTCAAAGTCTAAGTTCGTCTGTCATCTCTGTTTTCAAACCCTAATTTCCAATTTGCTTTAGTTTAATTTGTTTTAATTTTCTGCATTTCTTAGAATTAGAAGTCGTGGAACTCACACCACACCAACGTGTTTGCATTTGAGTATTTTGCCAATTTTGAAGTAGCCAATCTTAGAAGGCCCGTGGAATGCGATCTACCCTAGCTTGTTAGCTTTGTTAGTTATTTGTGTGAATCGTCAACGACAGGTTCACCAGTAACCATGACTGAATCAAACACAAGTAGGTATAAAACCAACGGTTCCGGAAAGATAGAACTTTCCGTAGAAACAACACCTTGTTGTCAAAACCATGACTTTCCGTCTTAATTTCCAGGTAAGTAGGGGAGTCACTCGGACTACTTAAGTCCCTCTAACCTTAGGCATCATAAATTTATAACCCGTAATTAATGAGGATCCGCGTCACTCATTAATTCTGAACAACCAACACACAACAGTTAGTCATCCAAATCATCAAGGTAATATAGTACCTACAAGTAATAGATTTATAATCTATATATGGGTTTAACAATCCATCACATCATCCATTAGTTTGACTAACCACCCAGAGCAATCGAAGCCCCATCGTTTATCATGCGGTTTTATTCCGAGTTAAATCTAACCCTCGGAACATACCTAATTTGAGTAGGGATTATGGGTGATATTTAAATCCTAGTAATAATATCATAATAATTATTACGTCATCCTAAGGAATTAATGTTCCATAAGGAGTATAACACTTATTGGATAACCCATCAATTCGATTCATCCGACAAATCCAACATTTCGTGATAAGGTAATTACTGGAACTCATTTCCAAAATAATTGGAATGGAAAGACTTAATTAAATGATTTTTAGTTAATGGAATATAAATTAACTAATAAAACTATTAGGAATTTACCCCCTTGAACCAATCCACCTATAAAACGAGCCGGTTGACTTGAAGATCGGTTCCGTAGCTCGAATCAGTTCAAAATAAGGAGTTAACGAACTTTCGTAACTTCGGGCCATTCTGTCCTAACTGAGAAAGTTAAACATGGCCAAATCTGTCACAAGTTGATAGTTTAGGATTGCGACAGTAATTAAAATAAAACTGATCAAGGATCATGATGTAACCTAGAAAGTCGGGTGAACAAACTGCAACTTTGCCATCTTCTTCCCCAAATTGCTGGAAATGCTCCAGCCGCTGTGTCCGATGCCAACGATGACCAAAACCCCACGAGACTTGCTCGAAACCATAATTAAATAGGGGGGAAAGCTTCGTAAGGTCGAAATAGATCGGTTGGTGGGTTTGGATCGATTCGACGAAGCCTGGAGTGTATCGACGCAAGCTTCATTGGAACCATCATCGGAGGAGGAAAGAAATTGAATTAGTGTGGTGCAAGCTTCGAACTGAAGCAACGGATGGTTTATATAGGCTCGGAGGTGTCGATTAACACCAAAGAGGATAAAATTTTCGGGTTGAATGGCAATATAGAGAAGTCGTCGTCTTTCCGAGATTTCCGCCGGAGTGGGATCAACTTCTTATCCACTTTGTCTGTTTCTAAATGGACTCGAGCTCCAAACTTGATTCCCGGGTTTTACACCACGTTCTGGTGGGGTTCCATGTCCCGAATAGGCTAGAAACTACCTCTTGACCATTAGGAAGGGTCACCAGAGCGATTCCGGCCGCCGAAAATGTTGGGTCGTCCAACTGATGGGGCCAAGAAAGAAGAAGACCAAAACAACGTCATTTTGGGTGTTTGGTCGAAAAAAAACGTCAAGGCTAGGATTTGAACCTGGGTCTTCTGAGTGCTGGTCTGGTTCCAAAACCAGCTATGCTTTAAGTCTTTCAACAATTATTCTTCCCTAGCTACTTCTTAACACAGACTGCTTAGTTTGATTCAGTTTTGCGAATTGAATCCTACCCACGACAAACTTATACTGAACCTTAGATGTAACCACGAATGAACTCGTGATCCCCTTTTGTTAAGAAAATATAAAAAATTTGAAAAAAAATCGGGTGTAACACTTATCCTCTCTCTCTTGATCATTGAGGACAGTGCTCGTTCTAGTCGTAGGGGGAATTTGAGGTTTGGCATGATTGTTTGTGGTAGAAGTATAATTGTGCTTTGATATTGTGCATGATTTTGTTTGATTGTCCAAATTTCTCTTGCGTAGAATCATTCGGTTCTTGACTCTTGGTGTTTAATTGACTTCAACCTTTCATAATGACGCTTAGGCTGTTCCATTTATAACCTATAACCAGCATGTCGGCACTAATATCAAATTGAGTCTAGGCCAGAACAGAGATTGGATCACTCTTGTTAGTTGAATTGATTGCTTGGTTCTTGTTTTTAAAACCGCTCGATAACACCGTTCTAAGATGATAAAGGCAATTAGAATTTCACCACATTCAGCCAAAAAGCCTACCCGAATCATTTTTCCTATAGGATAACCCCGTTTGAGCTTTGGCCTGTTTGTTGGATTATACACATTAGCCCTACTCCATGTTTTTCATCACCTTTTTGATCCCTCGTGATTGTGGCTTGAGATTAGACGGTAATCCAATTTGAAATCTTTTGTGGAAGTTATAACTAGCTAAGGATCAAGTGGCTAAATTGGCAAGTCAAGAGGTCAATGTGTGAAGAAAGGTTTTTGTGTGAAGAAAGTGTTCAAGTTACTCAAATTCTTGAAGTGCCAAAAGAAAAGCTAGGCAAGCTCAACACCTAAGTGAAGTGTCGGGTTGAGCACTAGCATGGGCAAAAACTGCGAGCTAGGCAGGTCCAACACTTAAGTGAAGTGTTTGGGTAGAGCACCAGTAAGTAAATGGTGGAAGAAAAGCCTTGGTATGTATTTAATGAAGCGATCCTAGCTTGGGCGTGTAAAGTGCAGTTCTAGAGGCGGATGAAGTCGAGTCAATAGCCACATCACGATCACTCACCAATTCCCAAATATTTCCTACCTTCACCTAAACTGCATCATATCCCGAGTTTAAGACCTTTTGATTAGAGTTGGTGTTGTCGTGGTCGGATACTTTGTGAATCAATTTGTTTTCGGAAAGATGTTTGTCCTAATTGATTACTACTTGAAGTGAGCAGAAAATAGTGAGGTCTGGACTTGTTTGGTTGACGTTCTTTCATGTTGATGTGAACCACGACCGACTATGCTCCATGACCCTAACCACCGCAATCTGATCTTCAAAGGCAATGAGTCGAATCTATGGAACCGGGGCGGAATCGGACTTTGACCCACTAGCTTCAGCTGAGCTAGGAACCAGAAGTATCACGTCGAGGGCGCCACGCCAAGAGATGGATGCTCTTGATGATAAGCCAAACCTTAAGCCGTGATCTTGCACATACTCGAAGGGGTTTAGAACAATGTTCTGAAAAGGGGGTTTATTGATTGATAAAAGTCTGTTTAAGAAGAGAGGTGAAGGCCTCTAGTTATAGGTGTGGAGGAGTAGGGAACAAGATCTCCTATTCCTCCTACATAGAAACTTCCTAAACTAATAAAGAAATAATAAAAATAGTCCTAATTAGAATACTAAAGAGGACTTATCCTAATCTAAACTAAAAGGAAAGTAAAATTCGTGCAAGGGATAGTTGGTCTATTGTTGGTAATGATGTAGTGGAGGCAGTGCTCAGTTTCTTTGCTGATATTCATGTGCCTAAGTATGTGAATTCTGTTGCTCTTACTTTGATTCCCAAGAAGAAGAATGCAGATGACATTAGGCACTTCAGACCCATCTCTCTGTGCAATGTCATTTATAAGGTGATCTCTAAAGTTCTATCTAATAGGCTTGCTGTTGTGCTGCCTTCCCTTATTGGCAAGAGTCAGACTGCTTTTGTTAGAGGTAGGAATATTGGAGATGGAATTCGTATGGCCCATGAACTGCTCTGCAATTATCAGAAGAAAGGTATTTCTCCTAGATGTGCAATTCAAATCGATTTGATGAAAGCTTTTGATTCGGTGGAATGGTCCTTTATTTTGGAAGCTATGAAGGCTATGGGATTTCCATCTATTTTCATTGCTTGGATTAGTGCTTGCTTCAAGACTTCTATGATATCAGTAAATGTCAATGGCTCTCTATGTGGTTATTTTAAAGCAGAAAGAGGGTTTAGGCAGGGTGATCCTGTTTCTCCGTTCTTGTTTGTGCTGTCTATGGAAATCTTGAGTTGTATCTTTGATAGGAAAGCAAGGGAAGGCAAGTTTCAGTTACATCCTCAGTGTAAAGGGGTCAATCTCACCCATCTGAGCTTTGCTGACGAACTGTTGGTATTCACTAAGGCAAATTGTGATGCAGTTAAAGTGGTAACAGATGCTTTGAAGGAATTTAAGAGCATTTCTGGGCTGCAGTTTAATTGGATAAGTGTCTCATATATATGTCAGGTATTAGTAGTGAGTGTGCTGATAGCATTGTAAAGAAATCTGGGTTTGCTAGAGGAGAGATACCTTTCAGATATTTGGGCATCCCAATGACTGCTGGGAAGCTTAGGCGATGTGATTACAAATTACTGATTGATAAAATTACTGCAAGAGTCACGGATTGGAAAGCTAAAAAGTTGTCCTATTCAGGGAAGGTTCAACTTATAAATTCTGTTATCCAGGGTGTACTGCAATATTGGATGGTGGCCTTTGTCTTACCTTCCAGCATTATTAAAGAAGTGGAGAAAATTTGCAATCAATTTATATGGGGGAAGGCTGATGGTGAAAAGTCCAAGGTTGCTTGGAAGAATATAGCAGTCCCAAAGGAAGAAGGGGGTTTGGGAATTAAGGAGCTTAAGAGTTGGAACATGGCAAATGTTTTGAGACACATATGGTTGTTACTGATGAAAGCTGGCTCTGTCTGGGTGGCGTTGATTTACTACTATAAGATCAAACGGAAAGATTTATGGTAGGTCGATTCAACTGTTGGTTCATGGCATTGGAGACAGATCCTAAAGCTAAGGAATCTAGCTAAAGTTCATATCTCGACTGACTCTGATGGCGATCTCCTTTGGGATGGATGCTGTATGTCAAAGTTTCAGGTCAGCAAAGTCTGGAATACTATAAGGCCAAAATTGACTGAAGTGGGTTGGTTTAAGAGTGTCTGGCTGGGGTTCAATATACCCAGACATGCCTTGATAGTTTGGCTGATTGTTTCGGGGAAGATCACTACGAGAGATGAAATAAAAACCTGGGATCCCGTGGTAGATGTTTGCTGTGTTCTGTGTGAGGTGAAGGAAGAGAGTAGAGACCATTTGTTTAGAGAATGCATCTACTCTAAGCAAATCCTTGACTCTCTTTTCCCCGAGCTTATAGGATGTAATTCATTTGATGAGGTGATTGAAGTTGTTGGCAGTTGGGCGAAGGGTGATTTTGGAAGGCTTAAGAAGCTGTTATGGAGGATTGCCATTGATAAACTTCAGAGAGAAAGATGCAATAGGATATTTGGGATGCAGAAGAGAAATGATAAAGAGGAGATTAGATACTCTATAGTTAGTGAAATTCAGATTTATATGGACGGTCGGCCTAAGTTACAGAGTATAGATATTGGGATTTAAGCTGTAAATAGCTTTCGGTTGTTTAGTTTCTACCTTTGAACTATGTACCGGTATTCCGAGTTTTTGATGAATAAAAATTGCTCAATTCATAAAAAAAAAAATTCGTGCAAGGGAAAAATCCTTCCTAAACAAGAACTCCAAACTTGGGAGCCAAGTTTCCCAAAAAACTTCCTAAACGGGTTCTGGAAATATTAAACAAATAAATACCAAAAAAAATCGTTAAATTCTGATCTTTTTCAGATCACTAGTAGACTCCATGGGCTACAACTTTCATGTTTGACATCAGGCCAAATTATGTCTCCAAGTAGCCCATATTCGTCACTCTTTGTCGGGATACGAATCTGTCCAGAAATCCGATTTTGGCCTTTAATCTCTTCAGCTTTGGCCCATAGCTTCTTGGCCATGGGCTGGCCTCGTAGCTCTTCTCCAAGGATGGACTCTCCTTCTTTCTCTCCTCTTGGATCAGGCTCAGGTGGTGGCCTGATCTCAACTCCTGGCATGGGCTTCCTCGGATCAGCATCCGAGCCTTCCTCTTTGGTGCTCCAACAATGCTTTACTAGGACTTGGCCTAGCTCTATCTCCATCAATTCTTCTCCAAATTGAGCACCAATTATTGGAGCTGATTCCTGGGCCTTCAAAGTAGTCATGGCCTTTGGAAAATACCAAAAGGCCTGAGCCGTTTGAGGTCTAGGCTCCAGAGGCTCGTCTAGGGTGCCCGACGCTTGGTCCGGCGCCCGGGGTTGGCTCAAGGCTTGGATTCCTTCCATTCTGGCCAGGCCTTCTTCATTATGCTTCGACCACATCTTCAGGAATGTCCTCAGAGGGTCTTCAGGGGCTGGTGTTGGCCCAGTGCTCATAGTATTGGGCATGGGGCCTAGTTTAGTTACTAAGCCTCGTTCTCGATCGGCTCCGGGGCCTGACTTCGGGCTCCAGTGATTTACAGTCGGGCCCTTTCCTCTCTTCCTCTGCCATTGCTCTAGGTTTGCTTCTAGAGACTCCCAAGGCTCCTCTTTACCTACTGGGTTCATGGGAATCAGGTCAGGGCCTAGTGGAGGCCCTTGGCTCGGGGCTGGACTTGGCCCTAGGCTTGGCCTGGGGCCTGGACTTTTGGCACTTCAACGCTCCGGGGGTGGTGCTGGCGTAGGCATAGGCCTGGTGTATTCTCGTCCCGACATCAGCGCTAGGGTCAGATCGGCATCAGTCGGGTCCAAGTCGGGCTAGGTGGCCAGGATCACATCACATGTGTAGGTTAAGTTTGTTCGTGGAACAGTCTAAGCCAAATTGTTAATGTTTGAATCTCAATGTGACCGATCATGTCATTTGTGAACTTGGATGCTTTCTAGTTCATTTGCTTGAGGACAAGCAAAAGCTTTGTCGTAGGGGAATTTTATGTGACTCTATTTCATGCATTTTAAGACCTCTGTTTAGCCTAAGAATCTACCGGTTTGATCTCGAAATGCCATGACTTATATGCTTTTATGGATGTTTTATGCAAAGTGCACTTTTGTTGTCCGGAAGCCACTTTGGAGCCAAATTCGTTGTCTATCGAAGTTATCTTTGTGCATTTTCAGGATTTGGCATTGTAGTACGGATGACAATGAGCACATAGGAGCAAACGGGAGGTAAATCGGAGCTAGGACGGAGGAGTTAAGGCCGTTGCAATTTTGGAATTTCTGCACCCAACTCTACTGAAGTTCTCAGCGAGAACTCTCAAAGTTCTCGCCGAGAATATTTGAGGAATCAAGGGTGGATTATCAAGGGAATTCTCGACGAGAACTCTGAAATTTCTCGCCGAGAACTTGTGACTTTGGCGGCATACATATATAAGTTGCTAGACGCGGTTTTGGGAGGGGATTAGGACTATTCAACACTCAACAAAAACAGAGCCTTCGACATCCCGACTTCGCCTCTCTCACCATACAATCGTCTGTCACCTATCAACCTAGAAGAATTGAAGATCAAGGCAAGTGGAGCTAAGTGAAGTCCTCTCTCCTTGGAGCAACTTGAAGTGCAAGGCTAGAAGATTATCCATGGAAGCTAGGGTGTTCCTCTCCTCTTCAATTCTGGTTTCTTCCATGGCTAGGCTAGGCTAGACTTAGGGTTTAGCTTAGTGAGGGATGATCAAGCTACGATAGAGAGATGATTGATTGAATTGAGTCTTCCATAGTCTATGTGTAATGAATTGGTTCCCAACCTTGTTCTTGATTGCCATGTGAGCTTGATTGTGTCCATGGTACATTTTTAATGTCATTCAATCTATGAAAATTGTTGGATAATGTTGATCTAAGGTTTAGGGATTGTAATTGATTGATTGCTCAATTGTAACCATGTTTAATTTGATTTCCTTGTTGACATTTCTTCAAACACTTGGCATGCATATGGTTTTACATTCATTTAGTAGTTGAAAGACCTATTGATTGTTAAGCTTATGTTCTATGGTTAACATGAGAGTGTCTTGCATCATTCCCTTATATTAGAAGTTGTTGATTAGGATTTTAGATGAATTAGCATTACATTGAGCTTGGTTAAAGCACTCCATTCCTTTGTTCATATAGCGAGAGCATAGTTCATGTGGTCTAGGAGTAGTGAGTCGACGGTGCGAGAGTTCGTTGATTCTATTTAAGTGTTTTGCGAGGCCAAGGAATTACACATTGATGTTTGTGACTCAATTCATCTTTCATTGTTCTTGAGCTTGAAAATTCCCTTGCTAAGTTGACCTTCCTGTCTCTTGTTTGACCCTCAACTTTCTTTGTTAGGTATTGCTTAGTTGCTCATTTAGTTTATGCTTTCGAATCATTCTTACACAAAAAAAAACTTAATTCAAATGTTAAGAACGTCCATGAGTAATGTGAGTAGTGGCCATTGAGAGAACCCCGTGGAAATACGACCTTGACTTTGTGAGTTAATTACTTGCACATCACTTTAACATATACTCTTTGAACAAGAAATCCTACTTGGTTCCTTTCTTTCGAGTTCGAAGTGTATGAACAACCTCATGAACTACTACAACATATCCTGGATGCATCTATTTCCAGTAAATGATTATTGTAATTCATAGACAATATGTTAAATGTAAGGCTTAAGGCGAGAAGTCAAAATCTTTAAAATGACTTTCATCCTGAAATTGGCAAGACCCATTGGTCAAAACGAAGTAAGCTCTTTAGGATGTTTTACTTTAGGGATTAAAGTAATGAAAATATCATTCCAGGAATCCGGGATCATACCACAATTAAAGAAACATTGTACCTCTGAGCAAAAAGATTCCAATGAACCTAGAAGAACCGTCCAGGAAAGCCATCCAACCCTGGTGCCTTTATTGGGCCCATTTGAAAAAATTCTCCTTTTATTTCAACATCAGAAACTGGACGAATTAAGTTTTGATTCATGTAATGGTCCACTTTTCGAGCAAAGCTTGTAACACCTAGTTCGAATCAACCCGATGAAACCCGTGGTTGAACCAGTTATGAGTATTACTAATGAGACAATCATAAAAAAATGAAATAGAAAAATAGCATTTTAAATAAATAAACTGAAGGAGGCCTCCCAATACATATAAAATCCAAGTGTAAAACCAATAACCAATAAATCCAATACAATACTCAAAAGAGTTAAAAAAATCCTCGACATAACATTGGTCAACTGAAATGTAAAAATGGAAATAAGTCAACAACGAGTAGATCGCCAATCTTCACCTCATAGCTCCAACTGCAACCTTATCGAACTCAACCCGAACACCTAAACTCCGACACCAACTACTAGCCACGAGATCTTGAAAGGGGAAGAGAGGGGGGATCAGTTTCCTAATGAAACTGAGTGAACCCACTAGGCCTATGCGCCGAACTACGCCACAAGGAGCTATACCAACTGATGACACTCGATTTGACGTGATTTTCAGCCCCATTTAAGCGACATTTCATGCCCCTTTGATGCCATTTTTATGAGTATTTGGTGAAAATGAGTTTATTATGTAATTTTAGGCTCCTAGTGCGTACATTGTCCATTTCTTGGCTATTTTTACCCTATTTTGAGCTTTTATGCTGAGCCCCCAAGTTACCACATTATAGAGGACTCTCTCACGAGTCCAGCGCTTCAAACGGGGACCAAATTGGAGTTCAAACGGAGCGAGAATCATCAAAACAAGTTGGAATTCTGCATAGGAGGCTTTTAACTAAAGTTTTTGGCGAAAAACTTCCAAAGTTTTCGGCGAAATCTTCTTTGAAAACCACTGCAGAAACCCTAATTTTCAGCCTTTTCCAACTTATAAAAGGGTTTCTGGGGCTATATATAGACCTTTCAAGGCCAGATTTGAGGGAGAACGAATTTTGGCTGATTAGCCACGACTTAGAGACGATTAGATAGAGTTGAGAGCCTCCTCGGAGAGCTCGGAGCTAGGAGTTGAAGATCCAGGAGATTGAAGCTTCGCTGGAGTCATCGGAATTAGGTTTTTCAGATCTTATGTGTTCTTCCTTTGTATGATGATCTTCTTTGTTGTCTTTGATTCTTCTGTTATCGTTATGAGTAGCTAAACTCGTAGAGGTTTAGATTAGATGAACCCTAAGTGACCCAGGGCTTTAAAGTAGTCACGGATCGGCGGTGATTAGATTCAAAGTTCATTTAGTTTTTTCTTGCATGGTTGTTTTGTGCTTAATTGTTTTACTGCGTTTCTTGTCTAGCTGACGCCTAGATTAGTTTCGCTGTTCTTGTGTTTCTCTTCTGGTTGTTCGCCTAGATTAGGTTTGTGCAAGTTAGGGTTAGTCGCCAGACAGCTTCCTTGCTTTGGCGCATAAACTTATCTTCCTTGATCACCTAGTTTAGATTCTTGTTAAGCTAAGGATAGTAGCGAACGTTCGCCTTACTTTAGAACATCAATTCAACCAATTAACCTATTCATTGGAGTGTGCCTTTCGTAGGAACGAATTAGGGTTAATCCGCTTCAACAGTAACTCATAAATCGTTAGTAATTCCACCAGTTAGTTTAGTCATCGCAAGAAGCGACCATACTCAGGCGACTAGTTAATCTTGGTAGCTAGATCGGATAGAGCGAACATTCGCCAGTTTAAACCTAAGGGTCAGGAGTTATGGTGGTGTCTGAGAACCGAATGAATTAGAATTGAAAACCGCTGGTCTTGTGATCGCCAATGCTTTGGTAATCTAAGGGGGATTCGAAATCTAGCTCGTCTATCTTCTCGTTAGTCAACCTTTTTAATCTTTCTGTCTTTTATTTTCTTGTTTATTAGATTAGAAGTCGTGGAACTCACACCACACACAACATGTTAAAATCCGAATAGTTTGCCAACATATTTGAGTAGACAAGAAGAAGAGACCTCGAGTAGAATACGATCTAGTCTACCTTGGTAGATTAGTTATTTGATACCGCTAAAACTGCAGCTATCACCAACACTCCACACATGGAATTCAACAATGGGATCAAAGCTAGTCTATTCCATTTTTAATCCCTAAAAGCAGTCTAAGTGATAATCCAGATTTAGTTCACTAAACTAGCATCAACAATTCACATCACTGGCAACACAATATAACGATAAATATAATCAGTTCAATCTTGTACATAAGCATAAACATCATTCAATTATCACACAACAAACCCACATTCAACAATCACCAATCACAAGTAAATTTATACGTGAGTTAATTAGGTGCCTAGAAGTTGATCCACACCACCACTGCCAGCCAAACACAGACGCATCCTCAACGGATCCCTTCCATGGAAGCATTACACAACATCCTAATGTAGGATCTTCTCCCTCAGTAGGAAATCAATAATCCTTGGTATCCAACCAAGGTGATATACCCCACTTAGACCTGACTCAATCACAACACATTTCAAGTGGGCAGTGTGGACTCGTACATGTTCTATCATTATTCAACAACCACAACACACACAACCATACATCACGTTCTCAATCCTCAATCCACAATTCCATCATAGCATCATCACATCTAATCCATTTCACCAATCATTTCACAATTCAACAATCATATCACAAGGTAAACAGCAAGCCTCGTCGGCCACCCCACCTACATAAACAAGGGAGTAGAGGCATCCATGTCACGAGGTCTTGATGTGAACCGCCGCAACCGTGGGCAAACGACCCTAACCACCGCAAGTTGATGCTTCTAGCAACAAGATGAACCTTCGGAACCGGGATGGAATCTGACTTTGACCCACTAGCTATAAAGGAGCTAGGAACCACAAGTATCAAGTCGAGGGCGCCACTTCAAGAGATGAATACTCTTGATGATAAGCCAACCTTAAACAATGCAACAAGCAAATACTCGAAGGGTTAAGAACAAAGTTATGAAAAAGGGGGTTTATTTAATTCAAGTTGTACATACAAGGGGTGGTCGGCGACCTCTATATATAGGAGGAGTTAGGGAGAACTCTCCTAATCCTCCTTGAAAACTACTTCTTAAATAAATAATAAAAATAAACTAAGCCTAAAAAGGACTAAAAATATTCCTACTTATTCGAAACTAGAAGGGAAACATAACTAAAATCCATAAGAGTTTTGGAAAGCAAGTAAAACCCCAAAATAGTAAAACTAGCAAAACAGGAGAAACCCTAGGCCGGGCAGGAATCCAAATCCGGCTCGGATTTGGAGTGGCGGCGTGTGTGTAGGCCGGATTCTTACCCGGATTATGTTCCTCAGCGTGTCCTACTCCTAGGAGGACTAGGAATCACGGTCCTCAGTTAGTGGCATCAGGAATTCCAGGCACGTTGGGGAATCCTTAGCTCGGTTGGTGCTCATCCTTGGTTCTGGATCGTGTATGGGTGGATCTCCACGTGGTTCCTCCCTCAAATCTCCTCCGAATGCATCTCTGTTTGTTGGAGGTGGTTCCTGAGACTTCAAGGAATCCGTGGCACTTGGAATTTCCCAAAAAGCCCGAGTAAAACGTTGGCTCGGCCCAGATCGCTCCGGCTGCGTGCCCAGACTCGGGCCCGGTGCTCTAGGCAGGCTGGTCTCTCGGCCTTTGGCAATTTGGCCAGGCCTTCAAACTTCCACTTCGGCCAGTTCGTCAGGAAGGCTTCAAGAGGGTCTTCAAATGCTGATGCAGGCTTGGGGCTCGGGGGAACCGTCTGGGGGCCTAGCCCTAATGCTAGGGCTCGTCCGGAGCCCGTGTCGGGAGTTGGCTCCGGGCTTTTGGTCTTTTTGGCGAAGCCTTCTCCCTCTTCCTCCAGAAATGCTTCAAGGGGGTACCTTGGCTTGTCCTTGGCCTCCTGGCTCGTGTCATTCGTACTAGGGCCTAGGGATGGCCCTAGGCTCGGCTCCGGGCCTGGCTTCGGGACTTTGGCTGGCATCAGTGCTTGGCGTGGTCTGACTGAGATTATGGCTTGCCTAGATGCTAGGAGAGGCCTGAGTCTAAATTTAGTCATGTACCTTGGCTTGAGGAACCTTTGTAGGGCTTGGTTGTGAGCTTGCCTTGGCCCTAGTCGGTCCGGCCCTTGGTAGGGGATCCTGGCGGGGTGTAAGAATATCGGTTGGCATTGGGGTAGGTAGGTAGGATCACATCATCCCCCTCTTCTTGCTTTGGATTCATCCTCGAATCTAGCTCCTGCCCACGTTGTGCACTTAGCAAGCCTCTACAGATCTCCGTCACTTGTGTGGTCATAGCCGAGGGAGACTCGGCGTGGTCTCCTAGACTTGGGACATCATTAGAACCTGATGTGAACCTCGAGAGTCGGCTGTCCTTGACCCGATCACCTCCTGGATGATGAACCTTGGCGAAAGCTGCTTCGAGACCCTAACCACCGTGAGCTTGAATATCAGCACTAGTGATCACCTATGAAACCTGGCGGGATAGTACTTGGACCCGTCGGCTGTATATAGCCGGGAACCCTAAGTGTCCGGTCGATGGCGCCACTTCAAGGGGAGGATACCCTCGACGATAAGCCAATCTAAACGACATTCAATTCCATGAAAGTTGAGAAGAGATTAGCAATTCTATGCTAGAGATAAAACCGAAGTTTAAGAAGTTTATTAATCTAAGTTGTGACTTACAATGAGGCTAGCGACCTCTATTTACAGGTGAGGAAGGGAGAAAAGGCTATCATTTTCCTCCTACGATACTAACTAATAAACTAATAAAGAATTACAAAAAGAGTCCTAAAAAGGACTGAAATTCGGAACTTTATTCCTACAAGGAAAAAAGTCCTTCCTAAACAAAAACACTAAAAAGGAATAGCTGGAAATTCCTAAAAAACAGCTAAATGGGTTCTGGGAAAAATAGCCAAATACATACCAAATTAAATAGGAAAAATAATCCCTTTGGCAGATCACTAGTAGACGTCATGGGCTTCAACTTTCATGTTGGGATTCTGCCCAAATTCTATCTCCAGGTAGCCCAAATTTGCCAATCTTCATCAGACTAGAATCTGTCCAAAACCGGGAAATCCTAGCTTGATTAGGATTCCTTGCTTGGATGTATTTGCCATCTTCTCTCCATGTCCTACATCCTTATGGTCAAGCATCCTTCATTGGATCAGGCACAGGAGTTGGCCTGATCCTAGCTCTCAGTATTGGCTCCCTTGAATCAGTGTCCGAGGTCCACTCTTTGATGCTTAGGCCGTGCATCACTAGGACTTGAGCTAGCTCTATCTGCTTCAATTCTCCTCCAAATTCAACACCGTTTGTTGGAGGATGCTCCTGTAACTTCAAGATATCCAGGGCCACTGGAATTTTCCCAAAGGCCTGAGCCATTTGAGGGCTAGGCTCAAAGCCCGCTTCTATGGTGCCCGGCGCTCTATCCGGAGCCCGTGGCTTGCTCAGTGCTGGGCCTTTTTCATTTCTGGCCAAGATTTCTGCTTTCTGCTTCAGCCAGGTCTTCAGGGATGCTCTCAAGGGGTCTTCAAGGGCTGGTGCTGGTCCAGGGCTCGTGGCACTTGGCATGGGGCCTAGTTTAGGTACTAGGCCTAGTTCTCGATCGACTCCGGGGCCTAACTTCGGGCTCTAGTGAGTTCCAGTCAGGCCCTTTCCTTTCTTCCTCCGCCAATACTCTAGGAATCCTCCTAGAGACTCCCAATTCTCCTCTTTACCTATAGGGCTTGTGGAAATCAGGTCAGGGCCTAGTGAGGCCCTCGACTTAGGGCTTGTCTTGGCCCGGGGTCGGGACTTGGGGCTTTGGCTCTCCAAGGCTCCGGAGGTGGTGCTGGTGTAGGCCTAGGCCTAGTGTACTCTTGGCCCGGCATTAGTGTTGGGGTCGGGTCGGCATCAGTCGGGTCGAGCCTAGTGGCCTGGATCACTTCAGAACCCGTGCAAGACCAAGGCTTAGGGTCTTCTGTGCTCTGTTCGTCGGTGTCCATGTCTTCTGCTTCGGAGGGGCTGTCCATGAGGATGTCAAGGCTTGGGGAAGACATGTGTGAGAAGATTTCGTCTATCCCCAAGTCAACCTCTTCCTCCTCCCCGATCTGGGCATCTGATGACACTCGATTTGACGTGATTATCAGCCTCATTTAAGCCACATTTCCTTGCTTAAGACATAGTTTTTAGGGTAGAATAATGCATATTCAATCAATTGCTCTATCTCGTGCCATTTGTGTTACTTTGGCCCGTTTCGGGTCTATTTGATGGTTTTCTAGTGTTTCTATGTTAGCACAGGTTTTTGCCATCGAATAAGTAGCCAAGGACGTGTCTAAGGCATTGGAACCTCGAGGAATCACACCAGAATCGATCCAATGAGCCAATCAAGTCGAACCAATTCCTGTCCCGTTCTACACTGAAGATTTCGCCGAAAATACCTTCACATTTTCGGTGAAAATGCATGTACGAATCGACTGATGTCAGCCAAAGGATGTTTTCGGTGAAAACACTAAGTTTTCACCGAGATCCGACGGTCCAAAAATCACAGAAGAATTCAACCGGCGATCACCTCATTTATGAAGAATTTTTTGGCGAAAATCTCTTAATATTTTCGGTGAAAATCTTAGTTAAAATCCAGCGGTATTAGGGTTAAGTATAAATACTTATCCAGATAGACATCATAATTTCCAACTAATACCGAATACTTCATAATTCTCTCAAGTTCTGGAGCAGAGAGTTAGAGTTTTAAGAGCCAGGAAGAGATCGTGACGCCATCCCTTCCATCTCGAAGACTCGGAGCTAGGATTGCAGCTTACAGAAGATCGAAGTTCTGCCAGAGTCGTCTTAATTAGGTTTTTCAAATCCTTTTCTGTTCTTCCTCTGAAAGATGAACTCTATCTTTGTCTTTGATTCTTTTGTGATAAACATGAGTAGCTAAACTCTTAGAGCTTAGACTAGATGAACCCTAAGTGACCCAGGGCTTTAAAGCGGTCACGGATCGGCGGTGATTAGATTCAAAGTTCAATCAGTTTCTCTTTCATTTTGATTTGTTCTTCATTGTTCATGTTTCTTGTCTGGATTGATCACCTAGATTAGATTCTGGTTAAGCTAAGGATAGAAGCGAACGCTCGCCTTAGTTTAAAACATCAAATCGAACAATTAACCTAATCATTGGAGTGTGCCTTTCGTAGGAACCAGTTAGGGTTAATCCACTGCAAGAGTAACTCATAAATCGTTAGAAATCGCACCAGTTAAGTTAAGTCGTTGTGAGAGGCGACCATACCCGGGCGGCTAATTAATCTTGGTAGCTGTAACACCCGACCCAAATCGCCCGGGTTGAACCCATGGTTAGACCAGGAATCGGGGTTACGGTTTGACTCAAAACATAAAGAAACCAATAAAATATTATTTAAGCTCAATAAATGAATATAAAATGATACCAACTGGAAGCTTCCATAATTCAAAACCAAACCGAAATACAAATTTCAAATCCAAAATTCATTACTCAACATAAATGACTTCAAAACCCCCCAAAACGTCAACTAAAATGAAATACACAAAATAACGTCCTCGACCTCGATCACCATCCTTTAGTCTTCTAGCTCAACTCCAAGCTCCACTACCCCAACTGCTGCTCCAAACTCAGCTCATCAACTACTTCTAACTGAAAAGAGAGACTAAGAGGGGATCAGTTTCCTAATGAAACTGAGTGAACCCACTGGCCTACCTACACGTTGTCCTACTCTATGGAGCGGTCCCAACTCCGCACAAGACATCCAACAATGGAACCAAACCCAACCCCCCTTTCCATATTTTAATTCCCTAAAAGCAGTCTAGGTGATCACGTTGGTCAGTTCTTGTTCTCAAGCACAATTCATAACAATAGAATCACACAGAACTAATACATCAATCCACGGCACACACAGCATCATCACATCACATCCATCAACCAAGTCACTACCACAACCACAAGCACACAAACATTCACGTTCATATTATCTAGGTGAGTTATTAGGCGCCAAGGAGTTATCCACACCACCACCGGCCGCGCGACGCACTTCCCTACCGCATGGGAAGTCCTCGCGCTCCCCTACCGCATGGGGAACGCGTTCTCATTAACCATCATCATCATCATCAATCTCATCACTCCCTTGACACCCATGTCAAGGGGATCCACCCCAATGGATCAGACTCAACAACCAGTACCTCGGGTGGGGTAGTGTGGGCTCCTTCCGGTTCTATTTCCAACATACAATTCTCAACATCACATTCTCAACTCATACATCACATCTAGTACCAACATACAACACAAATCAGCCACATCTCATTCATAGTCCATAGTTCACAACACATCTCGTCCTCCATGCCCCTGTCATGTTCACAGCACACACATCACAATCAATAGGATAACCGGCTAGCTCACCGGCCTCCCCCACCTGCAAGTACAGGGGAAGCCATGTCATGAGTCTAGGGGTCACCCACCTGTTCCTCTTATTCAGAGCGACCCCACATTGGCAGGGCAACTCTCCTGCGTCCACAACCAGCAATTCATAATATCATAGCACCCGCACTCATTTCCCAACCATCCTAATTCTCATTTCTATGTCAATCCATTACTTAATTCACTTCAGTTCACACCCAACCCCAAATCCTAGCAATCAACAACAACAATCAACCACGGCAATCATCAATAGCAATCAAGTACATTCACAGAACAGTCCCCTTTTACGCTCATCATTTTCATGCATAACCTAGGTTTTGTTCTAAGTCCAATTGAAGCTCCTCACGCTGTCCAAACTACTTACACAACGCTAAGCCCTCACCTTAGCCTAAAGCAGCCCATGGATTCTGTATGGAAACGTCCGTCTCGTCGTCCTAATTCCACCGGTCCTGACGGTTCGTCAATCGGAGCTCTAACGAAGGAGTTATGCTCGAAACTCTAATTCACCAATCGAAGCCTCCAACTAATTTGCCAAACAAACCCTTAGCCGAATTCCAACATGAACCTCACAGAAACAGAAATCACAAACTGGACACATAACCTTCTGAAACTGCCCGAAAGGTCCCTGAACTTCCCAAGAAGATCGTTTCAGTCCTCCTTCTTCTCCAATGACTCGTCCGTCGCCGACGAGCACCCCGCCGCCATCGCGGCCCACCTCCGCCGCCTCCAAACTTCTTGGAGCGCCCAACTCCGACTATCATTAGCCTCGGAAACCTCTATCGACACCTCCTCTCCGCTCCAGGATCCACTGCCGCCATTTAAACCAGCCGTCGCCGCCCTCTCATCCAGCCGCCGATGTTGTTCGTCAATCTCCCTCTCGGCTCCTCCTCTCGCGTTGCCGGCCGTCCAAGGCCATGCTCTCGATCCCAACAATCGGAGCCCAGATCCTTCCTTTTGTTCAACCTCCAGTTTCGTGTCGGCCGTCATCCTTTTTCAAACCTTCGATCTCCCCACTCTCCCTCGTCTTCCCTCTCCCATGAGCGCCGCCATTCTTTTCCTCTTACTCCCCCTACGAAGTGGGAACTGCCCACTCTACTCCCTTCACGTTTTGGCCAAATGGGATGGGGCCCATGGCCCATTCCTTCCTTCCCGTTCAACCAAGTGGGCTGTAGCCCATTTTATCAAAATGAACAAAATGTTCCCCTCTACTTTCCAATGGGCTTCGGCCGAAAATAATAATAACACCTTATGTGGGCTGGCAGATTAAAATTTGGGTCCAATCAATTTGGTTCGGAACTTCGACCAGACGGTTAACTCAAATTTAATTAATCCAAGAAGTCTAACCTTCAATACTTGGGTTGAAAAAAATATGTTAATAATTCAATTCGAATAAAAATCGACCAAATTCGAACTAACGAGGTATGGTTCGAATAAATTAAATTTCAACCGGTTAACCAGGTTTGGGATGTTACAAGTCTCCACAACTTCAAAGGATTTCGTCCCCGAAATCACAAACCAGAATCGAGTCGCTATCCAAAATTGATCATTACAGGAATCTCTCATACTACCGGTTTTCAAAATCCCAAGACTCATCTTGCAAAATATGATACGTTTCTAAATTCCCTTCAAATCAATTCATAAATCAAAATTCTCACTTCTCGTTTAAAAACTATACTACTGAAATTCAAAATCACACTTTGGTTAAAAATGTCAAATTACTTACAAGTCCTTAACATAAATCTTCAATGAGAACAAGCACCCAAAACTCGAAACGATAACGCATTTAACAAATTGAAATCATAAAATATCATCACTAATTATCTTAAAGGCGGAAACGCTTGTAACTTCTTTTTAAATCAACTAAGAGTTCGACATACTAGCCTTCCCTCTAAAGCAAAAATTATTAAAATCAAACTTCCTCCTTGTTAAAATATCGAATTGCTAAAACACTTTAGAAATCCTCAAAACAAGTTACTCAAATAGAAACTAATATCTGAGCTCAACACCAACATACAAAATCATAAATTTTCTCATCTCTCAAAAGTTTAAATCCCAAAATACAGTTTTCCTCTTCAAATCCTTTTAAAATCTCAACAATTAGATCAAAATTTAAATAAATTTTTTTTTAAATCAAAATTTCATTTAAAACGCACATTACATTTGGAATATACAATTAGTTAAACCCAAGCTTCAACCTTTTCAGACCAACTGACTTAAAAGAATTTTCCGAACATAATCCAAATCAAAATTTTCAAATGTTTCAAACTACTTATCTATTTTTCTCCAAACAATTAAAAATCACTTCATCTTTCAAGAATTTAGAACCTCAGTTTAAAATACTAGTAAAATATCCAGAGAGATTCCTGTAACTCTGCTCATTTCATCTCCTTGACCACGACCTATTCACTAATTAAACGTCCAACCAAAACATAGCCACACGATAGCGTTCTAGTCTCCACTTCCAATTCAGTAGTTTCACTCCACAACTTCAAAGCTTTGCGTACGATGTCTGGCCTCCATGACAACTACAAAACTGTCCCTACTTACTAACCCTTCCATAACGGGCTCAACACTTCTCACCCGAAGCTAAATCCAAGACTTCACTACTCTTACATCCCTCTAACCAACTAAAGGGATTCCACTGAACGGTGATTGCTGTCTCTTTGCTTTCTTTGTGACTTAGGAGGACCGAGGACCAAAACACTTTCAGTTGACAAATTTTTCAAATCTCTTTCATTCTTAAAACTCACTTTCATTTCAAAACCCCCAACCCAATTAAAATCATTTGAAAGACCCCTGGAATGCCAGTACTGCATTGATGTTCTGTCCCTTCCATTAGAGGGTAGCTAATCCTCTAGCAGAACGAACAGTTCACCTATGCAACAGAAGCAAACCAGGCTCTGATACCACTTGTAACACCCGACCCAAATCGCCCGGTTGAACCCATGGTTAGACCAGGAATCGGGGTTACGGTTTGACTCAAAACATAAAGAAACCAATAAAATATTATTTAAGCTCAATAAATGAATATAAAATGATACCAACTGGAAGCTTCCATAATTCAAAACCAAACCGAAATACAAATTTCAAATCCAAAATTCATTACTCAACATAAATGACTTCAAAACCCCCCAAAACGTCAACTAAAATGAAATACACAAAATAACATCCTCGACCTCGATCACCATCCTTTAGTCTTCTAGCTCAACTCCAAGCTCCACTACCCCAACTGCTGCTCCAAACTCAGCTCATCAACTACTTCTAACTGAAAAGAGAGACTAAGAGGGGATCAGTTTCCTAATGAAACTGAGTGAACCCACTGGCCTACCTACACGTTGTCCTACTCTATGGAGCGGTCCCAACTCCGCACAAGACATCCAACAATGGAACCAAACCCAACCCCCCTTTCCATATTTTAATTCCCTAAAAGCAGTCTAGGTGATCACGTTGGTCAGTTCTTGTTCTCAAGCACAATTCATAACAATAGAATCACACAGAACTAATACATCAATCCACGGCACACACAGCATCATCACATCACATCCATCAACCAAGTCACTACCACAACCACAAGCACACAAACATTCACGTTCATATTATCTAGGTGAGTTATTAGGCGCCAAGGAGTTATCCACACCACCACCGGCCGGCCGACGCACTTCCCTACCGCATGGGAAGTCCTCGCGCTCCCCTACCGCATGGGGAACGCGTTCTCATTAACCATCATCATCATCATCAATCTCATCACTCCCTTGACACCCATGTCAAGGGGATCCACCCCAATGGATCAGACTCAACAACCAGTACCTCGGGTGGGGTAGTGTGGGCTCCTTCCGGTTCTATTTCCAACATACAATTCTCAACATCACATTCTCAACTCATACATCACATCTAGTACCAACATACAACACAAATCAGCCACATCTCATTCATAGTCCATAGTTCACAACACATCTCGTCCTCCATGCCCCTGTCATGTTCACAGCACACACATCACAATCAATAGGATAACCGGCTAGCTCACCGGCCTCCCCCACCTGCAAGTACAGGGGAAGCCATGTCATGAGTCTAGGGGTCACCCACCTGTTCCTCTTATTCAGAGCGACCCCACATTGGCAGGGCAACTCTCCTGCGTCCACAACCAGCAATTCATAATATCATAGCACCCGCACTCATTTCCCAACCATCCTAATTCTCATTTCTATGTCAATCCATTACTTAATTCACTTCAGTTCACACCCAACCCCAAATCCTAGCAATCAACAACAACAATCAACCACGGCAATCATCAATAGCAATCAAGTACATTCACAGAACAGTCCCCTTTTACGCTCATCATTTTCATGCATAACCTAGGTTTTGTTCTAAGTCCAATTGAAGCTCCTCACGCTGTCCAAACTACTTACACAACGCTAAGCCCTCACCTTAGCCTAAAGCAGCCCATGGATTCTGTATGGAAACGTCCGTCTCGTCGTCCTAATTCCACCGGTCCTGACGGTTCGTCAATCGGAGCTCTAACGAAGGAGTTATGCTCGAAACTCTAATTCACCAATCGAAGCCTCCAACTAATTTGCCAAACAAACCCTTAGCCGAATTCCCACATGAACCTCACAGAAACAGAAATCACAAACTGGACACATAACCTTCTGAAACTGCCCGAAAGGTCCCTGAACTTCCCAAGAAGATCGTTTCAGTCCTCCTTCTTCTCCAATGACTCGTCCGTCGCCGACGAGCACCCCGCCGCCATCGCGGCCCACCTCCGCCGCCTCCAAACTTCTTGGAGCGCCCAACTCCGACTATCATTAGCCTCGGAAACCTCTATCGACACCTCCTCTCCGCTCCAGGATCCACTGCCGCCATTTAAACCAGCCGTCGCCGCCCTCTCATCCAGCCGCCGACGTTGTTCGTCAATCTCCCTCTCGGCTCCTCCTCTCGCGTTGCCGGCCGTCCAAGGCCATGCTCTCGATCCCAACAATCGGAGCCCAGATCCTTCCTTTTGTTCAACCTCCAGTTTCGTGTCGGCCGTCATCCTTTTTCAAACCTTCGATCTCCCCACTCTCCCTCGTCTTCCCTCTCCCATGAGCGCCGCCATTCTTTTCCTCTTACTCCCCCTACGAAGTGGGAACTGCCCACTCTACTCCCTTCACGTTTTGGCCAAATGGGATGGGGCCCATGGCCCATTCCTTCCTTCCCGTTCAACCAAGTGGGCTGTAGCCCATTTTATCAAAATGAACAAAATGTTCCCCTCTACTTTCCAATGGGCTTCGGCCGAAAATAATAATAACACCTTATGTGGGCTGGCAGATTAAAATTTGGGTCCAATCAATTTGGTTCGGAACTTCGACCAGACGGTTAACTCAAATTTAATTAATCCAAGAAGTCTAACCTTCAATACTTGGGTTGAAAAAAATATGTTAATAATTCAATTCGAATAAAAATCGACCAAATTCGAACTAACGAGGTATGGTTCGAATAAATTAAATTTCAACCGGTTAACCAGGTTTGGGATGTTACAGTAGCTAGATCGGATAGAGCGAACGTTCGCCAGTCTTAAACCTAAGGGTAAGGAGTTATGGTGGTGTCTTAGAAACCAATTGAACGAGAATTGAAATCCGCTGATCTGTTGATTGCCAATTCTCTGGTGAACGAAGGGGGATTCGAAGTCTGAGTTTGTCTGTCATCTTTGTAAATCAATCAATCTTTTGTTCTGTTTTCAGTTTTAATTTTTAATTTCTCTGCATTTCTTAGAATTAGAAGTCGTGGAACTCACACCACGCACGAAGTGTTTAATCCCGAATAATTTGTCTTTATATTTGAGTAGTCAATCATTAGAAGACCTGTGGAATACGATCTACCCTAGCTTTTGTTAGCTTTAGTAGTATTTGTTTGAACCAGCACAACGATAGGTTCATCAAATTGGCGCCGTTGCCAGGGAACTTCTTTTGATTGTTTGAAAAAAGAACTGGCAATTTATTCTTCTACTTTCCATCTTTCACCTTTCCACCCACTTCGATTTTACACTGGTTTTGTTTGTTTTTGTTATTTGTAGGTTGTTCACAGGTGTATGCAACGCCGCCCGCTCACGCGCTCTCAAACTGCCAAGGACGACAAGGCTAAGAGTGTAGAGAGTCCAGGCAGTTCTACTCCACCTCGACAATCACAGATTCCAAGGAGAGGCAGAACCAATCCACTTCCATCCGTCACTCCGATTAAGATCGAGGAACTGAAGGAGAGTTCCTCATCTCCATCTTCACCGCCATCTTCATCTGCTTCATACACCGAATCACTCTCACCTCCTCCATCTCCTACCATGGATAATCAGTTACCACCGCCACCACCAGACGGCGATCTATCTCCGCCACCGCTACCACCAGTTGCACAGAAAAGTCTAGCTGATTACAACAAACCAAGCGCGACTAGCGTTCGATCTTCTATCGCCGTGCCGCGCATTGAAGGCGATCCTGACTATGAGATCAAGATTCCATTCTTGACTATGATCTCTAGGGATCTACAGTTTGAAGGCAGGGCACTAGACAATCCGTGCACTCATCTGGCGGACTTCCTTGATCTCTGCAGCACTTTCAAGAACGGAAATCTCGACAAGAACACTCTTTGCTTGAGAGCTTTTCCGTTCTCTATGAAAGACGCAGCTAAGAAGTGGCTTACTGGCAAACCACCCGGCTACTACACTGATTGGGAAACTTTGGCTCAGGACTTCGTCGAAGAGTACTTCCCTCCTGCAAGAACAACAGCTATCAAGGACAGCATCGCCAGATTCTCCCAGAAAGAAGGAGAAAGCTTGTACGATACTTAGAATTGATTCCAAGAACTTCTCTACAACTGTCCTCATCACGGATTCGAGCAGAGGCAGTTAGCTGAAATCTTTGCTCGAGGTCTTCGAGAAGAATCTGCTAAGTGGGTCAATTCCCTAGCCGAAGGGGATTGCACTACGCTTACACCTGAAGCTTCTCTTCTTCACTTCGTAAACTATGCTTCCAAGTCAAGGAACTGGGAACGACAATCTGAAGGATCAAGAAGCAAGCTCGATCTCGAAGGAACTATCAAGGTAGAAGTAGAGAAGCATCTGAAGAAGTCTTCTACACCAATCAAACCGCCGACAGCTGCTATCTACGTTGCCGATTGCAAGTGGTGTGGAGCTTGCGCACATAACGGAGGCCGATGCCAGAATTTTGGTAAGACAGAAGTCTGGTCTGCAGAAGAGGTAAATTTCGTTCAACAAGGCTTCGTTAACAATCAGAATGGTTATGCTGGCTACCGCAACTTCAGGCATCAAGGGAACTATCAAGACAGACCTCCCTACAATGCTGGCGCCAACCATAACCAGAATCAGAATGCCCAACCAGCTAGTCCATCTCAGGATCAGAAGCCTAATCATCCGCCGGTAGGTGTCTACCAGCCACCGCATCGCAATCCGGGTAACTATGGAACTGCTCCTAGCAATCGCCAGAATCAATATCTGAATAATACCTATCCAGGGCAGCAACATCAGAGAGAAAACAACGTCAGTGACCTGGACAAGAAGCTTAGTCAGATCATCACCAGACTCGATGATCATGACAGTCAGTTCAAAGCTCAAGGTCTTCTCAATCAAGAACAGATTGCATCCGGGCAGAGAATTGAGCAAGCTGTGAACAACATCTCGAGCATGCTAGCATCTGGTTAACCATTTGGCCAACTTCCGAGCCAGACACAGCTGAATCCGAGAAAGGAGCAAGCCAAGATGGTAACTGCTCAAATTTTACAAGCTTATCTACTAATGCTTCTTCTATTTTACGCAGGATCCCTGAAACTCCAGAGAAGAAGGAAGCACAGAAAGTGGCGCCTAAGAAAGAAGATCCTCCTCTTGCACCGTACTATGTGAAACCTCCTTTTCCAAGAGCATTGCTGCCGAATGCAAGGATCGAGACTGGCATGAAGAGGAATAAAGAAGGATATCCTAATGCTCGTAGCAAGAAACCTTCCTCCCCATATCCAGCTAAGTGTTCTGATCCTGGTTCTTTCACTCTACCTCTTGTCATTAATGATGTTGAGATAGAACGTTGTTTGGTTGATCTTGGAGCGTCTGTTAATGTTATGCCTATGAGTCTGTATGAGAAATTGAATTTAGGAGAACTTGAACCGACTAGCATACAACTTGTCTTTGCTGATAGATCATTGAAAACCCCTAGAGGAGAGATAAAAGACGTTGTCACTAAATGTGGTCCTTTCACGTTCTTAGCTGACTATGTGATGTGAACCGCTGCAACCATGGGCAGACGACCCTAACCACTGCAAGTTGATGATCCTGCAACGAGGTAAAACCTTCGGGAACCGGGGCGGATGAGTACTTTGACCCGTCGGCTATATAACAGCCGGGAACCAGAAGTGTCCAGTCGAAGACGCCACGCCAAGAGATGGATGCTCTTGATGATAAGTCGATCTAAACGACAGTCAATTCCATGAAAGTCGAGAAGAGATTAGCAATTCCATGCTAGAGAGAAAAACGAAGTTTAAGTGTTTATTCAATTCAAAGGTTGTCTTACAAGAGAGGCGAAGGCCTCTATTTATAGGGAGGAGTTAGGGAACAAGCTCTCCTAATCCTCCTAAATAACTAATAAATAAATAATAAAAGAGTCCTACTAAAGAGGACTTTAACTAATCCTAATCTAGACTAAAATAAGGGAAAATTCGGACTCCAACCCTACAAGGGAAGAGAATCCTACCTAAACAAGAACTCCTAAAAAGGAGGCTGGAAAATCCTCAAAATCAGCAGAACGGGTTCTGGGAGAAATTGCCAAATAAATACCAAATAAAATAGGAAAAATAAGCCCTTTGGCAGATCACTAGTAGACGTCATGGGCTTCAACTTTCATGTTGGGCTTCAGCCCAAATTCTATCTCCAGGTAGCCCAAATCCGTCATTCTTCATCAGACTAGAAATCTATCCAAAACCGGGAATCCTAGCTTGATTAGGATTCCTTGCTTGGATGTATTTGGCATCTCCTCTTCATTTCCCGCACTCTTGATGGTCATCCATTCCTCCTTGGATCAGGCTCAGGTGGTGGCCTGATCGTGGCACCTAGCATTGGTTTCCTCGGATCAGCATCCGAGTCTTCCTCTTTGGTGCTCCCCCCATGCTTTGCTAGGACTTGGCCGAGCTCTATCTCCTTCAGTTCTTCTCCAAATTCAGCTCCGTTTCTTGGAGAGTGCTCCTGGGGCTTCAAGATATCCATAGCAACTGGAATTTCCTCAAAGGCTTGAGCCATTTGTTGGCTGGGCCAAAAGCACGCTCCTGTGGTGCCCGGCGCTCGGTCCGGCGCCCGGGGCTGGCTCCGTGCTGGGCCTTCTTCAATTCTGGCCAAGCCTTCTGCTTTATGCTTAGGCCAAGTCTTCAGGAATGCTCTCATGGGGTCTTCAAGGGTTGGTGCTGGTACAGGGATCGAGGCTTCAATCCTGGAGCTCAGTTCTGGCATTTGGCCCGGTCCGGGGCCGTACCGGGGTCTATCTTCGGGTGCCAGCTTCTTCTGGCCAGGCTTTCTTCATTATGCTTTGGCCACATCTTCTGGAAGGTCTCCAGAGGGTCTTCAGGGGCTGTGGTCGGTCCAGGGCTCGTAGCATTTGTCCTGAGTCCTTGTTCAGGCTCTCGGCTCGGGTTAGCCCGAGGGTGGCCAGTATCACATCATCCCCCTCTTCTTGAAGAGGATTCGTCCTCGAATCCTTGCCAGATAATCCATTAGAAATAATAAAAATAATCACAGGAGTATACAGGACTGCACCTGGTAGTTCATGGGCGCTCCTCAGGGGTTTGGGCCGCAACAGGGCTGGTACTGGTGCTTCGGGGTAGGCCAGTGCCGCATCGGGGTCGGGTGGCGTCAGACCCGGGGTGGAAAGGGTGGCGCCAGGGTAGGGCGGCGTCGGGCCGGGGGTGGACAGTGCGGCGTCGGGGTCAGGCGGCGTCGCGCCGGGGTCAGGCAGCGTCGGGCCGGGGTCAGGCGGCGTCAGGCCGGGGTCGGTTAGGGCGGCGTCGGGGTCAGGCAGCGCAGGGACTGGTCGGGCGCCGGGGGCTGGTCGGGCGCCGGGGCTGGGGCCAGTTGCTGAACCAGGGCTGGGGCCGAGACTAGTGCCGGGGCTGGGGCCGGGGCTGATGTTGAGGCTGGGGCCAAGGCTGGTGCCGGGGCTAGGGCCGGGGCTGGTGCTGGGGCTGAGACCAGGGCTGGCGGGTGGTGCCGGGGCTGGTGCCGGGGCTGGTGCCGCTGTGCCAGGGCTGGGGCCAGAGCTGGTACCGGGCTGGTGCCAGGGCTGGTGCCGGGACAGGGGCCAAGGCTGGTGCCGGGGCTGGGGCCGGGGGTGGTGGTGCTGGGCGCTCGGGCGCTGGGCGCTGCTCGGGCGCTAGGTGCCGGTCGGGCGCTGGGCTCCGGTCGGGCGCTGGACTCCGGTCGGGCGCTGGGCGCCGGTCGGGTGCTGGGCTCCGCTCGTACGCTGGGCGCTGCTCGGGCGCTGGTGCTGGCGCTGGGCTGGTGCTGGGTAGGCACTGGGCTGGTGCTGGGCACGGTGCTAGCTCTCCTGTCTTCGACTAACCTCTTGAATGAATATTCTATGTTGTCTAGTTATAAGCGTGCTATCAGGCACTGAGGCTTCAACAGACATAGATCTACTCCTGCCATGGTTAGTGGAACAAACGAACACCAATACTTTTTCTAATATAATTTTCTAATGCTCTTTTTCTAGGACTCGATGCAACAACTAGTGGCTAAAAGTAGGGTTGTGGCTCGGTTTAACACAAGCAACAGAAGCTAATCTATCCCCTCTTCTTCAACACACTATTATAACAAAAATAAAGAACTTGGCAAGGGTGGCCTTGCTTGATTTTCTGTTTTCTGACTCTTTTGAAATTTTCTTTTGATGACTTGGTCGGCCACCAATCTTTTCTTGCCTTACAAAGAACTCGAACAGAATGAAAATAGATGAAGATTTTCTAAACAGTTTTCTAAGAACAAAAAGTAAAGGATATGAATCCAGGGTTTCAAACCTGAAGACTGGGATAGATTGTGATCCGTATGTTTGAACCGTGCTCTGATACCAACTGATGTGAACCGCTGCAACCGTGGGCAGACGACCCTAACCACCGCAAGTTGAGACCGTGCAACGAGGTACAAACCTTCGGGAACCGGGTGGTCCATGAGCTAAACCGTGCTCTGATACCAACTGATGTGAACCACTGCAACCGTGGGCAGACGACCCTAACCACCGCAAGTTGATGATTGTGCAACGAGGTAAAACCTTCGGGAACCGGGGCGGATGAGTACTTTGACCCGTCGGCTATATAACAGCCGGGAACCAGAAGTGTCCAGTCGAAGACGCCACGCCAAGAGATGGATGCTCTTGATGATAAGTCGATCTAAACGACAGTCAATTCCATGAAAGTCGAGAAGAGATTAGCAATTCCATGCTAGAGAGAAAACGAAGTTTAAGTGTTTATTCAATTCAAAGGTTGTCTTACAAGAGAGGCGAAGGCCTCTATTTATAGGGAGGAGTTAGGGAACAAGCTCTCCTAATCCTCCTAAATAACTAATAAATAAATAATAAAAGAGTCCTACTAAAGAGGACTTTAACTAATCCTAATCTAGACTAAAATAAGGGAAAATTCGGACTCCAACCCTACAAGGGAAGAGAATCCTACCTAAACAAGAACTCCTAAAAAGGAGGCTGGAAAATCCTCAAAATCAGCAGAACGGGTTCTGGGAGAAATTGCCAAATAAATACCAAATAAAATAGGAAAAATAAGCCCTTTGGCAGATCACTAGTAGACGTCATGGGCTTCAACTTTCATGTTGGGCTTCAGCCCAAATTCTATCTCCAGGTAGCCCAAATCCGTCATTCTTCATCAGACTAGAAATCTATCCAAAACCGGGAATCCTAGCTTGATTAGGATTCCTTGCTTGGATGTATTTGGCATCTCCTCTTCATTTCCCGCACTCTTGATGGTCATCCATTCCTCCTTGGATCAGGCTCAGGTGGTGGCCTGATCGTGGCACCTAGCATTGGTTTCCTCGGATCAGCATCCGAGTCTTCCTCTTTGGTGCTCCCCCATGCTTTGCTAGGACTTGGCCGAGCTCTATCTCCTTCAGTTCTTCTCCAAATTCAGCTCCGTTTCTTGGAGAGTGCTCCTGGGGCTTCAAGATATCCATAGCAACTGGAATTTCCTCAAAGGCTTGAGCCATTTGTTGGCTGGGCCAAAAGCACGCTCCTGTGGTGCCCGGCGCTCGGTCCGGCGCCCGGGGCTGGCTCCGTGCTGGGCCTTCTTCAATTCTGGCCAAGCCTTCTGCTTTATGCTTAGGCCAAGTCTTCAGGAATGCTCTCATGGGGTCTTCAAGGGTTGGTGCTGGTACAGGGATCGAGGCTTCAATCCTGGAGCTCAGTTCTGGCATTTGGCCCGGTCCGGGGCCGTACCGGGGTCTATCTTCGGGTGCCAGCTTCTTCTGGCCAGGCTTTCTTCATTATGCTTTGGCCACATCTTCTGGAAGGTCTCCAGAGGGTCTTCAGGGGCTGTGGTCGGTCCAGGGCTCGTAGCATTTGTCCTGAGTCCTTGTTCAGGCTCTCGGCTCGGGGTTAGCCCGAGGGTGGCCAGTATCACATCATCCCCCTCTTCTTGAAGAGGATTCGTCCTCGAATCCTTGCCAGATAATCCATTAGAAATAATAAAAATAATCACAGGAGTATACAGGACTGCACCTGGTAGTTCATGGGCGCTCCTCAGGGGTTTGGGCCGCAACAGGGCTGGTACTGGTGCTTCGGGGTAGGCCAGTGCCGCATCGGGGTCGGGTGGCGTCAGACCCGGGGTGGAAAGGGTGGCGCCAGGGTAGGGCGGCGTCGGGCCGGGGGTGGACAGTGCGGCGTCGGGGTCAGGCGGCGTCGCGCCGGGGTCAGGCAGCGTCGGGCCGGGGTCAGGCGGCGTCAGGCCGGGGTCGGTTAGGGCGGCGTCGGGGTCAGGCAGCGCAGGGGACTGGTCGGGCGCCGGGGGCTGGTCGGGCGCCGGGGCTGGGGCCAGTTGCTGAACCAGGGCTGGGGCCGAGACTAGTGCCGGGGCTGGGGCCGGGGCTGATGTTGAGGCTGGGGCCAAGGCTGGTGCCGGGGCTAGGGCCGGGGCTGGTGCTGGGGCTGAGACCAGGGCTGTGCCGGGCTTGCCGGGGCTGGTGCCGGGGCTGGTGCCAGGGCTGGGGCCAGAGCTGGTACCGGGGCTGGTGCCAGGGCTGGTGCCGGGACAGGGGCCAAGGCTGGTGCCGGGGCTGGGGCCGGGGGTGGTGGTGCTGGGCGCTCGGGCGCTGGGCGCTGCTCGGGCGCTAGGTGCCGGTCGGGCGCTGGGCTCCGGTCGGGCGCTGGACTCCGGTCGGGCGCTGGGCGCCGGTCGGGTGCTGGGCTCCGCTCGTACGCTGGGCGCTGCTCGGGCGCTGGTGCTGGCGCTGGGCTGGTGCTGGGTAGGCACTGGGCTGGTGCTGGGCACGGTGCTAGCTCTCCTGTCTTCGACTAACCTCTTGAATGAATATTCTATGTTGTCTAGTTATAAGCGTGCTATCAGGCACTGAGGCTTCAACAGACATAGATCTACTCCTGCCATGGTTAGTGGAACAAACGAACACCAATACTTTTTCTAATATAATTTTCTAATGCTCTTTTTCTAGGACTCGATGCAACAACTAGTGGCTAAAAGTAGGGTTGTGGCTCGGTTTAACACAAGCAACAGAAGCTAATCTATCCCCTCTTCTTCAACACACTATTATAACAAAAATAAAGAACTTGGCAAGGGTGGCCTTGCTTGATTTTCTGTTTTCTGACTCTTTTGAAATTTTCTTTTGATGACTTGGTCGGCCACCAATCTTTTCTTGCCTTACAAAGAACTCGAACAGAATGAAAATAGATGAAGATTTTCTAAACAGTTTTCTAAGAACAAAAAGTAAAGGATATGAATCCAGGGTTTCAAACCTGAAGACTGGGATAGATTGTGATCCGTATGTTTGAACCGTGCTCTGATACCAACTGATGTGAACCGCTGCAACCGTGGGCAGACGACCCTAACCACCGCAAGTTGAGACCGTGCAACGAGGTACAAACCTTCGGGAACCGGGTGGTCCATGAGCTAAACCGTGCTCTGATACCAACTGATGTGAACCACTGCAACCGTGGGCAGACGACCCTAACCACCGCAAGTTGATGATTGTGCAACGAGGTAAAACCTTCGGGAATCGGGGCGGATGAGTACTTTGACCCGTCGGCTATATAACAGCCGGGAACCAGAAGTGTCCAGTCGAAGACGCCACGCCAAGAGATGGATGCTCTTGATGATAAGTCGATCTAAACGACAGTCAATTCCATGAAAGTCGAGAAGAGATTAGCAATTCCATGCTAGAGAGAAAACCGAAGTTTAAGTGTTTATTCAATTCAAAGGTTGTCTTACAAGAGAGGCGAAGGCCTCTATTTATAGGGAGGAGTTAGGGAACAAGCTCTCTTAATCCTCCTAAATAACTAATAAATAAATAATAAAAGAGTCCTACTAAAGAGGACTTTAACTAATCCTAATCTAGACTAAAATAAGGGAAAATTCGGACTCCAACCCTACAAGGGAAGAGAATCCTACCTAAACAAGAACTCCTAAAAAGGAGGCTGGAAAATCCTCAAAATCAGCAGAACGGGTTCTGGGAGAAATTGCCAAATAAATATCAAATAAAATAGGAAAAATAAGCCCTTTGGCAGATCACTAGTAGACGTCATGGGCTTCAACTTTCATGTTGGGCTTCAGCCCAAATTCTATCTGCAGGTAGCCCAAATCCGTCATTCTTCATCAGACTAGAAATCTGTCCAAAACCGGGAATCCTAGCTTGATTAGGATTCCTTGCTTGGATGTATTTGGCATCTCCTCTTCATTTCCCGTATTCTTGATGGTCATCCATTCCTCCTTGGATCAGGCTCAGGTGGTGGCCTGATCGTGGCACCTAGCATTGGTTTCCTCGGATCAGCATCCGAGTCTTCCTCTTTGGTGCTCCCCCATGCTTTGCTAGGACTTGGCCGAGCTCTATCTCCTTCAGTTCTTCTCCAAATTCAGCTCCGTTTCTTGGAGAGTGCTCCTGGGGCTTCAAGCTATCCATAGCAACTGGAATTTCCTCAAAGGCTTGAGCCATTTGTTGGCTGGGCCAAAAGCACGCTTCTGTGGTGCCCGGCGCTCGGTCCGGCGCCCGGGGCTGGCTCCGTGCTGGGCCTTCTTCAATTCTGGCAAAGCCTTCTACTTTATGCTTAGGCCAGGTCTTCAGGAATGCTCTCATGGGGTCTTCAAGGGCTGGTGCTGGTACAGGGATTGAGGCTTCGATCCTGGAGCTCAGTTCTGGCATTTGGCCGGTCCGGGGCTCGTACCGGGGTCTATCTTCGGGTGCCAGCTTCTTCTGGCCAGGCTTTCTTCATTATGCTCCGGCCACATCTTCTGGAAGGTCTCCAGAGGGTCTTCATGGGTTGTGGTCGGTCCAGGGCTCGTAGCATTTGTCCTGAGGCCTTGTTCAGGCTCTCGGCTCAGGGTTAGCCTGAGGGTGGCCAGGATCACATCATCCCCCTCTTCTTGAAGAGGATTCTTCCTCGAATCCTTGCCTGATAATCCGTTAGAAATAATAAAAATAATCACAGGAGTATACAAGACTGCACCTGGTAGTTCATGGGCGCTCCTCAGGGGTTTGGGCCGCAACGGGGCTGGTACTGGTGCTTCGGGGTAGGCTAGTGCCGCGTCGGGGTCGGGTGGCGTCGGACCCGGGGTGGACAGGGTGGCGCCACGGTAGTGCGGCGTCGGGCCGGGGGTGGACAGTGCGGCGCCGGGGTCAGGCGGCGTCGGGCCGAGATCAGGCGGCGTCGGGCCGGGGTCAGGCAGCGTCGGGCCAGGGTCAGGCGGCGTCGGGCCGGGGTCGGTTAGGGCGGCATCGGGGTCAGGCAGTGCCGGGGGCTGCTCGGGCTCCGGGGACTAGTCAGGCGCCGGGGCTGGGGCCAGTTGCTGAACCGGGGCTGGGGCCGAGACTAGTGTCGGGGCTGGTGAAGTGACTCCGGCAGCCGACCGGCTGCCAATGCCTACTCCTACACCCCGCCGGGGTCACCCACGAGGGAAAAGGCCTTAGTGCCTTATAAGAAGCGCTCAGAACCTCACCAGCACCTTAAGATAAACCCTCAGAGGTTTACCAAGCCCCAGCAGGTGGTGAGGTTCAAGCACAGCCCTCCCCGAAGGGCTCAGCAAGCACGGATGAGCGTCCAGACCCATCCGGCCCTGACTTGGGCCCCGGCGCTCATGGCAGTCAAGGAACAAAGCTTGCTCGGCCCCGTGGGCAATAAGTCTAAGGACCCAGGAGGTGCTATACAACCCTGGGATCCTCTAGATGCCTTCCTGGAAGAACGCCGATGAAAGAAGGCCCAGCCCCGACCTGAAGGAGCCCCAGTCGGCCCTACCCCGAGCACTCCTTCGGCCTTAGCACCAAGGCTAGGGTTCCAAGAGCTCAAGGACCGGATGCTGACCTTAGGGGAACCTCTAAGGACCTTCCTAGACAACTGGGATAAACAGGGAAGGCCCAGCCTGAGCTTATCCGGAGAACGCCCGAAGACAGACTGCACCCGGGCACCAGCCCCGGCCTCAGAAGGCCCTAACCGGGCCCCAGCACCGAGCCAGCAGGGAACTCAGCCCCTGGGAGGTTTGGCACCCGCCCTCAACTCCACACAAGGCCTAGAGCCAAGCCTAGGAGCTGCCAACCTAGGAGCACGAAAGGAAATGGAGGAAATGAGGAAATGGGAAGACGGCCGAACGGGCAGGCCGAGCAAGAACCCCGGAGGTCGATCGGCATCAGCATCAGACCCGCCGGAGCCCAGCACTAGGAGCCCCAGTCATCACCCAGCCCGAGCAGCCGCCGCCGCCGCCAATTCCAAGCCCGATAACAAAGGCGGCGCCGGCTTTCCTAATCTGGCCCGCCCGTGAGCGGTACACCCGACCGGACCCGCCGGATCCGTCGAATTAGGGTTTTAGCCGGCTTTTGTATTATTTTAGTCTTTTTAGTATTTTATTCGGATTTGACCTTTTAGTTTCGATTCTTTAGGAGCAAGTAAGTCCTTTTATTCTATTTAGGACTCTCGGTTATTATTTTATTATTGTAGAGTTATTTTCCGAGTAGGAAACGTGAGCCTATTCACGATTTCCTCACCTATAAATAAGAGGCTTCGGCCTCATTGTAACAACGAACCTTTTTCAGAATAAATCAATCAAAGACAGAACTTTGTTCTTTCAATTCTTAGTTTTATGCTGCGTGCATAGCTTAGAGTCGGTATTATCAACAGAAGTATTCCCCTTCTGTCGTGGAGCCATTCCTAGACACTTAGGGTTCTTGGTCAATCGCGGCCGACGGGTCCAAGTACTTTCCCGCCCCTGGTGCCAACAGTGATCGAGCAAAGGTTCAAGACTAGCGGTGGTTAGGGTCGTCTGCCCACGGTTGCGGCGGTTCAGACCAGCTGGGGTCGGGGCTGGTGCTATTGTGCTATTGGACTGATCTAGCATGATTAGGGAGTATTGTGCTTAATTTTCATCTCGTTTGATCATGTGTTGCTATGCTTAAGACCTATTCTTTGTGATGTTGTCTTTTGAGAAATGTCGGACCATGAACTGTTTATCCTCGTTTGGCTGCCTTATGTGCTCAATTACGTTCATATTATTGTGTTTTCCATCTGAGATCATATTATACCGTCATTTTTCGCTTTGTGCTAATATTGCCATGATTAGGGTTCAATGTGCTAAAATGTTGACTTTTTGAATGTCTGTTTGACTCCTGAACTCTGATTGTGATAATTCCATTCTGGCTGTTCCTAAGCATGTATTTTAATTGTTTGTGATTACCGGTTAATCTGCTTTGCTTACCCCTACTCGGTTTTCCTCATTTCTTTGAGAAATTGAGTTTTTCTACTAAGTGTGGGGTAGGGCTTTAGCTTGACTAATCTGGTTTGTTTTCTTGCTTAGGAACGTAACTCATGAGCGCAGGACCAAGCAGAGACTTGACACCGCCTCTAGCTCCCGAGCTCAAGCTCCCGTCACACCCGCCATCCAGGGCAGTCCACCAGCTTTCCCTGGCATGTCGAGTACCACTCCACCGTTGCTCGCCTACCCCAGTACTACTTCGAGCGCTACCAGCGGCTCGAGCATGTTCCTGGAGCCGATGTTCGCCCACTTTCCATGGAGTCCCTTTTCGATCACGATGAGGACTGGCACCGGAAAGTGCTCGACGCTCTGGTACCCGCCGGACTCCTGGAGCTGACCACCATAGCTTCCGACTTCCCAGACGTTGCTCTACAGGAGTTTTGGGTGACATTCGATCTGGACGAGCACAAGAGGAGGCAGAGCAAGAAGGTCGTCTCCTTCTATCTGGGCGGGGTGCACCGGATACTCACCTATGATGAGTTTGCAGCTCATCTAGGGATCCCCAGCGAGCACTGCGAGAACCATCACCTCGGCTTGAAGGACGATGATGGCGACGAGGAGCTAAACGACGCACTCTGGAGCCACATGACTGGGGTGCCCGGCGATCATACCACGCAACATAACTTAGTTAAGTCCCTCTCTCACCCTCTCTATAAATTCCTTCATATGGTTTGGTGGAGATCACTATTGTACGCTCCAGAGAAGGACCACCATATCAGCAAGGAGGAGCTTCTTCTTCATCGCGCCATCTGAAAGAGTTACCCTCTTCATCCCAGATGGGTGCTTGCTCGTTTATTCCGCCAGAAGACTCAGAGGCCGAGGCCACCTTGCTCACTCCTGGGAGGCAACTTTATCAGCCGACTCATCATCTCTTTCGACCTTAGCCAAGAATATGGCCCGGATGTCCCACGCCACAGAGTGCAGATCGTGGGAGGTGATTTGGCGGTCGAGTACGACCTTGAGCTAGACCTCAGTCCCCAGGTAGCAGCAGATCCTCCCCTCCAGCCTGTGGTAGAGTCGGAGGAAGAAGATGATTCTGAGCAGCCGCAGCTGTAGCCGCAGCCAGAGTTTCATGACCATATACCCTCGCCATCATCAGGCAGGGTATGCACACCAGTCACCGCCGCCCATCCCAGATCCATTGCGGGCGCCTCACCCTCAGCACCGACCGCATCCCGCGGACATTAGAGAGCTGTATGAGCGACTCCTGGAGTAGCGCATCCAGGACACCGCCACTCAGGACGCCAGATGGACTATTATGCAGCAGCACATGCTCCACGCTAATGAGAGTTAGGAGGCTCAGCTGGCATGACAGCGACAGATAGGCGACGCCCTCCACATCCCCCCTCCCGATGCGCCTGACGAGCAGTGATCCGGTTGTATCCTCTTTCTTGTCCCTTCTTTTTATTTCTTCTTTTCAGATTTCGATCCAACTTTTTTCTGTGTGGATCCGGGACACTTGTCCCGGTTTCCTTTTTATCTTTCATTTGTTTTTGTTTTGTAGGCAGTTGGGAGATTCCCTTTGCTTCGCTTTGGTAGATTGCCTCTGCTCCGAGGAACCGTGCTCATCCCCTACACCAGCCATCTTGGTCCACGTTCTTCTACTTCACTCTGAACTCTAATTTTAGTCCTGTGAGGACACAATCCGATTTAACTGTGGGGTAGGATGCTAGAGAACCTTGCATGAACTTGATTGCCCTTGATTGTGTTTTTGTGTGCCTTGTGATTCCTGTCCAGTCTCTCTAGCATTAGAATGGCTCAGTTCTTGATTTTTGATGTTAAGTTGCTGTTCAAACTTTCATAATGATGCTTAGACTGCTTAACCTAGAACTTGAGAACCAACATGTATATTTTGATGTTAAATTGCCTAGTCAGAACAGAATTTTTAAAATCGCGCTTGTAGTTTGTAGCCTTGATTGCATGAAAATGACCGAATCCGACTAGCAAACCAACTGTGAGCTTTTAATCCATTGCACGTAACTTGCAATTTTTAATTCTTTTTGAGTGGTTTTCTGTTTGCTTGAATGAGTTAGAATTTGCATGAGACCTACTCGAGACCACACAATGACACGAGTTCTAGAATGATAGGGGCACCTAGATTCAGCTACTAAGCCAGATAGCCTACCTAACAATAAAATCCATTAGGTTTAAACCCTTGAGCTTGGCCTGTTCTTTCGGTTCGATAATACATTACAACCATTTCCCATTCTTCCATTTCCCCGTTGATCCCCTGTGGTTGTAGTTCTAGATTGACCTACCGTAAGTTGGTTTGTGGTAACCTGCCTATAGCCATTAAACAGGTGGTCTTAGTTATTATGTCCGAACGTGTAAACCCCTCTAGCAACTAAAAGAAAGAATCAGCACAAAGAAAAAAAAATATAAAAGAAAAAGAAGAAAAAGAAGAAAAATTTCGAAAAAAGCAGAAAAAGAGAAAAGTTTCAAAAGTTTTTAGTTCAATAAAACGTTCTTCTCCCTACAAATGGAAGAACGAAGTCAAAAGAAAAGTCAAAAGAAAAAATGTGTAAAGAAAATTCAGTGCTAGGTTGCTTGAGGATATCATAGGACGAGCGTTCATTATTCCACCAGTGTCTGGTTAGACGGTAGGAAGCCATAGGCTAGATTCGAGGGAAGTTAGTCGAAAGCTACACCGCACCAAAGCCATCATCATACATTCCCATCATCCATCGCATCATAAACCCTTGTAGTGTATAATTCGTTATAGTCCTAGCAGGGAAGTCCTTCTTGACTAGTACTCATGTTGTCACAGTGGTGGAGATGTGGTCGAATTGCAAACTTATGAGGAGTCTGGTCGGTCAGGTCAAATTCGTGCATAATTGGTTGCAATTACTTGTCGTGTGCAGTTATTAGTGAGACCAGGTAGTTTGGCTGATCAGTATGCATGATAGGTTTCTTGTTCTAGGATCTATCTGTCTAATAATTCATTGTGTTTGATTGAAATCCAATTTAATAAATCTTATCATTTGTGAACATGAGCGTTTCTATTTAGTTTGCTTGAGGACAAGCAAAAGCTTAAGTGTGGGGTGTTTTGATGACACTCAATTTGACGTGATTATCAGCCTCATTTAAGCGACATTTCCTTGCTTAAGACATGGTTTTTAGGGTAGAATAACGAATATTCAATCAATTGCTCTATCTCGTGCCATTTGTGTTACTTTGGCCCGTTTCGGGTCTATTTGATGGTTTTCTAGTGTTTCTATGTTAGCACAGGTTTTTCCATCGAATAAGTAGCCAAGGACGTGTCTAAGGCATTGGAACCTCGAGGAATCGCACCGGAATCGATCCAAGGAGCCAATCAAGTCGAACCAATTCCTGCCCGTTCTACACTGAAGATTTCGCCGAAAATACCTTCACATTTTCAGCGAAAATGCATGTACGAATCGACTGATGTCAGCCAAAGGATGTTTTCGGCGAAAACACTAAGTTTTCGCCGAGAACCGACGGTCCGAAAATCGCAGAAGAATTCAACCGGCGATCACCTCATTTATGAAGGAATTTTCGGCGAAAATCCCTTAATATTTTCGGCGAAAATCTTAGTTAAAATCCGGCGGTATTAGGGTTAAGTATAAATACTTAACCGGCAGCCCATATCCAGATAGACATCATAATTTCCAACTAATACCGAATACTTCAGAATTCTCTCAAGTTCTGGAGTAGAGAGTTAGAGTTTTAAGAGCCAGGAAGAGATCGTGACGCCATCCCTTCCATCTCGAAGACTCGGAGCTAGGATTGCAGCTTACCGAAGATCGAAGTTCTGCCAGAGTCGTCTTAATTAGGTTTTTCAGATCCTTTTCTGTTCTTCCTCTGAAAGATGAACTCTATCTTTGTCTTTGATTCTTTTGTGATAAACATGAGTAGCTAAACTCTTAGAGCTTAGACTAGATGAACCCTAAGTGACCCAGGGCTTTAAAGCGGTCACGGATCGGCGGTGATTAGATTCAAAGTTCAATCAGTTTCTCTTTCATTTTGATTTGTTCTTCATTGTTCATGTTTCTTGTCTGGATTGATCACCTAGATTAGATTCTGGTTAAGCTAAGGATAGAAGCGAATGCTCCCCTTACTTTAAAACATCAAATCAAACAATTAACCTAATCATTGGAGTGTGCCTTTCGTAGGAACCAGTTAGGGTTAATCCACTGCAAGAGTAACTCATAAATCGTTAGAAATCGCACCAGTTAAGTTAAGTCATTGCGAGAGGTGACCGTACCCGCGCGGCTAATTAATCTTGGTACAAGATCGGATAGAGCGAACGTTTGCCAGTCTTAAACCTAAGGGTAAGGAGTTATGGTGGTGTCTTAGAAACCGATTGAACGAGAATTGAAATCCGCTGATCTGTTGATTGCCAATGCTCTGGTGAACGAAGGGGGATTCGAAGTCTAAGTTTGTCTGTCATCTTTGTTAATCAATCAATCTTTTGTTCTGTTTTCAGTTTTAATTTTTAATTTCTCTGCATTTCTTAGAATTAGAAGTCGTGGAACTCACACCACGCACGAAGTGTTTAATCCGAATAATTTGCCTTTATATTTGAGTAGTCAATCATTAGAAGACCCGCGGAATACGATCTACCCTAGCTTTTGTTAGCTTTAGTAGTATTTGTTTGAACCAGCACAACGATAGGTTCATAAGCATCCTCTGCTTCCATTACAGCCGTGTGCTCATCTCTCTCAGTCGGGATAACCCTCAAAATCCTGTGGGAAATAGCCTCCCTTTGGATACCTGCTTGTAATCCGGCGTTCCAATGTGGTCTGGGATTGGCCCAAGCCTTGGCGTCGGGGCTCGGTAAGGGGCCGGCTCCGGGGCTGGGCTGAGTGCTGGCACCGGGGTTGGGCAGGGTGCAGGCACTGGGCTGGGCAGAGTGCTGGTGCCTGGGCCAGGCTAAGCGTTGGCGTCGGGGCTAGGTAGAGCGCTGGCGCCGGGGCTGGGCATCTTTCTTGGCTCCGGGGCTAGGGCACGAAAGAACATGCCAGATAACTTCTCTAGCACTTCTGGCTTCACTTCTTCTCCCTCCTACGAATCAGCTTCTTCTTCCTCATCCTTTCTTCCTTTTCGTCATCCGTCCCAATCTCTCATTCTCTAAGCACCATGGTCCTTTGATTGTGGCAGTCCCTAGAGACGTGGCCTCTTGCTTGGCATTTACAACATATAATTCCACTAGGACGCGGGTTAGAATTCTGAACAGAAGGAGTAATTTGAGTAGGTGTTTGATGTGATCCTGGCCACCAAGACCAGCGTGGACACGACACCACGTGCACCAGACCTGAACCTCCCCATGTTATCATGGGATGGCAGAATAGGTGATGAGAACCAGAGAGGATTTCCCTTGTAATACCCCATACTAGGAGCCCCAACATCAAGCCCCGAGGCTGATGCCGAGCCGGCCCCAACATTGATGTCGGGCCGAGAGTACACCGGCCCTAAGTCTACACGAGCACCACCCCCGGAGCCTAGAAGAGCCCAAGCCCCAGAGCCAGAAGACACACCTGGGAGGATGCTGATCATCAGCCAAGAACCGATGCCAGCTCCTACTCCATCCAGAGTCAGATTAATGACTCGCCAGGAGCTGTTACTGACACCGAGCCTCGACCGAGCCCCTAACTGAGCCTAGCACCAAGACTAGGCCCCAGACTGACTCCCACGAGCTCCAGAGCCCAACTACTAGTTAAAGAGACTCAAGAGACATCCTTGAAATCCAGGCGAAGACAGAAGTCAAAAGGCCCGGACAGATTTGAAGAAGGCCCTAAGTTGAGCCTGCCACAGGCACTGAGCCCGCATCCGGGCACTACGCCGGAGTAATTTGGGTCCATCCAAAAATTGTCCTGTGCCTTCTGGGATTTTCCAAAGGAACTGGAATCCTTATGGCCCCAGGATGAACCTCCAACAAGCCTCATTGGAATTGGAGTTGGAAGGAAGGAGAAAAAGCTGGATCAAGCCGAAGTGATGCATGGCCTAAGCATTAAGGAGTGGAGTCCGGATACTGATCCGAGGAATCCCATGCTAGGAGCTATGATCAGGCCACCACCTTAGCCTGATCCAAGAGAAGAGAATCAAGGAGAATCCAGCTTTGGAGAAGGGCCAATAGGCCAGCCCATGGCCAAACAGCTACATGCCAAAACTAAGTTAATAAAAGGCCAAAGCTGGATTTCTGGACAGATTCGTAGGCCGACAAGGATTGACGAATATGGGCTACGTGGAGACCGAATTTGGGTTGATGTCATGAAATTTGTATCCCATGGAGTCTACTAGTGATATGCAAAAGGGTTTTATTTTACGAATTTGTTTGGTATTTATTTGGCTAATTTTTCCAGAATCCGTTTCAGCTATTTTTTGGGAAACTTGGCACCCAAGTTTAGAGTTTTTGTTTAGGATGGAATACTTTCCCTTGTAGGATTGTAAGTCCGAATGTTACTACATTTTTAGTAGCTTAAATATGACTCTTTTTATTTCTTTATTATTTAGGAGTTAGTTTCAAAGGAGGAATAGGAGAACTTGTTTCCTACTCCTCCACCTATAAATAGAGGCCTATACACCTCATTGTAACACACACATTTGAATCAATAAACTACTTAAAACTTTAGTTTTATTCTTGCATTATTATGAAATTCTCTTTTTGACCTTCATAGAATTCATTGTCGTTTAGACCGGCTTATCGTCAAGAGCATTCATCTCTTGAAGTGGCGCCTTCGACTTGATACTTGTGGTTCCTAGCTCCCCTTATAGCTAGTGGGTCAAAGTCCTCTCTCCGCCCCGGTTCTGAAGGTTCATCTCGTTGCTAGGAGCATCAACTTACGATGGTTAGGGTCGTCTGCCCACGGTAGGGGCGGTTCACATCAGTTGGTATTAGATCATGGTTCAACACTAGGACCAACTCTATCCCAGTTTCCAGGTTCTTCTTGGATTCATATCCCTTTACTTTTCAGTTTCTAGAATATATTTCGAAAATCTTCATCTATTTTCAGTTCTTGTATTGAGTTTTCATTGTAAGGCAGAAAAAGCTAGGTGGCTATCAAAATCCATCAAGAAAAATATCCAAAGAAGTCAGAAAACAGAAAAACAGAAAATCAAGCAAGGTCACCCTTGCCAAGTTCTTTGCGTTGTAAGAGTGTGTTTAAGAAGAGGGGATAGAATATCTTTCGTTGCTTATGTTGTTTAATCGAGCCACGACCCTACTTTTTGCTGTTTGCGTGTTCATCGAGTCCTAGAAAAGAGAGTACTAGAAAAATAATCCTAGAAAAGTGATAGCTGCAGTTTTAGCGGTATCAAATAACTACCAAGCTGGAAAGCTAGGGTAGATCGTATTCCACAGGGTTGCTTCTAATTGACTACTCAAAGAAGCTGGCAATTTATCCAAGTTAAAACACGTTGTGCGTGGTGTGAGTTCCACGACTTCTAGACTAAGATGCAGGAAACATAAAACGAAATTAAAAGACAGAATGATTTGTAGGTTTAAACAGACGACAGACAAGCTTAGATTTCGAATCCCCCTTCGTTTCCCAGAGCATTTGGCAATCAACAGATCAGCGGTTTTCAATTCTCATTCAATCAATTTCTAAACACCACCATAACTCCTGACCCTTAGGTTTAAGACTGGCGAACGTTCGCTCTATCCGATCTAACTACCAAGATTAATTAGCCGCCCGGGTACGGTCGCCTCTCGCAACGACTTAACTAACTGGTGCAATTACTAGTGATTTATGAGTTATTCTTGCAGTGGATTAACCCTAACCGGTTCCTACGAAAGGCACACTCCAATTAAAGGTTAACTGGTTGAATTGATGTTCTAAAGTGAGGCGAGCGTTCGCTTCTATCCTCAGCTTAACAAGAATCTAAACTAGGTAATCACGAAAGACAAGTTTTAATGTTTTAAAGCAGGGAAGCTGTCTGGCGACAAACCTTAACCAACACAAACCCTAATCTAGGTGATCAGCCAGAGAAGAAACACAAGGACAACGAAACTAATCTAGGCGTCAACTAAACAAGAAACGCAGAACAACAATCGAGAACAAAACAACCATGCAAAGAGAAACTGATTGAACTTTGAATCTAATTACTGCCGATCCGTGACCGCTTTAAAGCCCTGGGTCACTTAGGGTTCATCTAATCTAAGCTCTACGAGTTTAGCTACTCATGTTCATACAAAAAGAATCAAAGATAAAGAAAGAGTTCATCATCCAAAGGAAGAACAGAAAAGGATCTGAAAACCTAATTAAGACGACTCTGGCAGAACTTCGATCTTCAGTAATCTTCACTCCTAGCTCTGAGTCTTCGAGATGGAAGGGATGGTGTCACGATCTCTTTCTGGCTCTTCAAACTCTAAACTCTGCTTCAGAACTTCAGAGAATTCTGAAGTTAATTGGAATTATGAGGTATCCCCCTTCTGGGCCGCCGGTTTAAGTATTTATACTTCAACCCTAATTCAGCCGGATTTCTTCTATTATTTTCGCCGAAAATAAAGGGTTATTTTCGCCGAAACTATGCTTGTAAATGGAAGGTCCTTTGGCTGACTTCTCCTGTGATTTTCGTCGAAAAGGTTCTCGGTCCGAAAACTATAAGTTTTCGGTGAAAACTTCCTTCACTCGGCATCAGTGCATTTGTTCATGGATTTTCGGCGAAAATATCAGGTGCAAACCGGGGCTGGAATTGTTTGACTTGATTGGCTCCTTGGATCGATTCTGGTTCAATTCCTAGAGGTTCCAATGCCTTAGACACATCCTTGGCTACTTTATTTGATGGCAAAAACCTGTGCTAACATAAAACACTAGAAAACCATCAAATAGACCCAAAAAGGGCCAAGGTAACACAAATGGCACGAGATAGGGCAATTGATTGAATATTCGTTATGCTACCCTAAAAACCATGTCTTAAGCAAAGAAATGTTGCTTAAATGAGGCTGATAATCACGTCAAATCGAGTGTCATCAAATACCCCACACTTAAGCTTTTGCTTGTCCTCAAGCAAACTGAATAGAAACGCTCATGTCTACAAATGAAAAGATCAGTTAAATTGGAGCTCAATCAAACACAATAAATTATTAGACAGCTCGATCCTAGAACAGGAAACCTGACATGCATACAGATCAGACAAACTACCTGGTCTCACTAATAAACTGCACACGACAAGTAATTAGCAACCAATTATGCACGAATTTGACCTGACCGACCAGACTCCTCACACAGGATATGTATAGTACAATGGGAACTCTCACTCTCTGTGTTTAAGGACATGTTTATGCTCTCGATCCTTTCCTGTCACTGAATTCTGTCATAAGTTTGCATTTCGACCACATCTACATTTTTTTTTCTTTTTCTTGACTTCGTTCTTCCATTTGTATGGAGAAGAACGTTTATTGAACTAAAACTTTGAAACTTTTTGGCTTTTCTGAATTTCCTTTTCTTCTCTTTTTCGAAATTTTTTTTTTTTTTCAATTTTTTTCTTTTGTGCTGATTGTTTCTTTTAGTTGCTAGAGGGGTTTACACTTCTGGACATACTAGCTAAGACCACCTGTTTAATGGCTATAGGCAGGTTACCACAAACTGACTTCCGGTAGGTCAATCTAGAGCTACAACCACAGGGGATCAATGGGGAATGAAAGAATGGGGTAATAGCTGTAATGTATATCGAACCGAAAGAACAGGCCAAGCTCAAGGGTCTACACCTAATGGATTTTATCGTTAGGTAGGCTATCTGGCTTAAGTAGCTGAATCTAGGTGCCCCTATCATTCTAGAACTTGTGTCATTGTGTGGTCTCGAGTAGGTCTCATGCAAAGTCTAACTCATTCAAGTAAACAGAAAATCACTCAAAAAGAAATTGCAAGTTACGTGCAATGGATCAAAAGCTCACATTTGGTTTGCTAGTCGGATTCGGTCATTTTCATGCAATCAAGGCTACAAACTACAAGTGTGATTTTAAAAATTCTGTTCTAACGTGTTGGTTCTCAGGTTCTAGGTTAAGCAGTCTAAGCATCATTATGAAAGTTTGAAAAACAACTTAACATCAAAAATCAAGAACTGAGCCATTCTAATGCTAGAGAGACTGAACAGGAATCACGAGGCACACAAAACACAATCAAGGGCAATCAAGTTCATGCATGGTTCTCTAGCATCCTACCCCACACTTAAATCGAATTGTGTCCTCACAGGACTAAACTATAGTAGAGAGATACGAAGAACCTGGAATGAGATGGTCGGTGGAGTGGATGAACACAGATAGCCCGGAGCGGAGCGGAGTGGCTACTCGAGTTCTCGTCGCTGCCATGTCAGCAAAGCTTCACACCCCCGTCAGAGTTTAGCATGTGCTGCTGCATAATAGGTCATCTGACATCCTGAGTGGCGGTATCAAGTCGCGCCTTGGTCCTGCGCTCATGAGTTACGATCCTTGAAGCCAGAAACGAAACCAGATTAGTTAACTAATAACCTACCCCACACTTAGTCGAAAAACTCAATTTCACAAAGAAATGAGGAAAACCGAGTGGGGGTAGGCAAAGTAAGTAACCGGAATCATAATAAGTCACAAAGCATGCATATGTCCAGCGGAACGTTCAGAACATAATTAGGGATCAGAAGTCGAATCGACCTTCAAAAAGTCAACATCATAGCACATTGAACCCTAATCATGGCAAGACTATCTCAAAGCGGGAAATGACGGCATAATATAAACTCAATTGGCGACCCAGATATATGAACGGGAATGAACATTTATGGCATCCAAACAAGCAAAGAAAGTTCATGGTCAAACCGACATTTCACAAAAGGCAGCATAACAGAGAATCAATCTTATGCATAGCAACACATGACCAAATCATATGAAAATTAAGCATAAAACTCCCTAAGCATGTTAGAACAATTCAACAATTTCAGCTAACCTAGTTCACATGAAATCAGTCGGCACGCAAAACAAGGGAAACCGAAAAGTCAACCGAAAGTCAACCCCGACGAAATTCAGCAATCCATATGTCAAAAGATTCATAATGAAAAGTTCTACAACTTACCTTGAAGCCATGGATGCTAAAGATGAACGGATTAAGAGAAATCGGTGAAAAAAAATTGAAAATTTTAGGGTTTGGGTGAACTAGAGCTCTAGAGCTCCGATTCGACTGTTCTAGGGCTTAAAATGATCGGAAAAGGGAAGGGAAGGGAGCGGCGGCGGTTTTGAAAACGAGAGGGGGGTTTTGTTTTGTTTAAAATTTTCGAAAATGGCAAGTGAGAGAGAGGGTCTGAAATCCGGAATTTTTTTTTAACTTGAAAAATTAACTGATTTTCGAAAGGATTTTCGACGAAAATAATAGGGAGTTTTCGCCGAAAATTTCAGTTAAAACGCAATGCCGGTTTTCACCGAAAACAGGGATTATTTTTGGTCCGAAAATATGAAACAGGGGAATCGGTGAAAATTCAGAAGATGATTTTCGCCGAAAATAGGGTTAAATTTTCGCCGAAAATTTTGAACTGCTCGATTGAAAATATTTTCACAAATCCGGCAATCTTCAGAAAATCACAGTTAAATCCACAAAAATCGGAAAGACCTCAATCGACTTGCAGCTGACACTACGACATGCAGACTACACACGAAAAATAAGAAAACAAACAAACTGACACTTTTGGCTCCCCCGAACTGACTCTAAAACATGAAGGTTGACACAAATAAAAAACTGACTCCAGCCGTGGGTTGCCTCCCACGAAGCGCTCTCTTTTAACGTCCTTGAGTCGGATGATACCTGGATGGTGTTAGGAGACATCCCAACTCAGGATTTCTCTTAGGCCCGAGCCGGAGTTCATGAAATATGGCCTTGGGGATCCTCCGGCGAGTGTGAACTTCTTCCCGTGTGCGTGAATTATCCTGGTTCGTTCTGGTGGCTCGGCAGACAGGGCTGATCAATCGGCTTCCAAAACGCGTTCGTCTTCTCTTTATTCTCCTCCTTTATCTCGCCAGGATCTTTAACGTTTGGTGATTCATGAGGGGACGCCATCGGATCCTCCTTCTTTCTCGGCCTTTGTGCCGGCAGCTCGTTCTTCAGATTAGGGATCTGTCCGACACCTGGCAAGCAAATTTCTAAAGAGACTCCAAATTTTTCGATAGAACTAGAGTTGACCGAAGCCAACTCCACGGCTTCAACAGATAAACAATGCATCTCTTCTTTGACAGGGACTCGCATACCGTCCTTGAGGCGGAATGTCATGGTGTCCTTGCCGACCCTTAATGTCAACGAGCCATTCGGGACATTAATGTTAATGCCGGCTGTTGCCATGAACGGTCGGCCTAGGAGAAGAGTGACATCTCCCTCTCGAGTATCCATGACAACAAAGTCCGTCAGAATAGTAAAAGGACCACAGCGGACAACTACGTCTTCTATCACTCCCCTAGGCAGTTTAATAGATCTGTCTGCAAACACTAAATGCATGCTAATCGGTTTCAATTCTCCTAGGTTCAATTTCTCAAATAGGCATGTAGGCATAACATTGATAGAAGAACCTAGATCAATTAAACTACGATCAATTTTCACATTATTAATAGTGCAAGGCAAAGTAAAAGCACCGGGATCTCGACACTTAGCTGGGGGTGGTATGGGTGTCGCCTGGCTCTGGATGGTGGAGCATTCTTCTTCAAGGGATACAGAGGACAACTCTTCCTTCTTCTTGTTCTTTGCAGGATCCCTTGTGATTTTGTCAGCCTCCGGTATCACTTGGATAGCATCAGTAACTGGTGTATTCATATTCGTGTTCTTCAAGTATCCATGCCACTTTCTATACTGGGTATCATGATCTTTCTCCTTTGATTGCGCGGCCTTAGGAAACGGAATCTGAGGCTGATATGGAGGGAGAGGTGGCGCAGGTGCTGTCTTTGTCAGGGAAGGCGGGGCAGTCACCTCCTCTTCTTCTTCTCTATCCTCCTCCTTGATCTTTGGCTTGTCAATAGCTATAGCATTAGGAATTACGGCCAGTTCAGGAGCTGCAGGATCAGCTGATTGCTTGTCGCTTCTTGTGGAGATAGCCTTCACGTGCTCCTTCCTAATGGTAGAGTCGACTTGAACCGATGATTGATTTAGGAGGGGGCTACTAGTTATCAAGCTACACATGTTATTTATCATGCTCTCCATTCGTTGACCTCGAGCTTCATTTTCTCCATTTATGGCGGCTTGAAGCTTGAATTTCTCTTGATATTTATCGAGCCTTTCCATGATCAGGTCAAGCGTCTTGGCTACCTCGATATCCCTTATGTTCCTTGATGTAGATCTCTGAGGTTGATCTTGATAACTATCGCTCAAGTACTGATTCTGACCCTGGTTGAATCCGAAGTTGTAAGGAGGATGCTCTTGGAAGCTTCCTTGTTGTTGAGGAGGTTGTCTGAACTGATGATAATTGGGGTAGCCCTGTTGACGGTTGGTGAAGCCTTGATCAATAAAGTTCACTTCCTCTGAAGACCAGTTACCGAAAATCTTCTTCATTTCTTTCTGCACTTCAATCTTGATCTGATCTTCACGGCTTGGTCGGCTCTTACCTGCTCCAAACTGTCTCTCCCAGCTTCTCGACTTAGATGCGCATTTTGCAAAGTGAAGAAGAGTAGCTTCCGGTGCAAGTGCGGTGTAATCTCCATCAGCTAAGGAGTTAACCCATTCAGATGACTCTTCGTTCATACCCCAAGCAAATATCTCTTCTAGCTGCCTCTGAGTGAAGCCATGATGAGGGCAGATGTGGAGGAGTTCCTGGAATTCGTTCCAAGCATCATGTAAACTTACTCCTTCTCTCTGTCTGAACCTTGAGATGTTTTTCTTATAGGCAGTTGTTCTAGAAGGAGGGAAGTATTCCTCTACGAATTCCTGAGCAAGAGTCTCCCAGTCAGTGTAGTAACCAGGTGGTTTGCCAGTGAGCCACCTCTTAGCTGCACCTTTCAGAGAGAACGGGAAAGCTCTCAAGCAAAGAGTGTTCTTGTCGAGATTCCCATTCTTGAAAGTGTTGCAGAGATCAAGGAAATCCGCCAGATGCGTGCACGGATTGTCTAATGGCTTGCCTTCAAATTGTAAATCCCTAGAGATCATTTCCAGGAAGGGGATCTTGATCTCATAGTCAGGACCGTCTTCATCGCGCGGCACAAAGATGGAAGAACGAACACTAGTAGCACTTGGCTTATTGTAATCTGCAAGACTCTTTTGAGCAGCCATTGCGGTATGGAAAGGTGGATCGGAAGTGATTTGCTTCTGAATTCCTTATCCTGCAAGAGACAAAACAGACACAACCGGTGTAAAATCAAAGTGCGATGGAAAATGAAAGATGGAAAGTAGAAGAATAAAAATGCCAACATTTCTTTCAAACAATATAGAAGAGTCCCCGGCAACGGCGCCAATTTGATAGCTGCAGTTTTAGCGGTATCAAATAACTACCAAGCTGGAAGCTAGGGTAGATCGTATTCCACAGGGTTTCTTCTAATTGACTACTCAAAGAAGCTTGCAATTTATCCAAGTTAAAACACGTTGTGCGTGGTGTGAGTTCCACGACTTCTAGACTAAGATGCAGGAAACTTAAAACGAAATTAAAAGACAGAATGATTTGTAGGTTTAAACAGACGACAGACAAGCTTAGATTTCGAATCCCCCTTCGTTTCTCAGAGCATTGGCAATCAACAGATCAGCGGTTTTCAATTCTCATTCAATCAATTTCTAAACACCACCATAACTCCTGACCCTTAAATTTAAGACTGGCGAACGTTCGCTCTATCCGATCTAACTACAAGATTAATTAGCCGCCCGGGTACGGTCGCCTCTCGCAATGACTTAACTAACTGGTGCAATTACTAGTGATTTATGAGTTATTCTTGCAGTGGATTAACCCTAACCGGTTCCTACGAAAGGCACGCTCCAATTATAAGGTTAACTGGTTGAATTGATGTTCTAAAGTGAGGCGAGCGTTCGCTTCTATCCTCAGCTTAACAAGAATCTAAACTAGGTAATCACGAAAGACAAGTTTTAATGTTTTAAAGCAGGGAAGCTGTCTGGCGACAAACCCTAACCAACACAAACCCTAATCTAGGTGATCAGCCAGAGAAGAAACACAAGGACAACGAAACTAATCTAGACGTCAACTAAACAAGAAACGCAGAACAACAATCGAGAACAAAACAACCATGCAAAGAGAAACTGATTGAACTTTGAATCTAATTACCACCGATCCGTGACCGCTTTAAAGCCTTGGGTCACTTAGGGTTCATCTAATCTAAGCTCTAAGAGTTTAGCTACTCATGTTCATACAAAAAGAATCAAAGATAAAGAAAGAGTTCATCATCCAAAGGAAGAACAGAAAAGGATCTGAAAAACCTAATTAAGACGACTCTGGCAGAACTTCGATCTTCAGTAATCTTCACTCCTAGCTCCGAGTCTTCGAGATGGAAGGGATGGCGTCACGATCTCTTTCCGGCTCTTCGAACTCTAAACTCTGCTTCAGAACTTCAGAGAATTCTGAAGTTAATTGGTATTATGAGGTATCCCCCTTCTGGGCGCCGGTTTAAGTATTAATACTTAAACCCTAATTCAGCCGGATTTCTTCTATTATTTTCGCTAAAAATAAAGGGTTATTTTCGCCGAAACTATGCTTGTAAATGGAAGGTCCCTTGGCTGACTTCCCCTGTGATTTTCGCCGAAAAGGTTCTCGGTCCGAAAACTATAAGTTTTCGGCGAAAACATCCTTCACTCGGCATCAGTGCATTTGTTCATGGATTTTCGGCAAAAATATCAAGGGATTTTCGCCGAAAATATCAGTGCAAACCGGGGCAGGAATTGTTTGACTTGATTGGCTCCTTGGATCGATTCCGGTTCAATTCCTCGAGGTTCCAGTGCCTTAAACACGTCCTTGGCTACTTTATTTGATGGCAAAAACCTGTGCTAAAATAAAACACTAGAAAACCATCAAATAGACCCAAAAAGGGCCAAGGTAACACAAATGGCACGGAATAGGGCAATTGATTGAATATTCGTTATGCTACCCTAAAAACCATGTCTTAAGCAAAGAAATGTCGCTTAAATGAGGCTGATAATCACGTTAAATCGAGTGTTATCAAAAAGGTCTTTGTGTTTGTTTTACTAACATGACAGAGAGGAGATTAGCTAAGCTAGAAGGCACCGTCTCAGCCGTCTCCAAAGTCCTAAGCCAGGTCCAAGCTACATTGGACATGTTGGAAAGAGACGCCGGTACAACACCGGTTCAGCACTGTGCCCAGGCCCGTGCCCAACACTAGGTTCAACATCGTGCCCACGCTGTACCCAGGCCCGTGCCCAGCGCTGTACCCAGGCCCGTGCCCAGCGCTGTACCCAGGCCCTGCCCAGCGCCTTGCCCAGCACCAAGCCCAGCGCCTTGGCCAGACCCGTGCCTAGCACCAAGCCCAACACCGAGCCCAGGCCCGTGCCCAGCACCGAGCACCAGCACCAGTGCTAGTGCCAGCATCGGCCCAGCGCCCAACCCCAAGCGGTCCCAACCTTGGCGCACCACCAGGCCCCAGTGCCTAGCCGCGGAGCGCCCCCAACACCAGCGGAGCACTAGGTCCCAGCGCCTAGCAATAGAGCAGCCCCAGCACCAGCGAAGCACCAGGCCCGAGCGCCCACCCCCGGAGCGCCCCCATCACCGGCACAACACCAGGCTCTAGGGCCCAACTGATGTGAACCGCTGCAACCGTGGGCAGACAACCCTAACCACCGCAAGTTGAGACCGTGTAACGAGGTAGAAACATCGGGAACCGGGGGCGGATAAGTACTTTGACCCGTCGGCTACATAACAGCCGGAACTAGAAGTGTCCAGTCGAAGACGCCACGCCAAGAGATGGATGCTCTTGATGATAAGTCGATCCTTCAGTATCGCAACATGCAGATACAATAAGGGTTTCAGAACAGAGTTCTATCAAAGGGGGTTTATTTCATCAAAGTTGTTCTTCAAAGTGAGGCCGGCGGCCTCTATATATAGGGAGGGAACAAGCTCTCCTCCCTAAAGTCTAACTCCTAAATAAGAATAGAATAAAGAGTCCATATTCCTAATTAGAATTCCTAAAACCCCTAAACAAGTCCTACTAAAAAGGAAAAACAATTAAATAGTCTTTAAATCCAAGAATCCAACTCAAAATAGGAATAAAACTCTTAAAACCCTAAACCGGCGGTTTTAGGGTTTCCTAGTCCGGGTGGGACTAGGACTCGGCGGGCAGCCGATCTTTGGGTCGGGCCTTTGCTCGGCTCCGGGCTTCTTCTTCTTCAATGGCGGGCCTTCGTCGGGCCTTGGGGCCTGATGCTCCGGGCTGGTCCAAGGGCTAGGGCCTTGCCAAAAGACTTGGTCAACACGGCGTCCAATCCCATAAAATAATCTCGGTCGACTCGGCTCTCGGTCTAGGGCTCGGGGCGGGTCCAATTTGGGAACTTCTTCATTTCTGCTCGGGGCTTCCTCTCCTAGCTTCGGGCATCGCCTCAGATAGCTCCATACGTGACTCTGATGGGCTAGGGTCGGGCCAGGGGTGGTGCCTTGGAACCAGGTGCTCCAATTCTTCTTTCGGCTCGGCTCCTGATCGGTCTCGGGTGGCCATCCCTTCTCAGCCAAGTACTCTCGAGCTCTCTTGCTCCTGTACTCCAGGAAGGCTTCCATTGGGTCTCTAGAGTGTGCCTCATCTTCAGGGCCCTTGGAGGCTTGGCCAGGACCCGACGGAAGCTTGCCCTCAGCACTAGGGTTTCTATACTCGGCCAGCAGCATGGCTGGGAGTGGCATCTCTTCCTTCTGAGCTTTCCTACCTGCAGGGGGAGGCCTTAGCCTATATCTTATCTCATACATGGGCTTGGGGTCTTGTAGGTGGCCTTCCTTGGCTCTATTCGCTTCTTGTAGGGCCCTAAGGTTCTTCCTTGGACGGGTGACCCTGGTGGAGTGTATGAGTACTTACGGATACTTGGGCCGTCAGGTTGGGTCATATCACCAGCCCAGAGTGGCCCCCGCACCAAACCAGCACCAGGTCCCAGCACCCGAAGCAGCCTGAAGTGATCACGGCCACCAACGCCAACGCGGTCACGACACCACGGACCAAGAAATCTCCATACGAGCACCGGACAGGGAGAATTTAATGCAAGGTCAGCCCAGAGACTTGAAGCCGAGCGAAGACTACACCGGCCCCAGACCTACATCAGCACCACTCCCGGAGCCTAGGAGAGCCGAAGCCCCGAAGCTAGATGACATCCTAGGGAGGATGCTGATCCTCAACCAGGCACCGATGCCAGCACCTACTCTAGGCAGAGCAAGGTTAATTACCCGCCAGGAGCTGATGCTGACACCAAGCCCAGACCCGGATCCCGAGCCGGTCTAGCACCGAGCCTAAGGCCTCTAATAGGCCCTGGACCGGTCTTCCTTAGCCCTGGAGACAATGACCACCCATGGATCTTCTGAAAGCATTTATGGAGTATCTACGAAGGAATAAAGAGGAAGGCCTGGCCAGAAGAGGCTGGCACCTGAAGACATGCCCTGGTACGATCCCCGGACCGGGCCAAATGCAAAAACTGAGCTCCAGGATCGAAGCCACGATCCCTATACCAGCACCAGCCCTTGGAGACCCCCTGAGAGCATTCTTGAAGACCTGGCCGAAGCAGAAAGCAGAAGGCTTGGCAAGAATTGAAAAAGGCCCAGCACTAAGCGAGCCCCGGGCACTGGACCGAGCGCCAGGCACCACATAAGCGTGCTTTGAGCCCATCCAGAAAATGGCTCGAGACTTTTGGGAAATTCCAATGGCCCTACATAGCTTGAATTCCCAGGAGCACCCTCCAACAAACAGTGCTGAATTTGGAGGAGAATTGAAGGAGATAGAGCTAGATCAAGTCCGAGTGATGCATGGCCTAAGCATCAAAGAGTGGAACTCGGATACTGATTCAAGGAAGCCAATGCTAAGAGCTATGATCAGGCCACCACCTGAGCCTGATCCAATGAAGGATGTCTGACCATTCATGATACGGGAAATGAAGAGGAGATGTCAAATACATCCAAGCAAGAAATCCTAATCAAGCTAGGATTTCCGAGTTTTGGACAGATTCCTAGTCTGACAAGGATTGACGAATATGGGCTACTTGGAGGCAGAATTTGGGCTGATTCCCAACATGAAAGTTGTAGCCCATGAAGTATACTAGAGATATGCCAAATGGCTTAATTTTCTGAATTTATTTACTATTTATTTGGCTGAATCTTTCAGAACCCGTTTAGCTGTTTTTTAGGAATTTTCCAGCTTTTCCTTTTTAGAGTTTTGTCTAGAGTCTTTTCCTTATAGGAATAGAGTTCCAAATTTTGTGTCTTTTTTAGGATTATTTTAAATCCTCTTTAGTAATTTAATTAGGGCTTGAGATCAGGCTCCAACCCTTTCCAAGGGTTGGAAGCCTCCAACCTTTTCTCAGCCATTAGATCACACTTTGACCTTTTGACCAATCCAATGGTCTAGATTGTTAGGGGTATTTAGGATTTTCCACATACCATTTAAATTTTATATTTAGATTAAATATATTAATATTCACATTGACCAGCCGGTGACTCTCCGCGGCCGGCCACCGTCGCCGGCGACTTTTCCGGCGAGGCTCGGTGAAATTTTTTTTTTTGCTTTGAAATTATTTTTTTTAACTAGTTACCACCTTTTTTCTGTTAACGAGTTAATAGTTTTTTTTTAATTGATAACTAGTTAACATCATATTTTGTTTGATAACTTGTTAACAAATTTTAACTTGATAACTAATTAACGAATAATCATATAATCAAAGCTTTTAACGAGATTTTTTGTTAACGGGTTATCTAACTAGTTATGTTATTTTTACCTAGTTAACTAGTTAACATTTTTTTTAACCTGATAACTAGTTAACAAGATTTTAACCTGATAACTAGTTAACAAGATTTTTTGTTAACATGTTATTTTAACTAGTTAACATCATGATTTAGATAACTAGTTTACAAGATTTTTAGTTGATAACTAGTTATCAAAACTAGTTAACTAGATAACTTTTCGATTTATCCAAAAAAAATACTTATCGAGTTAACTAGTTAACGTCATGACTAAGATAATTAGTTAACATTTTTTTGAGAGGATAACTAGTTATTAAAATTGGTTAACTAGTTTACCAATCGTGTTAACTAGTTAACCAATCGTGTTAACTAGTTAACCAATCGTGTTAACTAGTTAACCAATCGAGTTAACTAGTTAACCAATCGAGTTAACTAGTTAACCAATCGAGTTAACTAGTTAACCATTCGAGTTAACTACAAATTCACATATAATTTGAAGGCAACCAATGAGTTGAAATTATGTCAATTATTCACTACCAAACACAAAATACCAACATTGCTAATTATTACAGAAACTCTTCACTTGTAATTCATCTAGCAGCTGGGTGAAATTCTAGGTCCGAACCTACAAATCCCGAAAAGTAAACTCCACCGGAGCACCGATCCATCGCCTTCTTCAACTGCCTCTTTTCTCTGAACATTATAACTCTTCTGAAGTTGGAATACCATTGGTGATGGATGATGATAGCTTGGCAGCAATACCTTCGACCCCATCATGAGTTTTCAATTTCTTCATTTCATTTACCTTCAACAATTGATCCCAACTCTTCTGCACAAATGTGAAAGCCTGCTGCTTTGACCTCCTCGGGTATAGTACAGTGTAGTCACTTGACAAGCTTAAACCTGGAAGAAAAAGCATGAGATAAGGAGAAAACGTCAACACCTCCAGATTGGGACCTTAATGAAGAGAAACTTGGAAGTGATTCTCACCCTGAATGAACTGAAGTGCAGCTTTTCAAACCAAAACTACAACTCTCAGCTTCTTCTGCAGTATGAACACAAGAACAAACCCTTACATAACTAGATTAAATGTACAGCGTTCCTCTAATTTCCACTTCATGTAAACGAGACAGGGCAATTTAATTATGCCGTTCAATTCCATAACAAGATGAAGATATCATTAAACACTGAGCCAACATCATAGTAGCCAACAAATACTCATCAGGTCTCACCTCTTCATTCCTCATCACGCAATACAAACCAGCAGCATCATCTCCGCATCCCTTACTAACAAACCCAGATTTCAAAGCCGTCCACGACACAACATCTCATTGAGGCATTTCGTTGAGCACCTCCCCTGCAAATCCAAACGACCACATTCAGCATAGAAGCTTGTTAAGGAAACCCACAAGTGGGAATCAAGTAGAACCCCACTCCTTACGAGATTCCCAAGAACAGATATGCCTTCGTTTAAGGCCGTTTTTGAAGTACAAGCTTGAAGCCGAATCTAAGCCGTATCGGATTCCTAATCAGCGGCGGCGGCGGTACTACAACTTCAATGCCACTTGGATTCCGAATCCAGCTGAAAAAATAGTCAGGAGCAGATCATTTGTCACAATTGGCAGTGGTAGCAGCTGATAATTAGGTCAAAATCGGCGGTGGTAGGTGGAGGAGGAGGGAAAGGGTGGTGGTGTTAATCATCGGTGATGGCTGCGGTGGGTGGAGAAGGGTAGAAGGTGTGGAAGAGAAGAAGAAGGGAAAGTAGGGGTGCGGCGGTGATATGTTCGGGGAAGGAGAAGGAGAGTTAGGGTTAATTTAATTTTTTGAAAATGCCAATTTTCCCCTCTGGTTTTTGGTTGGAATCGGTCCAACCTTGAAAGGGTTGGGTCCGGATCTTTACCCCCAACTAATTAGGACTCTTTCTATTTCTTTATTATTTTAATAGTTAGTTTCGTAGGAGGAAAAGGAGAGCCTGTTCTCCCTTCCTCGCCTATAAATAGAGGCCGCCAGCCTCATTGTATGATACAACTTGATTAATAAACTTCTTTAAACTTCAGTTTTCTCTCTATCAGGGAATTGCTATTCTCTTCTTGACTTTCATGGAATTGAATGTCGTTTAGATAGGCTTATCGTCAGGGTATCCTCCCCTTGAAGTGGCGCCATCGATCGGACACTTAGGGTTCCTTGCTATATACAGCCAACGGGTCCAAGTACTTCAATCTAGGTTACATAGGTTAACTTCAGTGCCGATATTCAAGCTCACGGTGGTTAGGGTCTCTGAGCAGCTGTTGCCGTGGTTCATCATCCAAGAGGTGATCGGGTCAAGGACAGCAGACTCTAGAGGTTCACATCACAGCCCCAGCACCTAGCACCGACACCGTGCCCCAACACGAGCCCATGCCTGAGCCGAGCATGAGCCCCGACCCGAGCCCCAGCCCGTGCCCCAACACGAGCTCAGGTACCAGCCCGATACTCACAGGCGCCCGAGCCTGGAGCCCCCGTACCAGCCTCGGTATGGCCTGAAGCCCTCAGGCCCAAGCCCAGAGTCCCCATACCACCCCCGATACGGCCTGATGCCCCAAGGTGCGCCTAAGAACTACCAGGTCAAGTCCTACACGCCCTAGTCAATATTTTTAAAATTTCTAAAGGTGCACTGTAACATCCCTGCCCAACTGAACGGTTTGGAACTCGAGTATGGATGGTTTAGACATTGGAAACAATGTTCTTGAGGCCCCATCGAAGTCTGGGATGTTCATAGTTGAGTCAGGTTGAAGATACAAGCAAGTACGTGAAAATTCGTCCAAGTTGGCAGACTACGAAACATCATCGTGTGTTATAGAAACACACAGTGTTTCATACAACACACCATGTGTTTCATACAACACACCATGTGTTTCATACAACACACCGTGTTTCTTGTGGCTGCTATAAATAGCTTAATTTTCACGGATTTCCATAACTTCCCCTTCTTTCTCTTTTCCCGAAAATCCCTTTGACGAACCAAAAACCCCCCAAGTTTCAATCCTTCATCCCGGGAGTTGTAGAGCTCCAATTGGCGATCCGTTTCTTGCTACGCGTTCGTGATGACGAGAGGAAGAGATAGCACATTACGGTTCTGGGTATTTCGGATCGAGGAGCTGTAAATGGCAGAAGGAAGAAGCTTCATTTTTGGTGTATGAGAGCTTGGCTGTTCGAGTTCTAGAAGTTGTTTTAGAGCCTCGTCTTCTTGTCAGGTGTGGGTTTAGCGTACGATAGGTAGTATTGGTCGATGTGATGAGTTGAAACCTTGACTTAGAAGAATGTAGGGCTTTGCATGAAATTGAAAGAGAGTAAAAAGGGAAACTGTACTACAATTGATTGTTATGTGAATTATGATGATTGATGCTTGTTGTGTGGTTGTTAATTGATGAATTGATTGATGGTTGTGGGCTATTGTGATGTGTTGAGATTGGGGAAATGATTAACATTGATGATTAATGGATGGACTTAGTAATGAGTGTAGGAGGGTCGGGATGTGATTCTATAAACTGTATCGATACCTTGTGCTGTCAGTTGTGGTTGCAGGAGGGTGGTCCTGCCAATGTGGGGTCGCCCTAATCAATGATGAACAGGTGGATGGCCCTGCCAATGTGGGGTCGTCCTATGAAGGATGAATAGGAGGGTAACCCTATGACTCACGACATGGCTATCCCTATACTTGCAGGTAGGGGTGGCAGGTGAGCTAGCCGTTTACCCTTAAACTGTTTGTGTAAAGTGGAATTATTGAATGAAGTGTGATGTGATTATAAATGTGTGGATTGGGGTTACATGTTGTTGGTTGAAAGTGGTGCTATGCGGGTTGGGGATTGATAATGTGTTATTAATATAGAATTATGTCATAAAATTGGATAAGGGAATTGGGTGGTGTGATTACATGAATGGTTGAATTATTGTTATGCGATGGCTTGGGAGAAATTGATGTTGTGTGTGAAGGTGGTTGTTAACGTGTTTAGGGTGGTAGGCTTATGAATAAGAATTGGCTAATAGAATTGGTAAGAGAATTTGTACATGGAAGTGGATAATAGAATTGGTACGTGGAATTGGCTAATGGAATTGGACAATGGAATTGGCTAGAGGAATTGGGACTTGGTTTGATTCACTACAAAAAAAGGCTCTTTAGCGTCGCTTACCGGGGAAGAGTTTAGCATTGGTCGATTAAAAACTGACGCTAAACCCTTGACTCGCGTTTGACCAAGGGTTTAGCATCGGTCGACAAGCGACCGACGCTAAAACTGACCAAAAATCGACGCTAAATTTGGTTTTCGGTTAGAAACGAAGCCAACCAACTTTGGCGTAGGTTACCGACATGTTTTAGCGTCGGTCGGTGAATGACGCTAAAACACATATATATTTAAACCTCTCAACCACCACCCTAACCCTAATCGCATCTCTCTCCTGCATCTTCTTCCTTTCTTCTTCCTTCTCCAGCCATCTTCTTCTTCCTCTTCTCTTTTTCTGAAACTTTTTATGAAATTCTTCTTCTTCTTCCTTTTCTAGATCTCCTCCATCTTTCTTCTTCTTCCTTTTTTCTTCCTCCTCCACTTTCTTCTTCCTCTTCTTCTCTTCTTTTTTCCAGATCTCCTCCATCTTTCTTCTTCCTCTTCCTCTTCTTCCTTTTCCAGATCTCCATATCCAGCCTTCCTCTTCTTCCTCTTCCCTCTTCCTCTTCTTCTCCTCTTCCTCTTCTTCTCCTCTTCTTCTCATCTTCTCTATTTCTCCCCAGCCATCCGTGTCCAGTCATCCGTGTCCTGTCATCCGTCGCCGTCATCATCGCCCGCCACGCCACCACGCCGCACACGCCGCGCCACCACCACCATCATCACGTTGATCGGTCAAGGATTGACTGATTGGACAAGTAGTGACCAAAAGGGTGACCTAATAAATTTAAGTGACCAAATTGTATAACTGGAAAATGGAGTGACTGATTGGACATTAATAGAAAATGGAGTGACAAAATAGAAAATGAAAACAAAAAACGAAAATGAAAAAAAATTGGGTTGGTCAGCGACCCATTCTGTCAAGGATTTAGCGTCGCTCATTATACGAATTTAGCGTCGGTCGCGTTTTGACCGACGCTAAAGTTTAGCATCGGTAGATTTGGCGTCTCTTTTTTGACCGACGCTAAATCCCTTAGCGTCGGTCAGCAAACGACGCTATCCAACGTTTCTGACCGATGCTAAACAAGCGGATTTTTATAGTGATTGATTGGATTTGCATTGTTGATGTGTGTAGTTGTTAGGTTGTCATACGTGGAATGTGGTTTCGAGTTGGGTTAATGATGGAATGGATGGTGGAATTGTTGTTGGACTTGATGATTGGAATTGGTTGGTTTTGAATGAGGAATTTGAGCATGATGTTGACGTGGAAAATGATGATGGATTAATGTTGATTTTGGATGGATTTGATGGGAAATTGATGGATGGTTTTGGTTGTTGGGTTTGAGTGATGAATGCTTGTTTGTGATTAATAAATGATAGAACCGGTAGGAGTCCACACTTCCCACCTTGAGATGTGTTGAGTTGTGTCCGGTTTATGTTTAGTGAATCACTCTGGTTAGCTACCAGGGATTGATGTTGAGTCGGTCTATGTTGGGTGGATCACCTTGGTCAAGTACCAGGGAATATTGGTGATATCGGTCTACGTTGAGTAGATCACCTTAGGTTGTATTACCAGGGATTGTTGGCCGGCAGTGGTGGTGTGGAGCAACTCCTAGGCGCCTAATGAACTCTGATGACACTTGATTTGATGTGATTATCAGCCTCATTTAAGCAACATTTCTTGTCTTAAGACATGGTTTTTAGGGCAGAATAGCGAATATTCACTCAATTGCTCTATCTCGTGCCATTTGTGTTACTTTGGCCCGTTTCGGGTCTATTTGATGGTTTTCTAGTGTTTTCGTGATAGCACAGGTTTTTGCCGTCAAATAATGTAACCAAGGATGTGTCTAAGGGCATTGGAACCTCGAGGAATCACACCGGAATCAATCAAGTCAACACAAATCCTCCCCAGCTTTACAAAGAAGTTTTCGACGAAAAGAAAAAGAGTTTTCGGCGAAAATTCAAGAAGAAACCGTCAGAGCTTAGAAGAAGAAGTTTTCGGCGAAAACTCCAAGTCTTCACTGAAAACTCCAGACGAAATCAACACAGGAGAAACAGTCGACCGGCGCCTCACTTTTCAAAGAAGTTTTTGGCAAAAACCTCTTAAGTTTTCGTCGAAAACTATTGACCTAATCCGACGGGGAAAGGTTAAGTATAAATATAAAACTGGCGGCTCAAATAAAGGGGATAATCATATACTTTCAAAATAGAGCTTATCACAAGTTCTAGACCGGAGAAGTTTCGAGAGAATAGAGTTTGAAGAGAAGGAAGAGATCGTGACGACATCTTTTCACCTCGGAGACTCGGAGCTAGGAGTGAAGATTACCGGAGAGCGAAGCTTTTCCAGAGTCGTCTTAATTAGGTTTTACAGTTTCCATCTGTTCTTCCTTTTAATGATGAACTCTATTTCTGTCTTTGTTTCTGCTGTTATGAACATGAGTAGCTAAACTCGTAGAGCTTAGACTAGATGAACCCTAAGTGACCCAGGGCTTTAAAGCGGTCACGGATCGGCTGTGATTAGATTCAAAGTTCAATCAGTTTCTCTTGCATGTTTGATTTGTTCTTCGTTGTTTATGTTTCTTCTCTGGCTTGATCACCTAGATTAGATTCTTGTTAAGCTGAGGATAGTAGCGAATGTTCGCCTCACTTTAAAACAGCAAATCAACAACTAATCTATTCATTGGAGCGTGCCTTTCGTAGGAACCAATTAGGGTTAATCCACTTCAAGAGTAACTCATAAATCGTTAGTAATTCCACCAGTTACTTTAGACGTCGCAAGAAGAGACCATACCCGGGCGGCTAATTAATCATGGTAGCTAGATCGGATAGAGCGAACGTTCGCCAGTCTTAAACCTAAGGGCCAGGAGTTATGGTGGTGTCTTAGAATTGATTGAACGAGAATTGAAAACAGATGGTCTGTTGATTGCCAATGCTCTGGTGATCTAAGGGGGATTCGAAGTCTAAGCTTGTCTGTCATCTTTGTTAAGTCAACTAATCTTTCAATTTGTCTTTCAATTTACTTTTTAATTTACCTACACACGTTGTGCGTGGAACTGACACCACGCACAACGTGTGTTAACCTGAGTAATCTGCCTTTACATTTGATTAGTCAATTATTAGAAGACCCGTGGAATACGATCTGCTTAGTTTCTATCTTAGTAGTTATTTGATTGCACGCGTTACAACGTTCATCAAATTGGCGCCGTTGCCGGGGACTTCTTTTAATTGTTTGAAAGAAGAACTGGTGATGCGAACCGCCTCCTCTAGGAAGGGATCGACTCAACACCCAAAACTATATTACTAGCTTCACGAATCCAAACTTTTGAAACCGCGGGGAATACTTGAAATCCACTAAGTATAGACTTAGGAACCCCAAGGTATTCAGTCGAATTGGTGCCCCAACAAAGGGTGATAACCTCTGATGATAAACCAAACCTTAAGCTAAGCAACAACGAGCAAAGACTTGAAGGAAAAAGAACAAAGTTCTGAAATTTCAATTATGACTTAACGTGTCTTACAATGATGGCCGAGGCCTCTATTTATAGCACAAGGGTGGCCTAAGCCGTCTCCAACTCTAAAAAGGTAAGACTAAAATAATCCTAAAAGATAGGCCGAAGAAAATATTAAAATAAACATAGTTGTCCGAGAATAAAACTCTAAAACTGGCAAAGTCGAGCAAAACCCTAATCCGGGCGGATTAGGGCACACCGGGTGTCCGTGTCCGATCGGGCTTAGGAAAGTCCTCCGGGCGCGGGCTGGACTCCGGACGCGGCTAGGAAAAGTGCCCGGAACCCGCGCGGTGGCATTTCTGTAATTACCGCGGGTTCCGGGTGACCGGGCGGCCGGGTGGCGTCCTTCGGCGCTGGTGACCGGCTCGGCATCAAGTGCTCCGGACCCGATACTAGGGTTTTGGTGATGCCGGGCGGTTCTGGCTTCTTGCTGGACATTTCCTCGGACAAGTGAGGTTCCTCCCAAGTCTTTGGACCTCCTGAGTCTTCTGGCTTCAACTTGTCCGCCAGGTTCTGAGTGTAGAGTAGGGTTAGCCGAGGCAGGGGCTGGTTGGCCGTATCCGCCGGGGCCGGGGCAGTGTCCTTCGGGCATTTGTCTTCCTCATGGGATTTCTGTCGGTCATCAAGGGTCAGCACGGTGCATCCTTCTCTGATGAACCTCTGATCCAGTTCTTCATGCTTGGCTCGACTCCAATCTCCTATATAGGCGGTGACCCTTGTCTTGAAGGTTTTGACTTGGCTCCGGGTAAAGGGCAGGTCTGGTCGGGTCCAGGGCACCGGGGGTTCATCATTCCCCTCTTCTTGAGAAGGATTCGTCCTCGAATCTGTTTCTACAAAATCATCATCATAGAAAGGAGTTAAGTCAGCAACATTAAAAGTAGCACTCACACCATAGGTGTTAGGCAAATCTAAAACATAAGCATTGTTGTTTATCCTTTCAAGGACAGTGTAGGGTCCATCTCCTCTTGGTAGCAGCTTGGATTTTCTTTGTTCAGGAAACCTATCCTTTCTGAAGTGAATCCACACTTGGTCGCCAGGTTGGAAGATTTTCTCCTTTCTCCCTCGGTTTGCATTCCTTAGGTATTGAGCCGTTATCCTTTCAATGTTGGCTTTGGCTTTCTCATGAAGCTTCCGAACATATTCAGCCTTGGTGTGTCCATCTGCATCCAAAAACTCATGTATAGGCAATGGTGATAAATCCAATGGAGTTAGAGGGTTAAAACCATAGACAAATTCAAAGGGGGAGTATTGGGTGGCTGAGTGGACCGATCGGTTGTAGGCAAACTCTACATGGGGTAAACAGTCCTCCCAAGTCCTAAGGTTGGACTTAATGATGGCTCTAAGCATTTGGGAAAGAGACCGGTTGACAACCTCGGTTTGGCCATCTGTTTGAGGGTGGCAGGTTGTGGAAAACATAAGTTTGGTTCCTAGTTTAGCCCACAAAGTTTTCCAAAAGTAGCTTAGGAATTTTGAGTCTCGGTCAGAAACTATGGTCTTAGGAACGCCGTGGAGTCTAACTATCTCTCCAAAGAATAAGTCAGCTATGTGGGATGCATCATCAACCTTATGGCATGCAATGAAATGAGCCATTTTTGAAAACCTATCTACCACCACAAAAATGGAATCTTTGCCTTTCCTAGACTTAGGTAATCCTAGAACAAAATCCATAGATATGTCTACCCAAGGGTGTTCGGGGATAGGCAAAGGAGTGTATAAACCAAAGGGTTGAAGGTGGGACTTAGCTCGTTGGCATTTGGCACATTGGCTGATGATCTTCTCTACTTCTTTCCGCATCCTAGGCCAGTAGAAGTGCTCTTTAAGGCAAGCTAGGGTTTTGGCAACTCCAAAGTGACCCATGAGACCTCCTCCATGTGCTTCTCTTATGACTAGGGTTCGGCTTGAATGGCTCGGGTAGCAAAGCTTAGGTCCTTTGAACAGGTACCCATTCTGCCTATAGTAATCCTCAAACCCTACATGTGAGCAAGACTCAAAGATGTCTTTAAAGTCGGGGTCAGTCACATACAAATTTTGATATGCTCAAAACCAAGGAACTTAGAACTTAAAGTAGTGATTAGGGCATACCTCCGAGAAAGGGCATCGGCTACCACATTCTCCTTACCTTGCTTGTAGTGGATGATGTAAGGAAAAGATTCAATGAACTCCACCCACCGTGCATGTCTTTTGTTCAATTTGTGTTGAGCCTTTAGGTATTTGAGAGATTCATGGTCGGTGCGGATTATGAACTCCTTGGGCCACAAATAATGTTGCCAAGTCTTCAAGGCTCGGACTAGGGCATACAATTCTTGGTCGTAGGTGGGGTAATTGAGGGTGGCACCACTCAATTTCTCACTGAAATAGGCGATAGGTCTTCCTTCTTGCATCAACACGGCGCCAATTCCTACTCCCGAAGCATCACACTCGATTTCAAAAGGTTTTGAGAAATCGGGTAGCTTAAGTAAGGGGGCTTCGGTGAGTTTCTTCTTGAGGTTTTCAAAGGCTGCCTCTTGAGGTGCTCCCCAATGGAAAGGAACATTCTTTTTGATGACAGCCGTGAGAGGGGCAGCTATGGTGCTAAAGTCCCTCACAAATCTTCTATAAAAGCTTGCAAGTCCATGGAAGCTTCGGACATCAGTGATGTTCTTTGGGGTTGGCCACGACTTGATTGCTTCGATCTTGTCCTCATCAACTCTAATTCCTGTAGAGCTAACAACAAAACCAAGAAACACAAGATGATCGGTGCAAAAAGTGCACTTTTCCATATTTGCATATAGTTGTTCCTGTCTTAGGGTTTCGAGGACAGATTTCAAGTGACCTAGGTGATCTTCTAGGGTTTTTGAGTAGATTAGGATGTCATCGAAATAAACTACTACAAATTTTCCTATGAAAGGCCTAAGGACTTGATTCATCAACCTCATGAAGGTACTAGGTGCATTAGTCAATCCAAAGGGCATAACCATCCACTCATACAATCCTAGTTTAGTTTTAAAGGCAGTTTTCCATTCATCACCTTCCTTCATTCGGATTTGGTGATAGCCTGATCTCAAATCTATTTTAGAAAAGATTGTTGACCCATGCAATTCATCAAGCATATCATCTAACCTAGGGATGGGGTGTCGGTACTTAACTGTGATGTTATTGATGGCTCGGCAGTCGACACACATCCTCCAAGTTCCTTCCTTTTTAGGCACAAGGATGACAGGAACAGCACATGGGCTCATGCTCTCCCTTACATATCCCTTGTCCATCAAGTCTTCAATTTGTTGTTGGATTTCTTTTGTTTCCTCTGGATTGGTCCGATAGGCAGCTTTGTTTGGGAGTGTTGCTCCCGGTACAAGGTCGATTTGATGCTCAATGCCTCGGATTGGGGGTAATCCACTAGGGATGTCTTTGGGAAAAACATCTTTGAAATCCTGCAAAAGTGAAGACACAACACTAGGGAGAGAAGTGTTAGGGTTAGAGATCAAACATTCTTTGTAAAGAATGACCACGAGGGATTTCCTAGATACTAGGGTTTGTTTGATCTCACTAGGTTTAGCTAACAGGTTTTCCCTCCGCTCACCCTCTCTCTTTTGAGCTCTTTGATCCCTAGGATCATGAAATTCTGTTTTTGAGCTTGATTCTGTTTTTGCTCCTTTTTCTTTTGAGGGTTCACTCTTTTCTTCTCTCATCTCTCTTTTCTTGAGCTCTTTCTCTTTTTTCTCTCGGCTCACCTTTCGCTCTATTTGATCCTTGAGTATCTCGGTAGGGGATAGTGGCTTCAGCTTGAATGTGGTGTCTCCATGTAGAAGTTGATACTTGTTGGTCCTCCCATCATGTTGTGAATACCTGTCAAATTGCCACGGTCTTCCAAGTAAGACGTGGGCAGCTTCCATGGGAACTACGTCACAGAGCACCACGTCCTTGTATCTTCCAATGCTCAAAGGGATGTGTGCTTGTTTATTGACCTTCAACTCTCCAGTATTGCTTAGCCAATGCAGGCGATAGGGCTTAGGATGTGGGTGAGTAGTAATTCCCAAACCCTTGACAAGTTCCCAACTCACTGCATTTGTACAACTTCCACCGTCAATAACCAAATTGCAAACTTTATTTAAAATCACACACCTGGTATGGAACAGGTTGTCCCTTTGTTCCCAACCATCTTCTTTAGGTTGTGCACTAAGGATCCGCCGGGAGACGGCTGAAAATTGAACCCGGGGGCGGGTGGCCGTCGGATTCATGACCGTCGGGGGCGCCGGGTGGTCGTCGGGGCCGGCGCTTGGCTTCAGGTCGTCAAAGAGCCCTCCGGCTTTCTTCAGGTCAAAATTGGCCGAGGGAATGTTCAAAAGACCCGGGGTGGGCCGATTGACATCATTCGGCGCGGACAGGATGTCCGGGGCAGTCGTGATGCCAGGCCGGGGCAGGGCCGGTGCTAGGCCGGGGCAGTACTGGGTGCTGTGCCGGGGCAGCGCGGGGTGCAGGGCCGGGGCAGTGCTGGGTGCTGGGCCGGGGCAGTGCTGGGCGCGGTGCTGGGGCAGTGCTGGGCGCTGGGCCGGGGCAGTGCCGGGCGCTGTACTGGGCATGCTGGGGCAGTGCTGGGGTGATCACTCGACTGCTGAAGGCTGAAAATTTTTCCAAGCCTTCTATCTCAACTTCTTCTCCTTCACTCGACTCTCCCTCCAATTCTTCAATAATTGGTTCCTCCTCGTCGTCTGTCACGACTTCTCCCTCTCTAAGCACCATGGTTCGGGTGTTAGGGCAGTCCCTTGCTATGTGACCCCTACCATGACACTTAAAACACACAATGGCACTTGGCCGAGCGTTAGTAGTAGGGATTTTTGAACCGAGATTAGGGTTTACCCGTGATGCCGACCCTTGGTTAGGGTTTGGTCGCGATCCGGCGCTCCGGTTAGGGTTTGGCCGGTATGGGGTGTGGCCGGCGCTTCGGTCTCCTCTCACCGGGGCACTGATCGGTGGCGGCGGGGTAGTCCTTCTTCCAAGACCGTTCTTCAGCTCCTTCTCAACCCTAATAGCCACGTTGATCAAGTCATCATAGTCAGCAAAGTTGAGAATGTTGACTTGGTGTAGAATCTCTCTTTGTAACCCTCCGGTGAAACGGGCTATCTTGGCATCTTCATCCTCACTCAGGTCAAGCCGTGCAACCAAGATCTCCATCTCCTTGTTGTATTCCTCAACCGTCATGTTCCCTTGCTTCAAGGATCGAAGCTTGGTGTGCAAGTCTCGGTTGTAGCTACTTGGTACAAACTTCCTCCTCATCTTTCTTTTGAGACTCCTCCAAGTAAGGACGGGGTCCTCTTCCTCTTTCCTGATCTGATTCCTGAGTTGAGACCACCACAAGGCAGCATAGTCAGTAAACTCTAGTGTGGCTAGGGTTACCTTTTTCCTCTCGGAATAGTTGTGGCACTCAAAGAAATCCTCCATGGCCCTCTCCCAATCAATGTAGTCGCCGGGGTTGGTTTTGCCAGTAAATTTAGGCACACTGAGCTTCAGGCTGCTCACATCATCATCTTCTTCCTGCTCATTCCTCCTTGGCCGCCGGGGGCCATCTCCATTCGTGGCTCCGAACTGCTCGGCGATTCGGGCTATGTTTTCAGCCATGGCGGTCAACCGGGCATCAAAAGCATTGAATCTCTCGTCAGCCATGGTTAGTCACGAACAAAGGACCTCACAAAATCTCTCAATTGAACCTCACACACTCGTTTTCTTACCACTCGTGTATGAAATTTTTTTTTTTTTAACAAGTCACTCAAATTAGGGTTTTCTTTGAAATTTTCAAAACAAAGTCAATCTCAATTCAAGTAGTTGCAAGTTTCTTCGAAGCTATGCAGTCTAAGTCTACCAAGGACACTAACAAGACCTTATACCTAGGGTTTCAGATTTCTAGGGCCAGAATCTTGAGTTAGGGCGTGGGATGACAAGACAAACAAATTTGGGTGTTCTACCAAGAAAGCTAGTAGTGCGAAAGCTAGTAGCTAAACTTATGAAAAACCCCTCTTCTTGAACTTAATCTACTACCTTGATTGTGAACGTGGCCTTGCTTTTTTTTTTTAGATAGGTCAATTTTTCTAGACCTTTGATTTTTCTTTTCTTTTCTTTTCTTTTTCTTTTCTTTGATCGGCACAGCTTTTTCTCACAACAAAAACTTAAAGAAAGGTAGAAGAATAGAACAAACACAATGAAGCTATTTTTTAGGGTTTTTCTGAAACTGAAAACAACGAAAACTAAAGGATATGAATTCAAGTAAAAGAACCTGAAAACTGGGATAGATTGTTGGTCCAAGAGTTGAACCGTGCTCTGATACCAGCTGATGCGAACCGCCTCCTCTAGGAAGGGATCGACTCAACACCCAAAACTATATTACCAGCTTCACGAATCCTAACTTTTGAAACCGCGGGGAATACTTGAAATCCACTAAGTATAGACTTAGGAACCCCAAGGTATTCAGTCGAATTGGTGCCATAACAAAGGGTGATAACCTCTGATGATAAACCAAACCTTAAGCTAAGCAACAACGAGCAAAGACTTGAAGGAAAAAGAACAAAGTTCTGAAATTTCAATTATGACTTAACGTGTCTTACAATGATGGCCGAGGCCTCTATTTATAGCACAAGGGTGGCCTAAGCCGTCTCCAACTCTAAAAAGGTAAGACTAAAATAATCCTAAAAGATAGGCCGAAGAAAATATTAAAATAAACATAGTTGTCCGAGAATAAAACTCTAAAACCGGCAAAGTCGAGCAAAACCCTAATCCGGGCGGATTAGGGCACACCGGGTGTCCGTGTCCGATCGGGCTTAGGAAAGTCCTCCGGGCGCGGGCTGGACTCCGGACGCGGCTAGGAAAAGTGCCCGGAACCCGCGCGGTGGCATTTCTGTAATTACCGCGGGTTCCGGGTGACCGGGCGGCCGGGTGGCGTCCTTCGGCGCTGGTGACCGGCTCGGCATCAAGTGCTCCGGACCCGATACTAGGGTTTTGGTGATGCCGGGCGGTTCTGGCTTCTTGCTGGACATTTCCTCGGACAAGTGAGGTTCCTCCCAAGTCTTTGGACCTCCTGAGTCTTCTGGCTTCAACTTGTCCGCCAGGTTCTGAGTGTGGAGTAGGGTTAGCCGAGGCAGGGGCTGGTTGGCCGTATCCGCCGGGGCCGGGGCAGTGTCCTTCGGGCATTTGTCTTCCTCATGGGATTTCTGTCGGTCATCAAGGGTCAGCACGGTGCATCCTTCTCTGATGAACCTCTGATCCAGTTCTTCATGCTTGGCTCGACTCCAATCTCCTATATAGGCGGTGACCCTTGTCTTGAAGGTTTTGACTTGGCTCCGGGTAAAGGGCAGGTCTGGTCGGGTCCAGGGCACCGGGGGTTCATCAACTGGCATTTTACTCTTCTACTTTCCATCTTTCATATTTCCATCCAGTTCGATTTTACACTAGTTGTGCTTGTTTTTGTCATTTGTATGTTGTCTACAGGTTTATGCATCACCGCCCTCTCACGCGCTGCTTATCAAAGACTGACAGGGCTAAGAGTGTACAGAAATTGAGTAGTTTTGTTTTGCCGAAGCGACCACAAATTCCAAAGAAAGGCAGAATCAATCCACCTCCATCCTTCACACCAATTAAGATCGAGGAACCGAAGGAGAGTTCCTCATCTTCATCTTCATCCGCTTCATCAACCACATCACTTTCACCTCCTCCATCTCCTAGGATGGAAGATCAATTACCACCACCGGTTGCACCGAAGAGTCTAGCTGACTACAACAAGTCGAGCGCGACTAGTGTTCGATCTTCTATCGCAGTGCCACGCATCGAAGGAGATCCTGACTATGGGAATCTCGACAAGAACACCTTATGCTTGAGAGCCTTCCCATTCTCTCTTAAAGGCGCAGCTAAGAGGTGGCTCACTGGAAAGCCGCCATGTTACTACACAGATTGGGATACTCTTGCTCAAGACTTCGTAGAAGAGTACTTCCCTCCTTCCAGAACAACCGCCTTCAAGAACAACATCTCTAGATTCTCTCAGAAGGAAGGTGCGAGCTTATATGACACTTGGAATGAATTCCAAGAACTTCTCTGTAACTATCCTCACCATGGTTTCGAGCATAGACAGTTAGCTGAAATCTTTGCTCGAGGTCTTCGTGAAGAATCTGCTAAATGGGTCAATTCCCTAGCTGAAGGGGATTGTACTACCCTCACACCTGAAGCTGCTCTTATCCATTTCGTGAACTGTGCTTCCAAGTCAAGGAACTGGGAACGACAATCAGAAGGATCAAGAAGCAAGCTCGATCTTGAAGCAACCATTAAAGTTGAAGTTGAAAAGCATTTGAAGAAGTCTACTACACCTATCAAGCCGCCAGCAGCCTCCGTTTATATTGCTGATTGCGAGTGGTGTGGAGCTTGTGCTCATAATTGAGGCCGATGCCAGAACTTTGGCAAGGCAGAAGTCTGGTCTACCGAAGAAGTCAACTTCATCTCTCAAGGCTTCAGCAACAATCAACAAGGTTATGTTGGCTACCGCAACTACAGACAATAGGAAATTTCCAAGAGCGACCTCCCTACAATGTCGGCGCCAACCAGAACCAAGGTCAGAATCAGAATACCCGACCAACTGGTTCAACCCAGGATCAGAAGCCAAGCAATTCGACGGGAGGTATCTACCAGCCGCCTCACCAAAATCAAGGAAACTATGGAACAGCTCCTGGCAACCGCCAGAATCAATACTTAAACAACACTCATACAGAACAGCAGCACCAGAAGGACAACAAGGATAATGAGCTCGACAAGAAGCTCAATCAGATCATCACCAGACTTAACGATCATGATAGTCAGTTCAAAGCTCAAGCTCTCCTCAACCAGTAACAGATCACTTCTGAACGAAGAATAGAGCATGCAGTGAACCAGATCTCCAGCATGTTGGCGAATGGCCGCCCTTCTGGCCAACTCCCAAGCCAAACCGAGTCGAATCCAAGAAAGGAGCAAGCTAAGATGGTCTCTATTCAAAGTCCTACGAACTCATCTACTAATACTTCTTCTAACCTGTACAGGGCCATTGAAGTTCCGGAGAAGAAGATAGCACAGAAGGAGGAGCCTAAGGAGTACGATCCTCCTCTTGCTCCATACTACGAGAAGCCTCCCTTTCCAAATGCATTGCTACCAAACGCAAGGATCGAGACCGGCATGTGGGGAAACAAAGAAGAACGCTCTACCATCCGTAGCAAGAAGCCTTCCTTGCCATATCCAGCTAAGTGCCCCGATCCTGGTTCTTTCACTTTACCTCTTATCATTAACGATATTGCAGTAGTGCGCAGTTTGGTTGATCTAGGTGCTTCTGTAAATGTTATGCCTATAAGTTTGTTTGAAAAGTTGAATCTAGGAGAACTTAAACCGACTAGCATGCAACTTGTCTTTACTGATAGATCAATGACAATGCCTAGGGGAGAAATTAAAGATGTTGTCACTAGATGTGGTCCTTTCACTTTCCTAGATGATTTTGTAGTTATAGATACTCGAGAGGAGGATTCTACTATCCTTATAGGTCGACCCTTCATGGCAACAACCAGGATGCAAATCAATGTCCCGAGTGGTTCTTTGACCTTGAGGGTTGGTAAGGATACAATAACATTCCGCCTTAAGGACGGTACGAAATATACTCCTATGGAGGAAGAACCTCACTGTCTTTCTGAGGTCAACTCCATTACTGATATCTCTTCCAGTGTTCCTCCAAAGTCTGTTATCACAGGTGCTGAACAGGTCATCAAGCAGAAGATCGGACCCACGACAAAAAATCGTAGAAGAAGAAGGAACTAAAAGCGTCTTCTTCTCAATCATCATCAAGCAAAGAACCTGGCAGGTTACAGAGGAAGAATCAAAAGAAGACTCAAATGGTCTGGAGGCTAGTTGCTCCGCCATCCTCTTCCGAGCCAGTTGCACCACCAATTCCTGTCAAGCCACCGGCGCAGAAGCCAGTAAAGAAGGAGAAGTCGAGAGCGTCTCCCAAAGAAGTACCAAAGATCACAGACCCGGTGAAATGAAGCCGGAGGCTAAAGAGAAGACAAAGCCGACTGCTCTCATTCCTTCTACTATCACACTTGCAAGGGATGATCCCTTAAGAGAACTGTTCAGGCCATTCAAGATTATCGGCTATCTTCCCGATGGACGTACCAAGCTCATTCATGCCAATGGGAAGAAATTCACGCTCGCCGGAGACACCCTGGAGCTCTATTTCATGAATTTCGACGCTAGCGTTAAGGAGATCCTGAGTTGGGATGTCTCCTAACACCGTCTAGGTATCGTCCAGCTCAAGGACGTTAATCAAGAGCGCTTCGTGGGAGGCAACCCACAGGTGGAGTCAGTTTTTAATTTGTGTTGAACTCAGTATTTTAGAGTCAGTTCGGGGGAGCCAAAAGTGTCAGTTGCATGATTTCTTATTTTTCGTGTGTAATTTGTGTGTCCTCGGTTCAATACCAAGTTGTTTGAGGTTGTTCCGATTTTTGACAATTTAGTTCTGATTTTCTGAAGTTTGCCGGAATTACGAAAATGTTTTAAAACTACATGTAAAGTTTTCGCCGAAAACTTGCATTTTTTTCGGCGAAAACTCCCTTTTAAAACCCACTGTGTTTTCTGACCAGTTTTGACAAACTTTTCGGTGAAAAGTTTCAAACTTTTCGGCGAAAACTCACTTTGAAATCTGGCAGACGATTTGAACTAAACTTTTCGGCGAAAACTTGCACCCCTTTTCGCCGAAAATTTTAAAAAAATCCAAAAAAAATATTTCCCCTTTTCTTTCTTTTTTCCGGACATTTTTTCTCTCTCCCCCTCATATTTTCGAACGAAAACCAAAACAGCCCCAAAAATTTTCTCGCCAAATCACCACCACCTTTAAAATGTCGTCGCCGCCCAAACCTGCCGCCGCCACCGCTGCCGCTCAGTCCCTCTTCCTCCTCTGATCATTTCGAGCTATAAAACATCTGAATCGGAGCTCTAGAGCTTTAGTTCCACCAAACCCTATTTTTTCAGTTTTTCACCGATTCCTTTTCTTCCGTTCGTTTTCAGCCATCATGACTTCAAGGTAAGTTGTAGAGTTTTTCATTACGAATCTTTTGACATATAGAATGCTGAATTTCATTGGGGTTGACTTTGGTTGACTTTTAGTCTACCTCGATTTGTGTGCCGACTATTTCGTGAGAATTTTTGGTGAACTGATTGCTTTGGACTGTTCTATCATGCTTAGGGAGAATTGTGCTGCATTCTAATCTCGTTTAGCCATGAATTGCTTTGCCTTAAGCTTAATTCTTTGTGGTGTTGACTTGTGTGAAATAACGGGTTGACCATGAACTGTTGTTGCTTATTTGGCTGCCATGCTTATTCACCGAATTGAATATCGCTGTGTTTGTTCTATGAGACCATGTTATTCAATTATTCAATGCTTAGTGCTCATAAATTGCTAATATTAGGGTTCAATTTGCTATAATGTTGACTTTGTGAATCTCGGTTTGACCTATGAACTCAGTTTGTGATTCTGACGCCCTAGCTGATCTTGTGTATGTTTTATGACCAACTGTGCTTACCGGTTACTTGCTTTGCTTACCCCCACTCGGTTTTCCTCATTTCTGTGTGAAATTAAGTTTTCCGACTAAGTGTGGGGTAGGTTCTTTGTTTGGCTAACCTGTTCTATTCCTTGCTATGATTTAGGCACGTAGATAGGGAGCGACGGACGAAGGCCAGACTAGACACTGGGTGTAGCTCCAGGGAACCCGCTCCAGTCACCCCCACCATCCATGGTCCTCCTCCAACATTCCCAGATCGCATCGGGTACCACTCCACTGTTGCCAGCCTCCCGGACCCTTACTTTCAGCGCTACCGAAGAGTCCAGCACACTCCCATAGCTGACGTGCGACCACTCTCTCTGGAGTCCCTCTTCAAGTATGACGAGGATTGGCACAGGAACGTGCACGCCTCTCTGGCAGCTGCGGGACTTCTGGAACTGTCCACCATTGCTGACGACTTTCCCTACCTTGCTCTCCGGGAGTTCTGGGCTACATTCGAGCTGGACGAGCACAAGGCAAAGCAGCACAAGAAGGTCATTAAAACCGTGACTAATTTAGTCACGGTTTTAGTAAAACCGTGACTTAATTAGTCATGGTTCTCAAAATCTTGACAAAATTAGTCACGGTTTATATAAAGAACCGTGACTAAATTAGTCACGGTTTACCCAAAACTGTGACCAACTAGTCACGGTTCAAATCAAAATCGTGAACAACTGCTCCACCTCCCCTCCTTGCAGATGACGCGGATCCCTTCTCCATCCGTTGATTTCCATCCTCTCTCCAACCCCTCACCATTTGATTACCTTCTCCTCTTCCTACCTCCCTCCCAAACCTCTCCTTCTCCATACTTCTCCCTTCTCCATTAACCTCCACCTTCCCTTCTTCCTTTACTGCCCCAATTCCATCACCATCTCCAATCCCTCAACCTCCATCTTCAATCTTATTCATCTTCAACCCTCCACCACCATCTCCAGATCCATTCTTCCTCTCCCTCTCCTCATCCTCTTCCCTCTCCGTCACCAATTTACAGAATCTAGCCTTTAGCTGGGCATTGGAGATCTGGGATCCATATCCAGATCTGTGGCGCTGGGCATTGGAGCAACGAGTGAGGGGTTGGTGGTGCTGCTCACGGCAAGAGGAAAGGAGGTCGGCAGTAGCGGCGGTGGATGCTCACGGTGAGAGGAAAGGAGCTAGGTAGTAACGACGGCGGCTGCCTACGGCGAGAGGAAACGAGGCCTGGTAGTCGAGGTGGCGGCTGCTAACGGCGATAGGAAAGGAGGCCGGTAGTCGAGACGGGGGCTGCTCATGGCGAGAGGAAAGGAGGCTAGTAGTCGAGGCGGCGACTTCTCTCGGCGAGAGGAAAGGAGGCCGATGAATCGGAGGCGGCGACGATTGCGGCGACTAGTTTTAATTTTTTTTATTAATTACAATTGTTTTAATTTTTGTTTATTAATTACAATTGTTTTAATTTTTGGTTATTAATTAAAATTTTAATTTGGTTATTTTGACACAATAAATAAATTCAGTAACTGGTTCGTAATTATTTTGGTAATCTTGTTAACATTTTAATTTTAATGATCATTTTGCATGATGGAAAAAGTTGAGGGCCTGGACCTATAACTCAAGAAATTAACTAATTGGTCATTGAAAATTTCATTTAGAACACTTTGGTCACCTGATTTGTCACGGTTTTTAAAGAAACCGTGATTTAAATTTGTCACGGTTTTGTTAAGAAACCGTGACTAAATTCTGTCACGGTTTCTTAACAAAACCGTGATAGATTTATTAGTCCCGGTTTCATTAAAAACCGTGACGAAAATGGGTCAATATGGTCACGGTTTATAAAACCGTGACTAATTTTTTTAGTCACGGTTAAAACCGTAACTAATAGGCAAAAAAAACTGTGACTAATCCCATGTTTTCTTGTAGTGTTTGTCTTTGATTCTTTTGTTTTGAATATGAGTAGCTAAACTCATAGAGCTTAGACTAGATGAACCCTAAGTGACCCGTGGCTTTAAAGCGGTCACGAATCGGCGGTAATTAAATCCAGTTTCAATCAGTTTCTCTTGCATGTTTCGTTTGTTCTTAATTGCTTTTGTGTTTCTTTTCTAGCTTGATCACCTAGTTAAGATTCTAGTTAAGTTGAGGATAGTAGCGAACGTTCGCCTCACTTCAAAACACCAAATCAACAGTTAACCTATTCATTGGAACAATTTCTCTTTGTATGAACCAGTTAGGGTTAATCCACTGCTAGAGTAACTCATTAATCACTAGTAATTGCGCCAGTTAGTTTTCCGTTGCAGAAGCAAACGCACGGGCGGTTAATTAATCTTGGGAGTTAGATCGGATAGAGCGAACGTTCGCCAGTCTTAAACCTAAGGGTCAGGAGTTATGGTGGTGTCTGAGAACTGAATGATTCGGGGTTGAAAATCGTTGGTCTTGTGATCGCCAATGTTCTGGTGATCTTAGGGGGATTCGAAATCTAAGCTTGTCTGTCGTTTTGCTAAGTCAACCAATCTTTTAACTGTTCTCTGTTTTCATTTCTTATTTCCTGCTTTATAGTGTAGAAGTTGTGGAACTCACACCACGTGCAACTTGTTTTATCATGAGTAAACTGGCATCATATTTGAGTAGACGATTAGAAGAGACCTGTGGAATACGATCTGCATAGCTTTTAGCTTGGTAGTTATTTGATTGCACGCATTACAACGTTCATCACAACTCCAAAATCTTGGTGATCTAATGACGGGAATACAAGAAGCCCTAGCAAGACTTGAGAGAAGAGGTCCCCGAGAAGAGTATGAGGAAGAACCCCATGGAGATCTCAACCTGAGGGCTAGAAGGTTAGTCCAAGAGATTGATGACGACGTGAGCAACCTCAAGCTCACAATCCCCAAGTTTGCTGGCAAGACCGACGCGGATGAGTACTTAGATTGGGAGAGAAGTATGGAAGACTTCCTAGAGTGTCACCACTATTCGGAGAGGAAAAAGGTAATCGTGGATACCCTTGAATTTACTGATTATGCTGCTCTTTGGTGGAGCCAATTCAAGAGACAGGTGCAAAGAGACGAGGAGGTGCCCATAGAGTCATGGAGAGACCTCAAGAGGAAGATGAGGAATAGGTTTGTCCCAGCTGCTTACATCCAAGACTTGCATACCTCACTCCAAACCTTAAAGCAAGGTACTATGTCCGTAGAGCAACACACAAAGGAGATAGAGATGCTAGTATCAAGGCTAGACCTCAAGGAGGAACAGGAGGCCCGAATAGCCAGGTTTGTAGGAGGCCTACACCTGGACATCATGCACCAAGTCAACATACTCAACTATGTCGACTATGAAGACTTGAAATCCCTAGCCATCCGAGTGGAGAGGGAGATGAGGATAGGCTATACAAGCAGGCCAGCCCCCCAGCCAACAGCCAATGGAGAGGAAGCTCCAGTACCAACCAGCCACCATGGAAGCCCAGACAGCCCCGGAGCATCGTGCCAAGAGCAAACCCTAACCCTAAAGATGCGGCACCACAGGTAACACCTACTCAATCTACTCTGAATGTTAAGACTTCTAACCCACGTCCTAGTGGAATTGTGTGCTTTTAATGTCAAGGCAGAGGTCACGTCTCAAGAGACTGCCACAACCAAAGGACCATGGGGATGAGAGAAGGAGAGATCAAAACGGATGATGAAAAGGATGAGAAGATGGAGGAAGAAGAAGAAGTTGATTCGGATGAGGGAGAAGAAGTGAAGTCAGAAGGGCTAGAGAAGTTCTCTGGGATGGTCTTAAAGACCCTAGCCCCAGAGCCAAGAAAGCTACCCAGCCCCAGTGACAGCACCCAGCCCAACCACGGCACTTAGCCCAGCCCTGGCGCCAGCATTCTGCTTAGCCCCGGCGCTCTGCCCTGCCCTAGCACCCAGGCCAGCCCTTACGGTGCCAAACACTCAAGCCAGCCCCGGAATAGCCTAGACCAGCCCCAATACAGGCTCCATAGCCAGCCTTGGCCCAGGTACACTCCAGACGGTCCCCGGTGTGCCCCAGAACGACTCCGGCCCCCAGGGCAGCCCCGGTACAGCCTAGACCGGCCCCATGGCAAGCCTCAACCCCGGTACACTTCAGACCGGCCCCAGTGCACCCCAGAACTGCTCCGGCCCCCAGGACAGCCCCAGTACGTCCTGCCTAGGCTCGATACACCCCGACCCCAACTCGGTGCACCAGCAAACACCGACTTTCAATGGGAAGCTGTCTCCCATCAACTTTTAATGGATTCCCCAATCGAGGAGGTAGAAAATATGGAGTTGGATGAAGAAATAGGTGACCAGATCGAAGGAGGAGGAGAAGCTGGCTTGGGAATGAATGAAATAATCACACCGGCCACCTCCTCAAGTCTAGACATCCTTGTGGAAAGCTTTTCTGAGAAGGAAGACATGGAAACCGACGGCCAAAGCTCTGAAGGACCAGAACCTTGGTCTTTCAATGATTCTAGTGACACCCCAAGACCAGGAGATGAGGCTGAATCTCTCCCAGACATGGCCACCCAAGTCACCGAAGTTTGGAGAGGATTGTTGAGTGCACAACAAGAGATCACAATGGATTCATGGATAAATCCAAGGCAAGAAGAGGGGGATGATGTGATCCTCCATAGCTGCCCTAATGCCAACAGGTACTCATACACCCCCACCAGGGTCCCCAGTCAAAGGAAGAACCCTAGGGCCTTACAAGAAGCATGTAAGGCCAAGTAAAGCTCTCCAACATTACTTCCGGCCAAGGTATGTGACCAAGTATAGGGTCAGACCCCCACCAGTAGCCAAGCAAGTCAGGATGAGAGTGAGGCCACCCCAGGCCATGTTGCTGGCCAAGACACCCGATCTGAGCCCCGAGCCGAACCGAGGGCCGAGCCTAAGGGCCCTAATAAGCCCTGGACCGATCCTCACGAGCCTCGGGGGAACTGACCACACTTGGGATCCTCTAGAATCATTTCTAGAGTACAAGAAATGAAGGACCCAAGAGTACCTGGCCAGCAGAGGCTGAAACCCAGAGACATGCCCTAGAGTGAGCCCCAGACTAGGCCAAATGCAAGCACTAGGCCCTAGGCCAATTGCCACGAGCCCTGGACCAGCCCCAACCCTTGAAGATCCCCTGAGGACATTTCTGAAGACTGGGCCGAAGCAGAATGTAAAAGGCCTGGCAAGAAATGAAGAAGGCCGAGACATGAGCCATCCCCGGGCACCGGGCACGGCGCCATGCTCCACAGAGGAATAGGAGGCCCGAATAGCCAGGTTTGTAGGAGGCCTACACCCGGACATCATGCACCAAGTCAATATACTCAACTATGTTGACTATGAAGACTTGAAATCCCTAGCCATCCGAGTGGAGAGGGAGATGAGGAGAGGCTATACAAGGAGGCCAGCACCCCCCTGATGAGCCTCCTGTTCCTTGGACACGCCCTGAGCTACCTTTCACTCGAAGTCAATCTAAGGCCTTCAAAGAACGGCTCACCCTCTACATGAAGAATTGGAGCCAGGAGAAGCACGATGAGGATGCTGATCGACTTATCCGAATCGGATACACCCTGCTGACCAACAGAGCAGTTCCCCGACCGGCCGACCAGGCGACGGATATAGCGCACGGGCACCCCGAGCGGCACTCGGCATCGGCCCAACACCAAGCCCGAGCCCTGGGAGGTTTAGCACCCGCCCTCAACTCCATACAAGGCCTAGAGCCAAGCCTAGGAGCTGTCAGCCTAGGAACCACGAGGGAAATGGAGGAAATGAGGAAATGGGAAGACGGCCGAACGGGCAGGCCGAGCAAGAACCCCGGAGGCCAACCGGCATCAGCATCAGTCCCGCCGGAGCCCAAATCAAGAAGCCCCGATCATCACCCAACCCGAGCAGCCGCCGCCGCCGCCAATTCCACGCTCGATTGCAAAGGCGGCGCCGGCTTTCCTAATCTGGCCCGCGCGTGAGCGGTACACCCGACCGGATCCGCCGGATCTGCCGATTTAGGGTTTTAGCCGGCTTTTATGTTATTTTAGTCTTTTTAGTATTTTATTCGGACTAGTTTCAATTCTTTAGGAGCAAGTAAGTCCTTTTATTCTATTTAGGACTCTCGGTTATTATTTTATTATTTTAGAGTTATTTTCCGAGTAGGAATCGTGAGCCTGTTCACGATTTCCTCACCTATAAATAAGAGGCTTCGGCCTCATTGTAAACTCAGACTTTTTCCAAACAATTAATCAAAGACAGAACTTTGTTCTCTCAATTCTTTAGTTTTATGCTGCGTGCATAGCTTAGAATAGGTATTATCAACAGAAGTATTCCCCTTCTGTCGTGGAGCCATTCCTGGACACTACGGGTTCCCGGCTGATTATATAGCCGATGGGTCCTAGTACTAATCCGCCCCGGTGCCAACAGTGATCGAGCAAGGTTCAAGACTAGCGGTGGTTAGGGTCGTCTGCCCACGATTGCGGCGGTTCACACCAGTTTTGGTATCAGAGCTTCGGTTTAACTCGAGGAACCACAATCTATCCCAGTCTTCAGGTTTGAAACCCTGGATTCATATCCCTTACTTTTCAGTCTTAGAAAAATCCGAGAAAACTCTATCTATCTTTCTTTTCGTGTTAATAGAAAATCAGTTTAGAAAATCCATCTATTTTTCATTCTTGTTCGAAGCATTGTAAGAAAAAGAAAAGAAAATAAAAAGAAAGGCAATCTGCCCTAGGGTTTCTCGTTCATTATAGGTTGATCTTAAGAAGAGGGGTAGATAGATATATTTGCTTCCCTGTTTTATCAACTAACATGACAGAAGAAGAACTCGCCTTGCTCGAGTCCACCCTACCAACGATCGCTCAAATTCTAGTTCAGATGAAGGCGTCAATCGACAGGATTGAACGGGCATTCGAAGGACAACCAGCTCCTGCATCGGCGATTCACCAGCACTCGGCACCCGGCAGGCCCCCAGCATCCGACCGGCCTCCGGCGCTCAATCCGCCCCTAACGAATGACCCGTCCCCGGTGCCCGAAGAGCGTCCCGCACGGCCATCTGCTCACCCGACGAGTAACACCAGCGACGCCTCTAAAACCACCCCCGAACAATCATTAAGCAACCCTCCGTCCAGTGGAGGATGGACCCTCGGTCCCCCTCCAAGCGCCGTCACCGCCAGGATGACTCAAGCAATGGCCCGAGCCATGGCCCAGGACGAACAGTCGAGAATTTCTTTGAATCCTACCGAGCCCCAGCTCTCACACCTCCGGCCGCCGGTACCTGATTCCCTGCCCAGCTCTGGTGCCCTGGCTGACCCCGATGGCACTCACGCCGCCCGCCGGCATACGTGATCAAAACAGAACCCTCGATACTCCGCCGTAACCCGACGGCTCCTCGGCGCCCAAACCCTAAGCAATGGCCAGGAGCAGAGAGACAACCTGTTCCACACCCGATGCGTCATTAAAAATAAAGTTTGTGGCTTGGTCATTGATGGCGGCAGTTGTACCAATGCTGTTAGCCAGGATCTTGTATCAGGACTTAATCTACGCACCCAAAGGCATCCCCACCCCTATAAACTACATTGGCTTAGTAACTGTGGGGAATTGAAGGTCACCCGTCAATCGTACATCTCGTTCAGTATTGGGAGGTACGCCGATCAAGTCCTATGTGATGTTGTACCAATGGAGGCTGCCCATGTATTACTTGGCCGACCGTGGCAGTTTGATAGGTTCTCCAAACACGATGGAAGAACCAATAGCTACAGCCTCGTCCATAAAAACACTAAGTACAAACTTAAACCTCTCTCTCCATCGGAAATCTTACAAGACCAAATAGAGAGGCGGGTCACGCAAGAAAGAAAAGAGAGAGAACTTCAAGAAGAAAAAAAAGGACGGCCAGATCCAACCCTGAGCCTTAAACCCGAAACCCTAACTTCTATTGGGGCCATCTCTCAGGAAAGCCAGAAGAAGGAAGGACTGATCGCCACCTCTGGGGATATCAAGCAAGCCCTAATAGCCCGAAAACCTATGGTGGTGATCCGATATAGGGACTGCCTTAATACTAACCCCAACTCAGCAATACCTAGCGTTGTTTCATCTCTCTTACAGGACTACCAAGATGTCTTCCCAAAGGAAGTCCCTAGCGGGCTACCCCCACTTAGAGGGATTGAGCGTCAAATCGATTTGATACCTGGGGCAGCTCTACCAAACAAAGCCGCCTACCGCACCAACCCGAAGGAGACCAAGGAGATCCAGTCACAAGTTGAGGAACTAATGAACAAAGGATATGTCCGAGAGAGTATGAGTCCGTGTGCCGTTCCAGTCATCCTAGTCCCGAAGAAAGAAGGAACATGGCGGATGTGTGTCGACTGCCGAGCCATTAACAACATCACAGTTAAGTACCGACACCCCATTCCTAGAGTAGATGATATGCTTGATGAACTACATGGGTCTGCCATCTTCTCCAAAATAGACCTTCGATCCGGATATCACCAAATCCGAATGAAAGAAGGGGATGAATGGAAGACCGCCTTCCAAACCAAGCTAGGGATATATGAGTGGATGGTCATGCCCTTTGGACTAACCAATGCCCCTAGCACCTTTATGAGACTCATGAATCAAGTCCTACGGCCTTACATCGGGAAATTTGTGGTGGTGTATTTCGATGACATCCTAGTCTACTCCAAAAACTTAGAAGATCATTTAGGGCACCTCCAGGCTGTCTTAGAGATTCTAAGGAAAGAACAATTATATGCCAACATGGCTAAATGCACTTTTTGCACTGATCACCTTGTTTTCCTTGGTTTTGTTGTCAGCTCTTCAGGAATAAGGGTGGATGAGGAGAAGATCAAAGCCATCAAGTCCTGGCCGACCCCACAAAGCATCACAGATATCCGGAGTTTTCATGGGTTGGCTAGTTTCTACCGGAGGTTTGTCCGGGACTTCAGCACTCTAGCTGCTCCCCTCACGGCGGCAATCAAACGAGATCTCCCCTTCCACTGGGACCCGAGTCAGCAAGCTGCCTTCGAAACCCTCAAGCAAAAACTGACCGAAGCACCCCTCCTCAAGCTCCCTGACTTCAACAAGCCCTTTGAGATTGAATGTGATGCATCAGGAGTAGGAATTGGTGCTGTCCTTATGCAAGAGGGAAGACCCATCGCCTATTTTAGTGAAAAACTCAATGGCGCGCCCCTCAATTACCCGACCTATGACAAGGAACTCTACGCCCTTGTCCGAGCCCTTAAACTTGGCAGCACTATTTATGGCCCAAAGAGTTTATCATCCATACCGACCATGAATCCCTCAAATACCTAAAGGCCCAACATAAACTCAACCGAAGGCACACCCGATGGGTAGAGTTCATTGAATCATTCCCTTACATCATCAAGTTCAAACAAGGTAAAGAGAATGTGGTGGCCGACGCCCTTTCTCAAAGATATACCCTCCTCTCTGTCCTTACCACCAAATTCATTGGATTTGAATACATTAAGGAACTTTATGCTGCCGACCAAGACTTTAAAAGCATCTTTGAAGCATGTGAACAAGGCGGGTTTGGCAAGTACTACCGACAGGATGGGTACTTATTCAAAGCCAATAAGCTCTGCCTCCCTAACCACTCCTGCCGGACAGTATTAGCCTTAGAAGCGCACGGAGGAGGACTCATGGGGCACTTCGGAGTAGCCAAGACCGTAGCTACCCTCAAGGAACATTTCTACTGGCCCAAGATGCGCCATGACGTGGAAAAACTCATTGCCCAATGTTCTAAGTGCCAACGGGCTAAGTCCCATCTCCAACCCTACGGGTTGTACACCCCTCTTCCGATACCCGAACACCCATGGGTGGATATCTCCATGGATTTCATTCTAGGGCTACCCAAAACTCGAAAGGGAAAGGACTCCATCTTTGTTATAGTTGACAGATTTTCAAAGATGTCCCACTTCATTGCATGCCACAAGGCCGACGATGCTTCTAACATCGCTGACTTGTTTTTTCAAGAGGTCGTCCGACTCCATGGAATTCCCAAGACTATTGTGTCGGACCGGGATTCCAAGTTCCTTAGCTACTTCTGGAAGACCCTCTGGGCCAAAATGGGAACTAAGCTTATGTTCTCTACAACATGTCACCCTCAGACAGACGGCCAGACCGAGGTGGTCAACCGATCCCTCTCTCAGATGCTCCGAGCTATCATCTCATCTAACATCCGGACGTGGGAAGAATGCCTTCCCTATGTTGAGTTTGCCTACAACTGGGTTGTCCACTCCGCCACCAGTATTCACCATTCGAGCTTGTCTATGGGTTCAACCCCTTGACCCCTCTAGACTTGTCACCCCTACCCTTACATGAATTTCTAGACGCCGATGGACAAGAAAAGGCCGAGTACGTCCGCAAGCTTCACGAGAAGGCTAGGGCCAACAATGAAAGGAGAACGGCTCAATACATTTGGAACGCCAATCGAGGGAGAAAAGAAAAGATCTTCGAAGTAGGCGACCAAGTGTGGATTCACTTCCGGAAGGAACGATTCCCCGAGCAAAGGAAATCCAAACTCCTTCCCCGAGGCGACGGCCCATACACCATACTCAAAAAATCAACAACAACGCTTATGTGATCGACCTTCCCAACTCTTATGGGGTAAGTGCCACGTTCAATGTTGCTGATTTAACCCCCTATTATGATGAGATCTATGCAGAACCGGATTCGAGGCCGAATCCTTCTCAAGAAGAGGGGAATGATGAGCCTCATGTTCCTTGGACACGCCCTGAGCTACCTTTCACCCGAAGTCAATCTAAGGCCTTCAAAGAACGGCTCACCCTCTACATGAAGA
>CM068303.1:24674507-24751129 GCA_034768395.1 Linum lewisii | reverse complement strand
CTAGGGCGACACGGGGTGACTGAGATAGACACTCCCAATTTCAGTGACTACAACTGTAATTACCAAAGAACTAGGGACTGACTTGCACAGATTCAAAAATTCCAACCAAACCAGTCTGATCGAAATTGGTCAGACCTAGGATGGTCTGACCACCGTCTTCAACCCACGACTCTCACTATTACACTCGTCGGCGGTAGTAATTCCCAGAAACCGGCGAGCACGATTCTACCGATTCCAGACATGAAACTAGTAGCTTAATAACTCAACGAGGAGGTTCGTCTTACCTCGGACTAAATATTCGAACGAAGTTGTGCGTTTGACGAGCTGAAACTACGGATTCGATGGGGAGCTAACTTCGTCGGAGCTCAAACTCGAGCTACGGGAAGAAGGGAGTCAAGCAAGGATTTGAAAATGAAATGGAAAACTCGAATAGCAATGGAATACTTACCTAGGCTCTAATTACAGGCACTTGAAAGCTGCGATTGGTTAAGCTTAAGCCGCCGCCACCGACCTTGTTTTGGCACAGAGAAACAGGGGTTTTTGGTTTCCTTGATTTGAAGAACAAGAAGAGAAGGAGGCTCGGTAAGACTAGATTTATTCCTATCAAATCCGTTCATGGTTCACAACATCGGATGGATTAAATGTAATCATGGCATTGGCTAGCTTTGTGTTAACCGACGATGAATCATAACTGACGTTGGCCGATTTAATGAGAAGGATAAAGATGAAGGCTTAATAGTGTATATCGTTGGGCAGGGGAAAAAAATACAAAGTTGCTACTGAAAGAGATATATTAAGAAAATACATAAAAAATTAGAGCTGCAAGGCTGGGTTTCGACTTCATCAAAAAAAAAAAAAAAGGCAGGGTTTCGAACATGCGTCAGCTGGACTAAAGTTCCACATAGTTTTTGATGGACCACAGAATAAAATATAATTGTAATTAGACTCGGCCCTTATAAGATTTATTCAAGCTGATTGCCCTTCCACTTCCAACAAGTAATTTAATTTATCACTGAGTGTTAATGGCATCTGGCTCCAACCCTTTCCAAGGGTTGGAACTCTTCCAACCTTTTCTCACCCATTAGATCACTCCTTGATCTTTTTATCAATCCAATGATCTAGATTGTTAGGGATATTTAAGACATTACACACACAATTTAATTATTATATTTAAATTAATTAATTAATATTCCAGGGGACCCGCAGCTGAATCTCTGGCGACCGGCCGCCATCGCTGGCAACTTTTCTGGCGAGTTTTTTTTTTTGCTTTAAATTTTTTTTTCCTTTAAAAAAAACTTGTTAATACTTTTTTTTTTGCTGTTAACCATGTTTTTTAACTGATAACTAGTTAACAGCGTTTTTTGTTTGATAACTTGTTAACAAATTTTAACTTGATAACTAGTAAACGAATAATCAAATAATCAAATTTTTAACGAGATTTTTTGTTAACAGATTTAGGTGATAACTTATTATCAATATTAGTTAACTAGTTAACATGTTATTTTAATGTTAACTAGTTATTTTATTAGTAACTATTTAACTAATCAAGTTAACTAGTTAACATTATGATTTAGATAACTAGTTAACACCTTTTTTTTACTGTTAACTTGTTAAAAGTGTTTTTTAACTGATAACTAGTTAACATAGATTTTAAATGATAACTAGTTAACAGCATTTTTTGTTTGATAACTTGTTAACAGATTTTAACCTGATAACTAGTTAACAAATAATCATATTTTTAACGAGATTTTTTGTTAACAGGTTATCTAACTAGTTAACATGGTTTTTATCTGATAACTACTTAACAACGTTTTTTGTTTGATAACTTGTTAACAGATTTAGGTGATAACTTGTTATCAACATTAGTTAACTAGTTATCAAATTAAGATAATTAGTTAACTAGTTAACATCATGACTAAGGTAACTAGTTAACATTTTTTTAAGATGATAACTAGTTAACCAATCGAGTTAACTAGTTAACATCATGACTAAGATAACTAGTTAACATTTTTTTTTAAAATGATAACTACTTAACAAAATTATTTGATAACTAGATAACATCATGATTAGATAACTAGTTAACAAGATTTGTAGGTGATAACTAGTTATCGAAAACCTTTTAGTTAACAAGATGTGTAGGTGATAACATCATGATTAGTTAACTAGTTAAGATTAGAATCATACAACTAGTTAACAAAGCCTTTTAGTTGATCACTAGTAAACATGTTATACGACAGCTAGATTAAATAGGTTCAATGTTAAATTGTCAACACCTTGTAAAACTGTTAAATTGTCAACAACATGAAAATAAAAATAAGTGATTGAATTTACAAACAATCCCTGCAATTTTAGGATTGAATTTGTAAACAATCCATTTTGTGCCCAGCAGATAAAGAACCAATCTGAAACCAATCACAAACAACCAAATTTCTTCCCAACCGAATCAGATTCCCACACACACTTCCAAATCTTCTAGTCTACATCCCAACCCACCAACCCAAACCAAACCAAAAAACCAAACCGAGAAGTTCCCCACTCAGTTTATCTTCCCCCTTCGAAATTAAATTCACCTTCCCGTCGCAATATCCGCAACCGCCGCCGGCTTCATCTTAGACGCCATTAGCACCACCGACGTCGTCAGGTTCATCGTCGTCCTCTCCGGGATCTCGTTCTCAATTATTGGACCTCGCGGACGACGACGCAATATCCGCAACCGCCGTCGGCTTCATCTTAGACGCCATCAGCACCGCCGACGTCGTCAAGTTCATCATCGTCCTCTCCGGGATCTCGATCTCAATTATCGGACCTCGCCGACGATGAGGTTGTCGTCGCCGTAGACCACCACGCTGCTGGCGTTCTGAAACTTGAATCTGGCCCGATTTGAATTCGTGATCTGGATTATCATCTTGGTGGTGACGTTTTGGGCGATAATTAGGTTGGTTAAGGAAGCGAGGGAGGGGGAACGGGAGTACCGGTGGCCAGTGATGAATGAAATTAGGGTGTCGGAGAATTGAGCAGTGGCCGACGAGGGTTTGGCTCCCCTTTTTGGAGAGAAAGAGAGAGAGAGAGATAGAGGCGCTTGATTGAGGGAATATAGGGAGAGACGGTGGCTAGCAGATGCGATGATATATGATTTAGAAGGATATTTTTTGAAATGACCAAATTGCCCCTCCGATTTTTGGTTGGAAACCGGTCCAACCTTTAAAGGTTGGGTCCGGATCTTGTGCCGAGTGTTAATAATAATAGGGAAAGGATCAGGCTCCAACCCTTTTCGGGGGACCCGTAACTATCCGGCGATCGGCGACCGGCCACCTTCTCCGGCGACCGGCCACCATCGCCGGCGAGGCTCCAGCGAAATTTTTTATTTTTTTCAAAATTTTTGTTTTCAAATTTTTTTCCTTTAACTAGTTAACATCGTTTTTTGTTTGATAATTTGTTAACAGATTTTAACCTGATAACTAGTTAACAAATAATTATATAATCAAATTTTGAACAAGATTTTTTGTTGACAGGTTAATCTAACTATTATTTTTTGTTGTTAACTAGTTAACATTTTTTAGGGGATAACTTGTTATCAACATTAGTTATCTAGTTATCAAAATTAGTTAACAGGTTATTCTGATGTTAACTAGTTATTTTATTAGTAACTAGTTAACTAGTTAACAAATTTTTTACTTGATAACATTTATTTTTGTTAACTAGTTAACCAACCGAGTTAACTAGTTATCAAGTTGTTAACTAGTTAACCAATCGTGTTAACTTATCAAGTTGTTAACTAGTTAACCACAACACGAAGTTAACCTACGATTAACTATTACTTATCAAGTTGTTAACTAGTTAACCAACCGAGTTAACTAGTTAACTTATCAAGTTGTTAACTAGTGAGCAAATTTTTTACTTGATAACAGTTTTTTTTTGAGAAATTGATTATTTTTTTAACTAGTTAACCAACCGAGTTAACTAGTTATCAAGTTGTTAACTAGTTAACCAATCGTGTTAACTAGTTAACTTATCAAGTTGTTAACTAGTTAACCAACCGAGTTAACTACTTAACTTATCAAGCTAACTATAAACCATGAGTCATGAGTTGGCAAAAGGCCCAACAAGAAACAACAAAAAACACCTACTACAACATTACCAAAAGCATGAACAAAACCGAAATTCAACCGAAACAAATGCGGAAAACAATCAACATCATCATCATCAAAAAATAATGCAAAAGCCAAAAAGATTGAACAATGCTACTGCCCGTAATTCCAATACCACCACCAAAACACATGCAAGTCGTCACATCCAGCTCCTCCTCCATGATTCCTCTCTTACCAGACGCCCTTGACCTCGCCGCCATTGTCTCAGCTCCTTCAGCTTCTCCACATCCTCTGCATCAGCCACCAACCACCACATATCAACTAAATCATTATTAATTTTTATCCTTCAACCTCCTGATACTATTAGCCGAAGTCTACCTCCCAATTTAGCCTTTACCTGATCCACCAAAAAAATACATTAATCTTGTCCTGGGAATTAGAAGAACGAGGATGGGATTAAACTGCAATGAAATTATTATTAATGTATTCATCTGTTCTTTCATATATTCTTAGCATCCATAAGTAAGGAATCTAATTCTTCATTCTTCATTCATTTTACAAAGCAAATAATCATTGCCCATTAAGCAATAAGCACTTTGTGATAATTATTTCAGAAGAATACAGACAAAAGAAGAATTATAATGGCGGACGGCCAATATGTTTGACCCATGTCCTGCAACCAGCAAAATGAAAACGCATTGAAAACAGTGAAAAATAGGAAACAAACAGTTACCAAGAACTTGACGGTGGAGAGAGGATCACCGTCGGTCATCTGATTGGCGGTCTTGGGCATAGTAGCCATAATCATAAAGACCAAGGACTCAAACTAATTCCACCCGATGGAATCGCCGACGAACATCACAGTCTTCCACTCATCCTCTGCAGAAACTACATCCCATCAAATCTACAACAAAATAATACAAAAAACAGAAATTAGCTCCAGATTCAAATTCGGAGCTAGACAAGATCTGTGAAATAGGTAAGTTACAGACCTGGGGAGCTCGCAGCCGAGGGGCTGCCAGCGGTACTTGGGGTAAGTGAAATCAGGGCGGCCGGAGGAGTCCGGAGAAAAGTTGGATCGGAGGAGGAGGCCGGAGGGGAGGTGGATCGAAAGTGAAAGCGAGGAGGTGGCGGTCGGAGAAAGGGTGGATCAGAGAAGAAGGCCAAAAGGAGAAGGCCGGAGGGAGGGTTAATTGGAGTTCAAGGAGGAGGAGGCGGGCGAAGGGAGTGTTAATAGGAGGATAGAGAGAGAGGAGGCTGTTGTCGATTTAGGGTTTAATAAATTCAGTTGTCAGAAAAGAAGAAGTATGAAGAGTGAAGGATTGAGGAGAAGGCGACCAGAGGTGAGACTGGAACGGAGGAGAAGAAGAAGGGAAGAGAGGCGGCTGGTAGGGATAATTAGGGTTAAATTAATATTTTTGGAATTCCGAGAATACCCTCCTGTCAAATGGGTTGGAACGGCCTAACCTTTAAAGGTTGGGTCCGGATCCGGAACCAATAATAATAGACTATAATACAAATTATATTTCATTACGAAACATTATTCTAAATCTGTAATAATTTCTTAGTAATTAGAAAATTTCAGTAAGGGGTCGTTTGGTACAGGGAATTGAAAATAAGAGGAAATATGAAAATAGGAGAATGGTGGAAAAGTGTTTGTTAAAAGTTGGAGGATGTTACATTACATTGTTTGGTGTGTATATTGGGTAAAGAAAATAGTAGGGGAAGACAGTGGGACCCATTATTCTATTTGGGGGAAGTCAGAATTTCTGATAAAAGTAGAAATTATCAGAATACACATTCTGGAGACAATCAAAAGCTCTGGGTATCTGAAATACAAAACCCCAACTCCATTAGATAGTAAACAAACAATGATTTCTCAGAATACAGAGTTTTCAAGAAACACAGCTGGATTTCTCTTATACCAAACGACCCCTAAGGGTCTTTTAGGGATTTTCCAAAAAAAAAAATGTCTTCTAGGTTTGGGGTGTAACAATTATAGCTAGTGGGTCCAAACACTCTCCATCAGGTTTCAAGGGTTAGACTCGATTGTTTTGTTACTTAGCTTATTGGTATAGGGTCGCCACCCACGGTTGCAGATCGGTTCATATCAGATAGTATTAGAGCGCGGTTTAACACTCGGACCACACTATCCAGTTATCTTCTGTTTTTTATAAAATGTTCAAAAACACCTAAAAAGCTTCATCTTGTTTTCTGATTTCTTGTTACTTTCAATTTTCAGTTGTTTCAATCGATTGTAAGATGGAAAAAGCTGGTGGCCACTGGTGTAGAAATTAACGCACATTAGTTTTACTCGATGGATCGCTCCAAAGAGATCGTTTATTTCCCTTGGGTCTTTCTCTTTTTATTACTCAGAAATGTGTGTTAATGCTATTTTGGGTTTTTGTCGTAGGTTTTGAATTGGTTTATGAATGAATTAAACTAAGAATGCAATTTAAACAAGTAAAGCAAGTAAACAGATTGGGGTTTCAAAGATAGACTAAGGCGGTTGTTCATACTCGAATCCACGCTAGTTTGGTTTAGATGGATAATGCAATGCAATCTCAGTTTATCAGACTTCGATGATTCAACACTTCCTGGTTTATCTCTACTCCATGGTCAGGCCGTAGAGATTCTATTCTATCAAACCTACAAGCTCCTATGGTAAAAGCTAACTTGCAAATTATCAAGAACAAATCAAGAGCAATGAAACGTCAAAAGATCATGCAAAGAGATTAGGTCTACCAACCCTATGGTCAAGCTATTGGTAGAACCTAACGACCTCCTAAACTCTAGAATGACTCATGTTCATGGTCAGATCCGTGAAATCAAAGATGAAACAAAAACCTGCGATATGGTCAATTAGTGGATTCTTAGAGCTTCAAATTAGGTTTTAGGAGAAATCGCATATAAGTATGAACAAACATCGATTAACAAAAACGGGTTAAAAACCTGAGATCATCCATACAAATCATCACTAACTCTTCATCTAATCTAAACAACCCTAAAGAGTTTAACTTTACATAGCAACAAAAGAAATCAGTGATACAATGGAAAAGAGAACTAGAGAAGAAGACATCTTACTCTTAGAAAACCTAATCCTGATGACTCTAAGAAAAATCCTGGGCTAATCCTCGCTTCCTCTCGCTCAATCGTCTCTTCAAAGCTCCAAAACCCTCTTCCGAGAGTTTTTGGTTCGTCAAAATCAGAATCAAGAATGAAAAAGTGTTTGTTTCCTCTCTAAAAAGTCTAATATATACTCCCAAATTCGTGGTCCCCACTAAGAAGGTAATTCCCCCTAATTAGAACTCTTTTCCTACTTGGAAAAAGCTTAATTTTCGGCCCAGGGCGTGTCAGGCAGACACATGGTGTCCAGAAGACACCATCAGCATTAGTTTTCCCTCAATTCAGCTCACATTTGTCCCAGTTGGTTCCTTCAATGATTTCCTGAACGAACTTGACCTGAAACGTGTCAAAAACACAAAACCAAGCATAAATCGGAACAACATGGTAACTCAATGATAATTACCACCAAATGAGTAATAATCACCTAAAATAGATGAAAAATAACTCAAGAATGTTGCTTAATATGAGAACGATTGCGCATATATTTGCACGCATCAAATCACCCCACAAATAAGCTTTTGCTTGTCCTCAAGAAAAAACTCTAACGCAACAATGCACCAACCTTAATGAGCAAACCGAAAACCTGTTAGATCATAGAATGATGTATATAGTGCTTTGATGTGACTTTAATTAGTGCAATTTAAGCTTATGAATGACCTATGATATGCCCGTGTTTATTCGTGAAATGACATGACTTTTATGCTTTTATTTGAGATTTTGTGCAAAGTGTCATTTTGTTGTCCGGTTGCCACTTTGGAGCCAAATTCGTGGCCTATTGGAGTTGCCTCTGTGCATTTTCAGGTTATGGCTTCAAAGTACGGATGACAAGGAGCGCATAGGAGCAAACGGGAGGTCATTTGGAGGCCGGACGAGGGAGATATGAGCCTTGCAAGATCGAGCTTTCTGCAGAGTGCAGGGGTGCACGCCGTGCAGATGTGCACGCCGTGCATGATGCACGCCGTGCACCGTGCACGGTTTGGTGCACGGGCTGTCCAGGAGGCTCCGAAAGAAAATTCAGCTCCAAGGTGCACGCCGTGCAGCCTTGCACGCCGTGCACCCTGCACGCCGTGCATAGGTGCACGCCGTGCACTGTCCCCTGCACTATATATACTCTTGTTTTTTGGCCATTTGGAAAAATATATCATATCTTTTGAACCCCAAACACATATCCACGAACCCTCAAACCCTAGAACACATTTTGGGAGCAATTTGAAGCCATTGGAGCTAGGATTGAAGCCAACAAACCTTGGGAGAAGTGCTTACAAGTGGAGAAGTGAAGATCATCTCAAGGATTCATCCATGGTGTTCTTGGTGACCATTCTTCCTTCTTTTCTCTTTACTCCCTTGGCCATGTGTGGCTGAGTTTCTAGGGTTCATCTTGGATGGGTAGATTAGTTATGCTATGATAGAGAGATGATTGTATAGAACTTGCCATGATTGATCTTGGTTGTATGAGGATGATTCCTAGACTTGTTCTTAATGCCATTTTATGCCATGTTTGCTTAATTTGGTCCATTCATTGTGATTTGATGCATGAGAGTGCTTGGATTGCATATATTGTAGGTCTAGGGATTGAAGTGAGTGTGTTCTAAGAGATTAGATCATCTTATTTCAACCATTTTCACTTGATTTCTCTCTTGGGCATTTTATCGAACACTTGGTGTGCATGTGGATTTTCATTCAATTGAGTGTGAAAATGCTTTTTGGTGAATCTCTTAGTGTTAGGGCATTGATATGAGAGTGTTGTGCCTAGCCTTGTGGTCATAGAGTCTTAAGAGAGGGTCTTGTGTCTTGGCATTTCATCAAACACTTAGAATGCATCCTTTTTTCACTTAGCTTGAGAGCGAGAGCCTAAGTTGAGTGGTATTGGGATAGGGATTAGGTGCTACGAGAGTGCATCGAGTCTATAAAAGTGAAATGCATGGTCATCCGAATGCAAACTCGATCTTGATTGACTTGTTTGTTCAATTAGTCATCTTGAGCATGATGAAACTACCCACCAAGAGAACCCCTTTGTCTTTGATTTGCACCACTTTATTTTTCTTTCTTCCTTTTAGTTTCCTTTAAGTTTTTAATGTCTATTTCAAATCAAAACTCCTTTCAAATGAATAGACCGTCTACGAGGAATGTGAGTAGAGGCCATTGAGAGAACCCCGAGGAATACGACCTTGGTAAACCCGCTTTTATCATGCTTCTATCAAACAAAAGGATTACCCAACTGACCACACAGTTAAAACCAAACCTTTGCTGGAGTAAAAGAGGAACAAGACTTTATCGAGCTAATGAACAACCTGACTTGGTAAAGGCAAGAAAATACTTACTTCTGCTACACTTACTCCAGAACGCAACCTGACACTTGCTATATAAGGGAACAAAAATTAAGGATTAAAAGCAAAATTTGTTTCTTTTCCTTCTTGTTTTTTCTTTGTTTCTTTTTTTTCAGATTTCAATTATTTATTTTCGGATGGTCGGTACAGTGTGGATACCACCTGTGACATCTTTAACTGACATGGAAGATCCCACATCGACAAAGCACATGGAAGATCCATGGGCTATGTGGAATAGTTCAACCTTAACTGACATGACGCATTTTGTGGCGTAATGGTGGAGGTTTGATCTTGAGAGGAGGAGGTCATGGGTTCTAATCTCACTAACGCCCAAAAAAAATCATTTGGGCTGGGCCCAAAGCGGACAATATCTTGTCAGAAAAGGTTGGGATGTTACAAGTGGTATCAGAGCCTCTCCCCGTCCCTCTTGAACGATGGTGGGGCAAACCTCAACGAGGACGTTGAGTCTCTGAAGGGGGGTGTATGTGACATCCTAGGTAAATCCCACATCGACAAAGCACAGGGGAGATCCATGGGCTATGTGGAATAGTTCAAACTTAACTGACATGACATGTTTGGGGGCGTACTGGTGGGGGTTTGATCTTGAGAGGAGGAGGTCATGAGTTCGAATCCCACCAACCCCTAAAAACAAATCTGTGAGGGTTGGGCCCAAAGCGGACAATATCTTGTCAGGAAAGGTTGGGATGTTACAAGTGGTATCAGAGCCTCTCCCCATCCCTCTTGAACGATGGTGGGGAAAACCTCAATGAGGACGTTTAGTCCCTGAGGGGGTTGTATGTGACATCCTAGGCAAATCCCACATCGACAAAGTAGGTTCGAATCCCACCAACAACCAAAAATAAATCCGTGAGGGCTAGGCCAAAAGCGGACAATATCTTGTCAGAAAAGGTTGGGATGTTACACCACCAGGTATTGGAATTCCGCGTTATCCTAGACCCCAGAAGAACAATGCTACATTTAGACTTCCCTTTGGGACTACAGCAATGGGCGGGCACGTATGCCAGCTCGTTAATCGACCCACAACTTCAATACCAAACCATTCATTTTTTAGATTTTCTCTAATTGGGAACATCAATAACTATAATTTAAAGCATGAAGTTAAAAGATCCCTTATCTAGACTCGGTCATGGCATTGAACTAGAGAATTCGAGCATCAGATAGACCAAGTCTTCCATATTACCAAGTCAACTGTTCACTAACATGATAAGGGTGAGTTTCTAGAAAACTACAAACAAGAAGAGTGGGAGATGGTCAGAATACGGGTTCTCACACACACATTTGGTCAGCTAAAGCACCACATCAATCTCACCATATGGAAAACGGTAAGCCAATAAAGAAGATATTAAGCAATGCGAAGAGATATTTACAAACGAGAATAAGAAGTAGTGAAAGAGTGAAAAACAAAGCACAATCACCACCCCATTAAATGACAAGAACTCAATAATCATCATGTCTATCATGCAAAGAAACCACCTCACACTTAAACAGGACATTGTCCTCAATGGACCACATAAAAGAAAGAAAAGTGTATAGGGGTACCGGTAAGTGAGCATGAGAGCGCCAGAGAATGCGAGTGCGAAACACCAGGACACTAACATGAACTGGTTCTGAGCATCGGGAGTACAAAGTAAGTCCTGGAGATAACAAGAAAGAGAGTACACCACACGATTAGAGGATCTAAAATACAAAATATCTGCTGACTCTATCCATAACAAAGTTCAACAAAGACTCAAAACAAACAAACCGACACAAATAATGAAACAAAAGTACAGAGTTCTGGATGATAAGAAAAATAAAGAAAAATCCTGAAATCACTGCGATCACTAAAAAATCCTTCATTGTCTTCCCAATCAATGCGACTCATGGCTTTGACGGCCTTTCGCTGGATAACAATCCATGTTGGATCCTTCACTTCTAAGCAGCTCCAATGCCCTTGCGAGATGAAGAAGAGGTTTTCCCTTTTGATTTGTCAATCCTGAAAATGGGAACAACAACAAACACCAAAGAATGTATGTCAAATGCCGACAATTAAGCCAAAATCCCCAAACACATATCAAGTTTCAAACAAAACTTAGCAAAACAAACATAATCGAGCATTTAACCAATGGAACAAGAAAACGTCATTACTCAATCAACAACTTATCATAAATCAAGTAACAATCACATCCAAGTCAGCCCAACAATTCACACATGTCAAAGCATAAAGTCATGAAACCGAGATCGCACAAAGTACGCTCAATTCATCATTTAAGAATAATACAATCAAAGATATTCGAGAACAAACATTCAAATGCATTCATAATTATCACAAGATCAGTCTCGAAGCAACAATTCATCCAAATTCGGCCATATGCAAAAATCCCCTATTTCGAGCAATTTCGGTATGAAAAGTCTATGGAAATGAACAATTGGAGGGGAAAACAATACCAAAACAATCCCCAATTCAAAATATAAGCTTCATATACTACCAATTTCAATTATATCAAAACATTTTTGCAAAATCACAAACTTGAAAAATTAGGGTTCTTGAACTCAAGAACTCAAATCCTAATTCAGCACCTGCAATGTCGAAATTGAGCAAAGAAAACACGGACATAGGCATCATATAAGGTAGGGGAACGATATACACACCTAAGAATTGATTTACAAACTTGAAATAGGGTGAAACCAAGAAAATCGGGTTGGGGGTGATGGTATTGGGTCAGGGTGGCTGAACTGTTGTGAGCTGTGGCAGTCGGCTCTGCTGGTCGGAGCGTCGGGGCCCTGGTGCGGCTTCAACGATGATGTCAGGAGGGAGGGGCACCGGCGGTGTGGTGGTCATTTGGTGTGGCCAAAGAAGAAGATGGAGTTGAGAGGAGTCGGGGAAGAAGAAGAGAGGAGAGAAAAAGAGAAAAAAAATCTGCTGCATTTTTTTCGAATATTTTTTTTTAATTTTCAGCACTATGTGTCTTGAAAGGATCAAAGTGGTGTCTTCAAACAACAACTTTAGTCCTCAAATTTCACCTAGTGTGCTTTCTTGACACATGGTGTTGAGAAGACACACCAAAAATTCATTTTAATTATTTTTTAAATTATTTTCTTTCATCCAGACTCGACTGACTCACCACATGACTCAATATAAATAAATATTGACTCCATGACTTTACCACAGACTCGACTCAATAATTCAAAGGACTCCAGCCTCGCGTTGTCTCCCGAGAAGCGCTATCTTTTAACGTCTTTGTGCTAGACGATAGCTGGTTATGGACCCCAACTCAAGAGTTCCTTGAAGTCAATCACCTTCTCCAATGCTAGCGGTTGAGTGCCAAATAGCACGCCAGAAGGAGCAAGATGTAGTCGGTGGTGCTCAAGTAGGTCCTGGTTCTGCTCGAATGACATTTTCTTCTCAAATTTTCCTACAGGAGGAGGAAAGAGATAGTATGGTGTGTTATAATCAATGATTGCAGTCTGCTCCACACCAATGTCATCCAAGTTGCTCTTGCAATTGAGCACATACGTCTCAAAATAATTGCCCTCCTCAGTTTTGGTTGTTTGAATAACCAATGAGGATGACTCCTCAATATCCACGTGCTCATCTTCTGCTTCAGTTGCAAGATGGATCAGCTCCACATCTTCCTCTACCACCATTGTCAGAGATTCTTCATTAGATACCTCTAGCTCATAACATCCATGGGCTAGATTATCCTGGACATCTTCTACCAACACCTGAGAAATTTTGTCTATTCTCTGACTCAAATTCTCAATCCTGGCCTTAGACACTCCGCCTTTTGAGCCTGACTTTCTGCTATGATTGGTTCCAAGAGACTTCTAATGTTGGTACTGGTGGGAGGGTTGAGGTTCGTCTTCGTAATCCTGGTGGTAGTGTGTAGCTTCTGGCTCTAGCCAGGAATGCAAGAGTGGTGGGTCTTCTTCCAGATTGGCAGAGGTGGCTGCTCTGATATATTCCATCCTTGTTGATGTTCGTCGAATGGTACTACATTAATGCACCATCCTTGGTATTGCCCATATAACCTGCTATCCTGCATCTCAAAACTCAAGAGCACTACCTAGGTAAATCATGAAGAAGATGGGGGGAGAAAAGAGGTGATAAAAAGATGAATGAAAAGTTTAAGCACACAATTTCTTTCTTAGAATTAGAAAAGTCCCCGGCAGAGCCAAAAACTAGATGCGTAAATTAATGCACACAAAGTGATGAGCCAATCGTAGAGCGGTATCAAATAACTACCAAGCTGGAAGCTAGGGTAGATCGTATTCCACGGGTCTTCTAATGATCGTTTACTCAAATATAAAGGCAGATTACTCAAGTTCAACACGTTGTGCGTGGTGTGAGTTCCACGACTTCTAATTCTAGAAAATGCAAGGAAATTAAAACTAAACTGAAAGACAGATTGAAAGATTGGTTGACTTAACAAAGACGACATACAAGCTTAGACTTCGAATCCCCCTCAGTTCACCAGAGCATTGGCAATCGACAGATCAGCAGATTTCAATTCTCGTTCAATCAATTCTAAGACACCACCATAACTCCTGACCCGTAGGTTTAAGACTGGCTAACGTTTCTAGCTACCAAGATTAATCAGTCGCCCGGGTACGGTCACCTCTTGCGATGACTAAACTAACTGATGGAATTACTAACGATTTATGAGTTACTCTTGCAGTGGATTAACCCTAACTGGTTCCTACGAAAGGTACACTCCAATGAATAGGTTAATTGTTTGATTTGATGTTTTAAAGTAAGGCGAGCGTTCGCTTCTATCCTTAGCTTAACAAGAATCTAATCTAGGTGATCAATCCAGACAAGAAATATAAACAACGAAGAACAAATCAAACATGAAAGAGAAACTGATTGAACTTTGAATCTAATCACCGCCGAACCGTGACCGCTTTAAAGCCCTGGGTCACTTAGGGTTCATCTAGTCTAAGCTCTACGAGTTTAGCTACTCATGTTCATAACAAAAGAATCAAAGACAAAGACAGAGTTCATCTTGAACAAAGGAAGAACATAAAAGGATCTGAAAAACCTAATTAAGACAACTCCGGCGAAGCTTCGCTCTCCAGTAATCTTCAATCCTAGCTCCGAGTCTCCGAGGTGAAGGGATGGCGTCACGATCTCTTCCTAGCTGTTCGAACTCTTCAACTCTGTTCTCTCAAACTTCTTAGGTCTGGAACTCGTGAAAGTTCGGAAAATTATGATATATCTTTTTAATGGGCCGCCAGTTAACTATTTATACTTAACCCTAAAACTACCAGATTTTGCCTGGAATTTTCGCCGAAAACTTAAGAAGTTTTCGCCGAAAATTCCTTTGTAAAATGACTGATCTCTCGGCTGCTTCTCCTGTGATTTTCGGACTTCGTCGAGAACTTGGGGTTTTCCCCAAAACTTTCTCTTGTGATGCTCAGCCGATTTCTTCTGGACTTTTCGCCGAAAACTCTAAGGGTTTTCGCCGAAAACTATAGTGTAAATCGGGGTAGGATTTTGGTTCACTTGATTGACTTCTTGGATTGGTTCCGGAGTGGTTCCTCGAGGTTCCAATGCCTTAGACACATCCTTGGCTACTATATTTGACGGCAAAAACCTATGCTAACATGAAAACACTAGAAAACCATCAAATAGACCCGAAATGGGCCAAAGTAACACAACTAGCACGAGATAGAGAAGTTGAGTGAATATTCGCTATTCTACCCTAAAAACCATGTCTTAAGCAAGGAAATGTCGCTTAAATGAGGCTGATAATCACGTCAAATCGAGTGTCATCACAAAGTTTTACTCACTAGAATGCTCTAGTGAGATCATTTATTTCCCTTGGGTCTTTCTCTTTCTATTACTCAGAAATGTGTGATAAAGCTATTCGGGGTTTTTGTCGTACGTTTTGAATTGGTTTATGAATGAATTAAACTAATGCAATTTAAACAAGTAAACAGATTGGGGTTTCAAAGATAGACTAAGGCGGTTGTTCAGACTCGAATCCACGCTAGTTCGGTTTAGATGGATAATGCAATGAAATCTCAGTTTACCGGGCTTCGATGACTCGACACTTCCTGGTTTATCTCTACTCCATGGTTAGGCCGTAGAGATTCTATTCTATCAAACCTACAAGCTCCTATGGTCAAGCTAACTTACAAATTATCAAGAACGAATCAAGAGCAATGAAATGTCACACACTCATGCAAAGAGATTAGGTCTACCAATCATATGGTCAAGCTATTGGCAGAACCTAACGACCTCCTTAACTCTAGAATGACTCACGTTCATGGTCAGATCCGTGAAATCAAAGATGAAACAAAACCATGTAATATGGTCAATCAGCAGATTCTTAGAGCTTCAAATTAGGTTTTAGGAGAAATCGCATCTAAGTCTGAATAAACATCAATTAACAAAAATGGGTTACAAACCCGAGATCATCCATACAAATCATCATTAACGTTTCATCTAATCTAAACAATCCTAAAGAGTTTAGCTTGACATAGCAACAGAAGAAATCAGAGATACAATGGAAAAGAGAACTGGAGAAGAAGACATCTTACTCCGAGAAAACCTAATCCTGATGACTGTAAGAAAACTCCCGAGCTAATCTCGCTTCCTCTCGCTCAATCATCTCTTCAAAGCTCCGAAATCCTCTTCCGAGAGTTTCTAGTTCGTAGAAATCAGAATCAAGAATGAAAAGTGTTTGTTTCCTGTCTAAAAAGTCTAATACATACTCCCAAATTCGTGGTCCCCACTAAGAAGGTAATTCCCCCTAATTAGAACTCTTTTCCTACTTCGAAAAGGCTTAATTTTCAGCTCAGGGTGTGTCAGGCAGACACATGGTGTCCCGAAGACACCATCAACATGAGTTTTCACTCAATTCAGCTCACATTTGTCCCACTTGGTTCCTTCAATGATTTTCATGAACGAACTTGATCGGAAACATGTAAAAAACAAAAAACCAAGCATAAATGGAACAACATGGTAACTCAATGATAATTACCACCAAATGAGTAAAAATCACCTAAAATAGATGAAAAATAACTCAAGAATGTTGCTTAATATGAGAACGATTGCACATATATTTGCACGCATTAGCCACGAAAAGAATACAAAAAATACAAAAAAATATATCAAGAGGTCAAAAGAAAAATTGACCCAAACAAAGCAAGGCGACCTTCGCCAAAGTTTGTTATAGGTTGAATTCAAGAAGAGGGGTTTCAGTAGAGATAAATTTTTTTTGGCTGAAGAAGATAGCTTCATTGCTTATTTTTGAATCAAAACCCTAAAACATTACTGTTTGCTTGTACTTGATAATCTAGTCGTATTGTAGATTGTATTTGTGTCCTAGAGTAAACCCTAGGTTATAAGTTTGATTGTGCTACATGTCACAGTTTCTAGACTTGGTAGCTTCGAAGAAACTTGCAACTAACTGAACTGAGCTTGAACTTTGTTACGTTTTTAAAACCCTAATTTGAGTGGTTACTTAAATTTATACACGAGTGTTTAAATCAGAGTGTGTGAGTTTAGTTCATATTTTTAGGTTGAGAGATTTGTGAGGCCTTTTGTTCTTTGAAAAACTAATCATGGCTAATGAAAGAGTGGCAACATTGGAGGCACAGTTGGCAATGTTAACCCAAACCCTCAATACCTTCATTGAGCAACAACAACGTGGAGGAGGAGGAAATATGAGGAGATCCATCGCCCAAGGAGGAATGTCCATGAGCCGGATGATGATATGAGCAGCCTCAAGATGACCATCCCTAAATTTGTTGGCAAGGTGAATGCTGATGAGTACATCGATTGGGAGAGGAGCATGGAGGACTCCTAGAATGCCATAATTACTCTGAACGAAAGAAGGTAACCATAGCCTCTATCGAGTTTACTGACTATACTGCCCTTTGGTGGAGTCAATTCGGGCGAAAGGTTCAAAGAGATGAGGAGAATCAAATCACCACATGAAGGGATCTAAAGAGAAGGATGAGGAAAATATTTGTACCCGCCGCCTATACCAGAGACTTGCACACCAAGCTTCAATCCTTGAAGCAAGGCAACATGTCCTTGGAGGAGAACACTAAGGAGATTGAGATGCTGGTGACAGGCTGGATCTCAGGGAGGATGAGGAAGCAAGAATGGCAAGATTCATAAGTGGATTGGAACGGGACACACTACACTAAGTCAACATCATCAACTATGTTGATTATGAAGATCTGGTGGCCCTTGCCATCCGTGTTGAGAGGGAGTTGAAGAATGGCATGGGGAGGAGAGCCACGGCCACGCCACCCACGACCAATGCTTGGAGAAGAAGTTCTAGTGTTGCACACATGCCATGGAAGCCAAACCCTAACAATAATGGAGTATCCAGACGGAACCCTAACATCTGTGGGCAAACACCGAGGGTAAACCCTAATCCTACTTCTACTGTTCAATCTTCTAACTCACGACCTAGTGGTATCGTGTGTTTCAAGTGCCAAGGAAGAGGACACATAACTAAGGACTTCCCAAATCAAAGGGCTATGGTGGTTAGAGAAGGAAAGTTTGTGACTGATGATGAGGAAGAGGCGGTCAAAGAAAAGGTTGACACCGGATCAGAAGATGGTTAAGAAGTCACCCTTGAAGGCCTAGAGAAATTCTCAGCCATGTACATTCGAGCCCCAATGCCGGATACTAAAGTCGACGCGGCCACACTGGCTGGCGCAGTTCGAGTGGCCGACACGGACACCCTGTCCGATATGGACACCGTTCCCTACATGGAGGATGATCTAGAGGAGGGATCTGAAGATGGAGAGCCAGTAGAGAAAGGAGCTGGAGCACTTACTGGAGCTGACCAGAAGTTTGGAACCGACGCAGTCATCCTGGCCGACGCGACCGTCGCACCCGGCGTGGACACCCTGTCTGCCACGGGCACCACAAACACGGACACCGACGTGGACACCCTATCTATCGCGGATACCGCGCTCCTTCTAGCACTTGGAACAGAAGAGGAGGATGGGGAAGGAAGGCCAACAGGAGGATCGAGCCTTGGATAGGACACCCAGACCGATACACGGTCTGGTACACGTCCCGGCGTGACCCGTGGCACGCGCCACGGAGCCAGATCACTGCCGGATCACACCACACTATTCTCAGGCGTGTCCTGAAGGATTCTGAGTGCAAAAATAGTAGAGGATGGATGGGAGCAGAGGGATAACATGTTTCATACGAGGTGTGTGATCAAGGAGAAGGTGTGCAACTTGGTGATCGATGGAGGGAGTTGCACCAATGCGGTCAGCCTACTATTGGTGAAGGCTTAGGGATTTCAACTCAGAAACACCCCAATCCCTAGAAACTACATTGGCTCTACAACTGTGGAGAACTAATAGTGACACGACAAGCTCACATACCCTTTAGCATTGGAAGGTACACGGATGTCATTCTTGGTGATGTTGTTCCTATGGAAGCTGCCCACGTATTACTTGGTCGACCTTGGCAGCTTGATAGGTACTCAAAACATGATGGGAGGAAAAAACAGATACCTCCTAATGTACAAGATCAAACCGTTGTCCCCAACAGAAATATTGAAAGATCAAATAGAAAGGAAGGCGAGCCGTGAGAAAAAAAGAGTGAGATCTCAAGAAAAGAGAGAAGAGAGAAGAAAAGAGTGAGCCCTTGAGTGCAAAACAGAAAATAAACATACTAAAGAGCTCAAAAAGAGTGAGGTTGAGAGGAGAGACATCTTGTTAGATACACCTAGTGATATGAACCAAAGCCAAGGTTGGCTCCATCCACACAACTCGGTTTGAACAATTTGCAAACGAAAACACAATCAGGATAGAAGATGGAAATCGGACCAGAACCCTTAGCTATAGAGCTAAGAACTCGAGGTATCAAGTGTGTGCGGTACCACGAACTAAGGGGTGAATACCCTTATCTCGATAAACCAAACTTCCTAAGCCAAGCAACAACGAGCAAAAGCTTAAAGGAACAAATACTGTAAACCGAAGTCTGAATTTCTTTAATTGTGAGCAAACAAGCTGATTTGAAACAAACTACAAAGAACCCTTTAAATAGGGTAGGAGAAAATGTGTCCTACACCAGATTTGATGAATCTAGTCATCTAGAAAAACTACACAATTAATTGTTCACACTTAACTAAGTACATCCCCTTGTTCCAAAGTGGAAGTGAATGAACATTAATGCAAGTGCATGGTTCCAATGTGGAAGTGAATGAACATGAAAACAAGTGCATGAATGAAGATGAATTTCGTTCATGAGACCCCTCAACTTTCCGATATGGCAGAATGGTCACTGAAGATCACAAAACGTCTGAATCTTGCTGTTGGATCATCATTCAGTCTCGTCAACCATCCTAAGTAATGTCCAGCATCCTTGCTCCAATTCTTCATGCTTTGGCATACTCCAAGCCTCCATGAATGTTGCCACCTTGTTCCTCAAGGCCTTGGTTTGACTCCTAGTGATTGGACCAGTTGATGACCCACGGATGTCCCCATCATTGGAGGGAGTTGCACCAATGCGGTCAGCCTACTATTGGTGAAGGCTTAGGGATTTCAACTCAGAAACACCCCAATCCCTAGAAACTACATTGGCTCTGCAACTGTGGAGAACTAATAGTGACACGACAAGCTCACATACCCTTTAGCATTGGAAGGTACACGGATGTCATTCTTGGTGATGTTGTTCCTATGGAAGCTGCCCACGTATTACTTGGTCGACCTTGGCAGCTTGATAGGTACTCAAAACATGATGGGAGGAAAAACAGATACCTCCTAATGTACAAGATCAAGCCGTTGTCCCCAACAGAAATATTGAAAGATCAAATAGAAAGGAAGGCGAGCCGTGAGAAAAAAAGAGTGAGATCTCAAGAAAAGAGAGAAGAGAGAAGAAAAGAGTGAGCCCTTGAGTGCAAAACAGAAAATAAACATACTAAAGAGCTCAAAAAGAGTGAGGTTGAGAGGAGAGACATCTTGTTAGATACACCTAGTGAGATCAAACAAACCCTAGCTACTAGAAAATTCCTCGTGCTCATTCTCTACATGGAATGTTTGATTTATAACCCTAACCCATCTCTACCTGGTGTTGTTGTGTCTCTATTTCAAGAATTTCAAGATGTTTTCCCAGAGGAAACACCAAGTGGGCTGCCACCCATTAGAAGCATTGAGCACCAAATCGACTTGGTGCACGGATCATCCTTGCCAAACAAGGCCACCTATAGAACCAATCCAGAGGAAACCAAGAAGACCCAGAAGCAAGTAGAGGAGTTGATGGACAAAGGATATATGAGAGAGAGCATGAGCCCTTGTGTCGTGCCAGTCATCCTTGTCCCAATGAAGGAAGGAACTTGGAGGATGTGTGTCGACTATCGTGACATCAATAACATCACAGTTAAGTATCGTAACCCTATCCCTAGGTTAGATGATATTCTTGATGAATTACATGGTTCTACTATCTTTTCTAAGATTGATTTAAAATCAGGCTATCACCAATTAGAATTAAGGAAGGAGATGAATGGAAAACTGCTTTCAAAACCAAGCTAGGTTTATACGAATAGATGGTCATGTCCTGCGGCCTTACTAATGCACTTAACACCTTCATGAGGTTAATGAACCAAGTCCTTAGGTCATTGATAGGGAAAGTTCTTGTTTTTTTATTTCGATGATACCTGGGCACTTGGGAGCAATCGAAAATGATGAAAATGAATTATGATATAGCCGACAATGTCAACATGTGGCTAGCCCCAAGTGCGTATTTTATCACAACCCCTCCGAGCCTAATGGAAGAAATGTGTAGTCATCACGCGATAGGACGAGACTGCGATGGCATGCGACCACATGACCCTTTCAATAGTAAAATGTATAAAAGGCAGCGAACTTATGAATCTTGATCTATCTCGATTTTGGCTCTTCTTGAAACACATTTTCACGAACTCTCCACCTCTGTAACACCATTTTACACCTTCCAAACTCTTCTAATCATCCTCCCATTGTTATCCATCATCACAAACATCAAGCAATCACAAATTAAATATTGGAGCTCTTGGATTGAATAATGATGGCTTTATTCTCCATTGCAGGTTGTATTCCTTCCCTTTCAATGTTATGTAATAAACCCCTAGGGTTAGGTTAGTGGAACCAAAGGAGAATTGATGACATACTAGCGTAATTGGTGTTATTGAATGATCTATTTTTATTATTATGCAAGATTTGTGATGTTTATGCTCATGCTCTTCATTTTGAATGTCATGTATGATGTTTGGTGTGAATTATCCCCAAAGTGTGTTAATATCATAGAAACTTTTGATTATTCGCTTAATTCTTTATTTCATTTGGAGAGAGGAATGCGTTTTGGGTCCATTTGAGTTCAATTTCCTTAAGACACATTTTATCAAACACCTTGTGCACTAGACTTTTGGCTAATTTGTAGCAAGAGCTTGAGTTTCTAAGGTTAGGTTGTTGTTTTGAGGTCTCTAGAAAGATTGTTGATGGATTATGTCTTGTATGCCTTAAATTAATCATTCTTGATTCAATTTTCTAGCATTGAGTCTTGAACCCTAAGGGGAACTTACCTTAGCCCTCTATTCTCATTCCACTACAATAGAAGGGTGATTTTGTCGTAGGACCGCGCGTTATTTTTTGTAGGCAGCCTACGACAAACAACTGATTGGCCTGCGACTAAAATGGTTGAGACTAGGGGTGGAAATTGGGAGGGAATGGGAGGCCCATTCCCATATTTCCAAAATCCCAATTCCCAAATCTCAAATTAGAGTTCCCATTCCCAATCCCGAATTTAATTTGGGAATTTTTATTCGGGAACGGGAATTCTAATTTGGGAATCGGGATCCCAAAGTCCCAAATTCAAATTAACACATGGAATCTTTTCCAAATTTGGCCAAAACTTTGTAATCGGATTTTCATCTTCGGACTTCTGCATAAGTCGCCAAACTTTTGCCGACGAATTTTCATCTAGGTCGCCGAAATTTCTCTGCCGCCGGATTATTGTCACTACCGCCAAACTTTTGCCAACAAATTTCTATTGTCGTACTTTCCAAAATGTCGCCAAACTTCTGCCGCCAGATTTCCGTCAACACCACCAAACTTTCGCCACCAAATTTTTGTCGTCGGACATTCGCAAATGCCGTCGAACTTCCGCCGCCAAATTTTCATGAATGTATTGTCGCCAAAATTTCACCGTCAAATTTCCATTGATATCACCGTACTTTCTCCGCCGCCATATTTCCATTACCACCGCCAAAGTTTCGGCGCTGAATTTCCTTCGTTATAATTTAACAATGTCGCCGAACATCCGCCGCCGAATTTCTGTTGACGTCATCAGATTTTTGCTGTTGAAATTTTTCACCACCGCCAAACTTTCGCCGCAGATTTTTTGTCATTGGACTTCCGCACATGCGCCGAAATTTTGCTGACGAATTTTCAACGACGTCGCAGGAATTTTTCCGCCAAATTTCCATTGATGTCGCCGTACTTTCTCCGCCGCCAGATTTTCATCACCACTGCTAAACTTCGCCGCCAAACTTCCGCAAATGTCGCCGAACTTCCGCCGAATAATTTTCATCGATGTCGCCGAAATTCCACCGTCAAATTCCATCTAAGTTGCCGGACTTTCTCCGCCGCCAGATTTTTGTCGTCGGATTTTCACAGATGTCGCCGAATTTCCATCTATGTCACCAGAATTATGCCGTCATATTTTCATCGACGTCACCAGTATTTCTTTGCCGCCAGATTTTCGTCGATATCGACAAAAATTTAGCGATAATACCCTAAACCCTAATTGGTGGAATTCAATAGCAAAATTTTGACGGCAGAATCCCGAATGTTAAAAGGATTTTGACGGTATAATCTTGACAATTGAATTATGCAAGTATAATTTATGGCGACATATTTTTTTATTCAAACTTTACCAGCAAAAATTTTGACGGGTTAAATCCCAAACAAATTGTTCTTACGGATTAGACTTTGTTTGATGGGTTAGTTTGGTATTTGGGCTTTCCTAGACCCAAACTTAATTTCCCATTCCTATTTCTTAAACCCAAACCCAATTTTCAATTTTAATTTTGGTACATGGGTTCCCAATTCCCTAAATAATTTGGGAATTTTAATTTGGGAAGGGGAATTTCCCAATCTTAAACCCAAACTTCCACCCCTAGTTGAGACAAAGCACATCATGTTGCATATAAAGTGGCCGAGATAGCCTATACAGACAAAAGAAAACCTGTTAATTGTCAAATATATAAATTAGATGGTAACTATTTTCTACTAATTAATGACTTATTTAAATACATCACAAAATCAGGAAGCTAAACATCTTGGACCTCTAACCACTGACTGATCAGATCTATACAATCTGGCATCACTGGAGGCACTACTAAAGCGAACCCACTGTATGGCTAGGCCTGCTGTGAAGCCATAAGCGTAGTCACAAGCTTCTCTAGATGACTCATCCCTCCCTAGTGGCAGCAAGCTCCTGACTAAGCTGGTCGTTGGCTGCATCATAAGCACGAACCTGTGTCGGCCTAGAAGTAACACTTCCATATGTCGTCGAGGATCACTCAACATTCATCCTAAAATCCTAAAAAACACAAAATTACTTAGTACATAGCACAAAAAATTATCGTGAATGACATTAAATTACTTTTGTATACTAATAATTACCAGGCTCAGAGTAAAGTGACGACCCATCATTCGTATGTGTCCCTGATGTTCTAGCTTGTTCAGGGCTTGTCCCAATGAGTCGTGAGGGCCCCACTCTGGCGAACAACCAGTTGCCTCCAATCAGTGAATAGTATCCTGGAATTTGAAATTACACCAACAAAATTATTCCACACTTTAAAAGCTTAACTTGCATTAGTGTTCATATAATTTGCATACCATTATTGCTCCTGCGTGAGTGCTCTTGGGCATCTCATCTGGCCAACTATAGAATTTCATGAAGATTTCCCCCCTTGATAGCTGTAAAAATAGTGTTTCAAATACTACCAAGCTAAAAGTAAGATAGATTGAATCTCCCGAGGTTTCTTCAAATTGTTTACTCAAAGAAGCTGACAATTTACTCGGGTTTAAACACGTTGTGAGTGGTGTGAGTTCCACGACTTCTAATCTATAATGCGAAGAAATTGAAATGGAATTAAAAGACAGATTGATTGATTGAGGGTTGACTAACAAATTTGACAAACAAAGCTTAGGCTTGAATCCCCCTAAGATTACCAGGACAATGGCGATCACAAGACCGGCGACTTTCGATCCTAACTCATTCAGTTCTCAGACACCGCCAAAACTCCTTACCCTTAGGTCCAAGTTTCGCGAATGTTCGATCTATCAGATCTAACTACCAAGATTAATTAACCGTCTGTGCATTCACTTCCGCAACGAAGAACTAACTGGTGCAATTGATTATGTTTAATGAGTTACTCTAGAAGCGGATTAACCCTTAAGGGTTCCTACAAAAGGCACACTCCATTGAATAGCTTAATTGATTTATTTGATGTTTGATGAACACGTTTTCACGTGTTGTGGATGACACTCGATTTGACGTGATTATCAGCCTCATTTAAGCAACATTTCTTGTCTTAAGATATGGTTTTTAGGGCAGAATAGCGAATATTCAATCAACTGCTCTATCTCGTGCCATTTGTGTTACTTTGGCCCGTTTCGGGTCTATTTGATGGTTTTCTAGTGTTTTCGTGATAGGACAAGTTTTTGCCGTCAAATAATGTAACCAGGGACGTGTCTAAGGCATTGGAACCTCAAGGAACCACACCAGAATCGATCCAAGGAGTCAATCAAGTCAACACAAATCCTGCCCGGTTTTACAAAGAAGTTTTTGGCGAAAAGACCTGAAGTTTTTGCCGAAAACTCAAGTAGAAATCACCAGAGCTTAGAAGAAGAAGTTTTCGGCGAGAAGTCAAAGTTCTCGCCGAAAACTCTACATATAAAACTCACAGGAGATTAGTTGACGGAAGCCTCCCTTTTTTGAAGAAGTTTTCGGTGAAAACTCCTGAAGTTTTCGCCAAAAAATCCAGACCTAATCCAACGATGATAGGGTTAAGTATAAATACAAAACCGGCGGCACACAAAAAGATATACTTTCCTAATAGAACTTTCACGAGTTCCAAACCTAAGAAGTTTGAGATAAAGAGTTGAAGAGTTCGAAGAGCCGGGAAGAGATCGTGACGCCATCCCTTCACCTCGGAGACTCGGAGCTAGGAGTGAAGATTACTGGAGAGCGAAGCTTTGCTAGAGTCATCTTAATTAGGTTTTACAGTTTCCATCTGTTCTTCCTTTTTCATGATGAACTCTGTTTCTGTCTTTGATACTGCTGTTATGAACATGAGTAGCTAAACTCGTAAAGCTTAGACTAGATGAACCCTAAGTGACCCAGGGCTTTAAAGCGGTCACGGATCGGCGGTGATTAGATTCAAAGTTCAATTAGTTTCTCTTTCATGTTTGGTTTGTTCTTCGTTGTTTATGTTTCCTGTCTGGCTTGATCACCTAGATTAGATTCTTGTTAAGATGAGGATAGAAGCGAACGCTCGCCTCACTTTAAAACGCCAAATCAACAATTAACCTATTCATTGGAGTATGCCTTTCTTAGGAACCAGTTAGGGTTAATCCACTTCAAGAGTAATTCATAAATCGTTAGTAATTCCACCAGTTAGTTTTGTCGTCGCAAGAAGCGACCGTACTCGGGTGGCTAATTAATCTTGGTAGCTAGATCGGATAGAGCGAACGTTCGCCTGTCTTAAACCTCAGGGTAAGGAGTTATGGTGGTGTCTTAGAATTGATTGAACGAGAATTGAAATCCGCTGGTCTGTTGATCGCCACTGCTCTGGTGAACTAAGGGGGATTCGAAGTATAAGCTTGTCTATCGTCTTTGTTAAGTCAACCAATCTTTCAATCTGTCTTTTAATTTAATTTTAATTTGCTTGCATTTTCTAGAATAGAAGTCGTGGAACTCACACCACGCACAACGTGTTAAACCTGAGTAATCTGCCTTTACATTGAGTAGACAATTATTAGAAGACCCGTGGAATAGCTTAGTAGTTATTTGATACCCTGTTCTGCAGTTCATCAGTTGTTAAATAACTACCCTACTTGAAAAGTAAGGTAGATCGAATCTCTCGAGGTTTCCTCTAATTGACTACTCAAAGGAGCTGACAATCTATTCAGATTTAAACATGTTCTGCGTGGTGTGAGTTCCATGACTTCTAAACTATAAATCAAGGAAATTGAAAAGCAAACAAAAGACAGATTGATTGATTTGACTTAATGAGATGATAGACAAGCTTAGACTCGAATCCCCCTAAGATCACTAGAGCATTGGCGATCACAAGACCAGCGGTTTTCAATCCTAATTTATTTAGTTCTCAGACACCACCATAACTCCTGATGCTTAGGTTTAAGTTCGGCGAATGTTCGCTCTATCTGATCTAACTACCAAGATTAATTAACCGTCCGTGCGTTCACTTCTGCAACGGAAAACTAACTGGCGAGATTACTAGTGATTTATGAGTTACTCTAGCAGTGGATTAATCCTAAATGGTTCCTACGAAAGGAACACTCCATTGAATAGATTAATTGTGGATTTGGTGTTTTAAAGTAAGGCGGACATTCGCCTCTATCCTTAGCTCAACAAGAATCTAGTCTAGGTGATCAAGCTAGAAAAGAAACACAGGCAATGAAGAACAAACCAAACATGCAAGAGAAACTGTCTGAATCTGAATCTAATTACCGCCGATCCGTGACCGCTTTAAAGCTCCAGGTCACTTAGGGTTCATCTAATCCAAGCTCTACGAGTTTAGCTACTCATATTCAAAATAAGAGAATCAAAAATAGTCAAGGAATACATCTTAGGTAGGAAGAACAGAGAAGAACTATAAAACCTAATTTGATGAATCTGTGAAGCTTCAATCTCGAGAATCTTCAACTCCTAGCTCCGAGCACAACGAGGTGGAAAGACGGCGTCACGAGATCTCCGAGAACTTCGAGGATGCTCTTAACTCTCTTTCGAACTCTAAAGTCTGGAAATTGATCCTTGGAAAAAGTGTTTCAAATTATGTCGTCGTCTCTCTTATATAGGGTTTGGCCGAATCAGCACCAGAAAAAAGGAAGGACTTCTCGGCGAGAACATTGAAAGTTCTCGCCGAGAACTTTAGTGCAAAACCTCATGTGAGTTCCAGTGCAATTCTTCAATAGTTCTCGGCGAGAACTTTGGAAGTTCTCACCGAGTACTTCTTTCTAATTTCTCCTGGATCTTCTGTGTTGATTTTTCCATAACTTTTCGGCGAGAACTTTGGTTCTTCTTGCCGAATTCTTTAGTGTTGGTAGGGGAATATTTTGGTTTTGACTTGTTTGATTTCTGGCTCGATTCCGGGCAACTCATTGAGGTTCATTCGCTTCCCGAGCACGTCCGTGGCTACGTTATTGATGGAAAAAACCTGTGCATTCACAAAAGCACTAGAAACACATCAAATAGACCCATAACAGGCAAAGTAACCAAAACGGTAAGACCTAGAGCAATCGAGTGAAAACACCCTAAACTACCTAAAAAACTGTGTCTCAAGCAGGAAATGTCGCTTAAATGAGGCTTATAATCACGTCAAATTGAGTGTCATCAAATACCCCACACTTAAGCTTTTGCTTGTCCTCAAGCAAACTGAACTAGAACGCACTCAGATTCACAAATGACAAGATCGATCAAGTTAAGATTCAAGCCTTAACAATGAATTATTAAACCGCTACTCCTAGAACAAATGACCTAACATGCATACACGTCAACCAAACAACCTGGTCTCACTAATTATCTGCACACAACAAGGAGCAATCACCAATCAAACACAAATCCGACCTAACCGACTAGACTCCTCACACAGATAAAATTAAGTACATGGGGGACTCTCGCACTCTGTGTTTATGGACGTGTTTCTGCTCTCAATCACTTGCTCGACCGAAGTATGTCATATGTTTGCAATTCGACCACATCTCCACCACTGTGACAACATGAGTAACTAGTCAAAAGGGCTTTCGCAAGGGACTTGTAACGACTCCTACACTACAAGGGTTTATGATGAATGGATGATGGAATTGGCTTTTGTGCGGCATAGCTTTTGACTAACTTCCCTCGAATCGAGCCTATGGCTTCCTACTGTCTAACCAAACACGGGTGGAATAGTGTACGCTCATCCTATGATACCTTCAAGCAACCTAGCACTTTATTTTGTTTTTTCTTTTTTTTTTCTTTTTTCCTGACTTTTCTTTACATTTACTTTGACTTCGTTCTTCCATATGTAGGGAGAAGAACGTTTTGAACTATACTACTTGACTTAGAACTCAAACTTCAATTGACTTTTTGGATTTTTTGTTTTTCTTCTTTTTCTCTTTTTTTTTTCTTCTTTTAGTGCCGATTTTTTAAGTTGCTAGAGGGGTTTACACGTTTGGATATAATAGCTAAGACCACCTGTTTAATGGCTATAGGCAGGTTACCACAAACCGACTTCCAGTAGGCTAATCTAGAACTACTACCACAGGGGATCGACGGGGTGATGAAAAACATGGGAAATGACTGTAATGTATAACGAACTGAGCGAAAGGCCAAGCTCAAGGGTTTACACCTAAGGGATTTATCGTTGGGTTGGCTTTATGGCTTAAGTAGCTGATTCTAGATTCCTCTATCCTCCTAAAACTCGTGTCATCATGTGATCTCGAATAGATCTCATGCAAATTCTAACTCATTCAAGGTACGAGAAAACCACTCAAAAATAATTGAAATTGCAAGTTACGTGCAATGGATCAAAAGCTCACAAATTGGTTCGCTAATCGGATTCGATCATTTTCATGCAATCAAGGTGAAATAATACAAGTGTGATAAAATTTTATGTTCTAACCAGGCAATTTAGCATCGATGCGGGTAAGTTGGTTACAGGTTCTAGGTTAAGAAGTCTAAGCATCATTATGAAAGATTGAAGAACAACTTAACATCAAAAGTCAAGAATCGAGCAATTCTATGCTAGAGGAATGGAATAAGCCACGAAATCACAAAAAGTCACATAAGATCATGCAAATTCTAACTCCTCCCCACACTTAAACGGTTATGTGTCCTCACAGGATTAAATTAGGAGAGAGAGATATGGAGAACCTGGAACGAGATGGTCGGTGTAGGGGATGAACACGGAGAGTCCGGAGTGGAGCGGAGTAGCTACCAAAGTTCCTATAAAACAAGAACAACAAAAGATCAAAAGGAACCCAGGACAAGTGTCCCGGATCCACACAGAAAAAAATTGGAACGAAATCCGAAAAGAATAAATAAAAAGAAAGGAAAGGGATACGACCTGATCATTGATCCTCAGGTGGGGGTGGGGGTGGTGGAATGTGGAAATGATCGAGCAACGCACGTCGCGCTTCTCGCTCCTCCTCGTGCCATGCTCTCTGCTGCTCATACTGACGCTAAGTGATGAGCCATCTGGCATCCTGCTCCTGCTGCCAGGTTGAGACATTGGTCTCAAAGGTCACTCGGTCCTTCTGCCACTGGTGGGAACCAGAGGCAAAGTCTGTCTACCACTGCTCCAGACGAGTTAGTGCCTCACCATACTAGTCGAAGTACTGAGGCGGGGACTGGGGCGGCATCTGCTATGGGAGGACCTGTGGCTCTGGCTCGGGCTGAGGCTCCTTCCAGGGTGGAACAAGTGCCGGGACATAAGTGGCATGGCTGACAAAAATGTCGAGACCGCACGCGATGGCGAGGTTCAAACCAATGTGCTCGATCTTGATGCGAGAGATGTCAGGGCCCCATTTATCATGGAGTCGGAGAGAATCGAGCAGACAAGATATGAAGGAGCCGCCAGGGAGTGTAGTGGGGAGTTTCATGGTCGTCGTGCGCTTATGGAAAAATCGAGCTAACAACCACCTGGGGTGGAGTCTAGTGGTCTAAAAAACAGCGCGGTAGAGGAGGAATTCTTCCAAGGAGATGTGGTGGCGTCCTGCCTCACCACAAAAACACAACGATCTTGTCCACACATAATGAAAGAATCGAAAGAGCGGGTGAGAGATGTCACCTATGGTGGCGCGGCGATGGTTGGCATCGGGGCGACCTGTGATGTGGTGCCATATCTCAGGATATGGGGGATGGGCGGTGGATTTAATGTCCTCCCAACCAAGGGCAGCGTCCCGGGTGAGGGCGTAGGGGTCGAACACTGTGGCGAACTCATCGAGGGTCTTCTGATGTGGAATGCCACCAAGGTGGAAGCGGACGCACTTCGTGCGTCACGTAGGTCTATGGTTGACACAAAGAGATGCCCTTGATGCATGGTTTTGAACACAGATCATGGCTTATGTGCTTTTAGAGTTGTTTTGCACAAAGTACACTTTTGTTGTCCGAAAGCCACTTTTGGACCCATTTATTTGTCTATTGGGGTTGCTTTTGTGCATTTTCAGGCCTTGGCATGGTAGTATGGGTGACAAGGAGCCTATAGGATCAAACAGAAGCTCAATCGGAGCTAGGACGGAGGAGTTAAGGCCAATGCAAATTCGAGATTTCTGTACCTAAATCTACTAGAGTTCTCGGCGAGAATATTAAAGTTCTCACGGAGGATTTTGAGGAATTGAAGGCTTATTCTCATCGAGATTTTCCGGGATGATTTTCAAAGAGGTTCTCGGTGAGAACTTTGCTCTTTTTTGGCGTACATATTTAAAGCAGCTGCTCGTCGAGAATTGGGGGCATTCATCATTCGATCATTCATTCACACTTCGACATTTATACATCGATGGACACTCTCCATTCCATTCATCATCAACCACAAACCCATCAACCCTAGTAGACACTTTTGGTAGAAATCAAAGTCATTAGAGCTTGGATTCAAGTCAACCAACCTTGGGAGAGATGCTTACAAGTGGAGAATTGAAGATCAAGGATCCATCAATGGTGTTCTTGGTGACCAATCTTCTTTCTCTTTTCTTTACTCCCTTGGCCATGTGTGGCTAGATTTCTAGGGTTCATCTTAGATGGGTAGAGTAGTTGTGCTATGATAGAGGCTTGATTGTATAAGACTTGCCATGATTGATCTTGGTTATATGAGGATGATTCCTAGACTTGTTCTTATTGCCATTTTATGCCATGTTTGCTTGAATTGGTTCATTCATTGTGATTTGATGCATGAGAGTTCTTGCATTGCATGGATTGTAGGTCTAGGGATTGAAGTGAGTGTGTTCTAAGAGATTAGATCATCTTATTTCAACCATTTTCACATGATTTCTCTCTTGGATATTTTATCGAACACTTGGTGTGCATGTGGATTTTCATTCATTTAAGTATCGAAAGGCTATTTGGTCAATCTCCTAGTGTTAGAGCATTGATATGAGAGTATTGTGCCTAGCCTTTTGGTCATAGAGTTCTAAGAGAGGGTTTTGGGTCTTGGCATTTCATCAAACACCTTTAATACATCATTTTGCACTTAGCTTGAGAGCGAGAGCCTAAGTTGAGTAGTATTAGGGTAGGGATTTGGTGCTACGAGAGTGTATTGATCTATAGAAGTGAAGTGCATGGTCATCTGAATGCAATCTCCTTCTTAATTGGTGTGTTTGTTCAATTAGTCCTCTTGAGCATAATGAAACTATCCTCCAAGTGAACTCCCTTTGTCTTTGATTGAACCACTTTCCTTTCTTGCTTAGTTTATTGCTTTTGTTCTTGAACTCTTTGATCAAACCAACTTGTTTTAAATGATTAGACCGTCTACAATGAGTGTGAGTATTAGTCTTTGAGAGAGCCCTCGTGGAATACGACCTTGATTGTTAATAATCGTACACCAATTAAGAACGAGATTGCATTCAGATGACCATGCACTTCACTTCTATAGACTCGATACACTCTCGTAGCACCAAATCCCTACCCTAATACTACTCAACTTAGGCTCTCGCTCTCAAGCTAAGTGCAAAAGGATGCATTAAAGGTGTTTGATGAAATGCCAAGACCCAAAACCCTCTCTTAGAACTCTATGGCCACAAGGCTAGGCACAATATACTCTCATATCAATGCTCTAACACTAGGATATTCACCAAATAGCCTTTCGATACTTAAATGAATGAAAATCCACATGCACACCAAGTGTTCGATAAAATGTCCAAGACAGAAATCATGTGAAAATGGTTGAAATAAGATGATCTAATCTCTTAGAACACACTCACTTCAATCCCTAGACCTACAATCCATGCAATGCAAGCACTCTCATGCATTAAATCACATTGAATGAACCAATTCAAGCAAACATGGCATAAAATGGCAATAAGAACAAGTCTAGGAATCATCCTCATAGAACCAAGATCAATCATGGCAAGTCTTATACACTCAAACCTCTATCATAGCACAACTACTCTACCCATCTAAGATGAACCCTAGAAATCTAGCCACACATGGCCAAGGGAGTAAAGAAAAGAGAAAGAAGATTGGTCACCAAGAACACCATTGATGGATCCTTGATCTTTAATTCTCCACTTGTAAGCACCTCTCCCAAGGTTAGTTGATTTCAATCCAAGCTCCAATGACTTTGATTTGTACCAAAAGTGTCTACTAGGGTTGATGGGGTTGTGGTTGACGATGAATGGAATGGAGAGTGTCCATCGATGTATGAATGTCGAAGTGTGAATGAATGATCGAATTATGAATGCCCCCAATTCTCGATGAGCTGCTGCTTTAAATATGTACGCCGGAAAAGAGCAAAGTTCTCGCCGAGAACCTCTTTGAAAATCATCCTGGAAAATCTCGACGAGAATAAGCCTTCAATTCCTCAAAATCCTCAGCGAGAACTTTGATATTCTCGCCGAGAACTCTAGTAGATTTAGGTGCAGAAATCTCGAATTTGCATTGGCCTTAACTCTTCCGTCCTAGCTCCGATTGAGCTTTCGTTTGATCCTATAGGCTCCTTGTCACCCGTACTACCATTCCAAGGCCTGAAAATGCACAAAAGCAACTCCAATAGACAACGAATTGGGTCCAAAAGTGGCTTCCGGGCAACAAAAATGTACTTTGTGCAAAACAACTCTAAAAGCACATAAGACATGGCATAACATGATAAAAACGAGAGTTTCTTAGGTTAATCATAGGTTCAAAACACAAGTAAACACATCACATCATTTACCTCGAAGCTAGTTATGTAGCAGATTACTTAGCTTATTTAGGTCATTCCCTTGGTCTGGATTGTCATTTGTTTTTAGAACCAGACGCTCTTGTTATCGGTTGGTTAAGATATGATCTGTTGGGAGCATCTCAGCCACGTTTAATTTCTAATAATACTTAGAGGTTGTTTCGTATGGGTGCTATTGATATTAATAGCACCCAATAGCATGTTAATTGTTAATAGCCTTGTTTTTCTTAACATGAATATCTAGCTAATGGGTGCTAAATGTGGGGGAGTTTAATATCCTACTAAAGAGGATGATTTCTGAAATGGAAGAGTGATATTGGAATGGTCGGACAAATAAGGCCCTTATTTTATTGCCTTATTACATGTCATTAATGATGACTTTCCCACTTTCTCCGACCTTCACCCAAACGACAACGATTTGTAATCAACACCCATTTTATCTAGCTCTCCTCTAATCAGCTTACTAGTCTAAAATTCTTAATAACCCAGTTCAGGATTTTCATGTATCTTCCTTCTTACACCAACCATCCAATCAAAGAAGTCATCTTTCTTGGCAAAACTCAGAAACCTTTTGGGAATATGAGTTAACTCCTCCTCTTCAAAGCAAGAACTAAAACCCAAAACCTAGTGAAAACCCATCAGGACCAAAGTAACCCGATTGAAGAAAATTATAGTGTAATTACACTCAATAGGGTATCTTATTCTCAATATCACATACCAAACATAAATTTTCATCATTGCTCTAAGCACGAAGCAGTGAAGCATTGCCATGGTTAAATTCTAATAGCTTCCCATGAAACACCACCTGCATTACCTACTGATGACTGCATACTTCCAGATAAAAGAACTCCTCAACATAATCATGATCCCACTAATCTTTTTAACCTTGCAGTAAGAAGCTGTATAACTTCCTGGGTATTGGTTTTCCAGGATAAGAAACTATGAATAAGGTCTGCAACAATCTTAGACGATTCCAGCTGATTCAAATTAAAGCCCACAAAGAATCATAAACCCTAGTAGCTAAGCAAGAAAAATATAAAACCCTATTCCAAAATGTGCAGAAATTCGACTGAAAAGTACAAGTTTTGGTCCAATTTCTCAAATCAAAACCAATTGAATCTCTAAGCTAGTGACTTTGGGGCTTGTTTCTGGTGGTAGAAACTCTTGTGTTTGAACACAATAAATGCACACTTGACTTCTTGAAACAAGAATTAATTACACGGTTCACACCTCTTCAAACAAAGTTCAAACAAGGGTGTTTGATGTTTTTTGGCTAAGTCTACTGCTATTGATACTGCTACTCCTATGGAGGTTCTTAGAGAGCTCCAAAAGAAAAACAACTATGGCTACTGAAACTGAAATTGCAGAGAAATTAGAAATTTGGGCAGAGTGTCTGCTTGTGTGATTGCGCGGGGCTTGTCTCTGTCGAATACCTCTCATATTTATAGACAAATGTGAGTGGTAACTGCAGATGGAGGTAGTAACTGCCATGGAGGTTACTTCCTCTCTCTTGAACGTGGCTATCATCGTGGTGGTGACGGTTTCTTCTCTTCAACTGCTTTGGAGGAGTAGTGACGTTGGTGGAAAAAGCTAGGGTTTGATATGATCACATCATCCCTTAGGGTTTCACTCTTGACGAGGAGATGACACCGTCTCTTGAAATTAGCCTTAAGGTTCCCTTCTTGATGAGGAGGCTATCCTCCTTGCTTCCCTCCTTCTCTCTTGACGAGGAGGTAGACATGATGATGGTTTCCTCCTTGCTTCCCTCATTCCCTCTTGACGAGGAGGTTGACATAATGATGGCTTCCCTTCAATGGATCGACATGAGATCCTGACTTCGATAGGTTGACATGAGATCCTGACTTTGATAAGTCGACATGAAGTCTTCACTTTGATGGATGAACATGAGATCCTCACTTCGATGGATCGACATGAGATCTTGACTTTACTGGAGTCGACCTTAGGGTTTCCATCTTGATGAGATGGCTTCCCTCCTTAGGGTTTCCATCTTGATGAGATGGCTTTCCTCCTTAGGGTTTCCATCTTCCCTCTTGACGAGGAGGTCGTCATCATGACATCATCATCATGGAGTCGGCCTTAGGGTTTCCATCTTGATGAGATGGCTTCCCTCCTTCCTTCCTCTTGACGAGTAGATCGACATGAGATCCTCACTTCGATGGGGTCGGTAGGGTTTCCATCTTGATGAGATGGCTTCCCTCCTTCCTTCCTCTTGATGAGGAGATCGACATGAGATCCTCACTTCGATGGGGTCGGTAGGGTTTCCATCTTGATGAGATGGCTTCCCTCCTTCCTTCCTCTTGACGAGGAGATCGACATGAGATCCTCACTTCGATGGGGTCGGTAGGGTTTCCATCTTGATGAGATGGCTTCCCTCCTTCCTTCCTCTTGACGAGGAGATCGACATGAGATCCTCACTTCGATCGGGTCTTTAGGGTTCCCATCTTGATGAGATGGCTTCCCTCCTTCCTTCCTCTTGACGAGGAGATCGACATGAGATCCTCACTTCGATGGGATCGGTAGAGTTTCCATCCTGATGAGATGGCTTCCCTCCTTCCTTTCTCACTTCGATGGAGTTGTTAGGGTTTCCAGCTTCATGAGATGGCTTCCCTCCTTCCCTCCTCTTGACGAGGAGATCGACATGAGATCCTCACTTCGATGGGGTCGGTAAGGTTTCCATCTTGATGAGATGGCTTCCCTCCTTCCTTCCTCTTGAAGAGGAGATCGACATGAGATCCTCACTTCGATGGGGTCGGTAAGGTTTCCATCTTGATGAGATGGCTTCCCTCCTTCCTTCCTCTTGAAGAGGAGATCGACATGAGATCCTCACTTCGATGGAGTCGTTAGGGTTTCCATCTTGATGAGATGGCTTCCCTCCTCCTTGATGGGGAAGCTCCGTGAGGATAAAATGGTAAATCCATGGCCTCGGTTAATCAATTTAACTTAATAGAATGATTAAAGGTTAATAAAGCCATTCAAACCTCCACAAACAAGCAATGTGGTATTTTTGGTCATCATCTTGCAGAGGCCATATCTCACTGGTCCGGTGGAACTGGATTGTCATCTATATATGGATGGAAAGATAATTTGTTATCTTTCCATCGCCACCGATTTCACCTCAATCGGAGTTCGTATGAAGAAGTTATGGCCAAAATACTATTCTGGACAGAATTAACACGAAAAATAGGCCAAAAGATGACGTCATGGCCCAAAATATCTTATTTAATTACTAAGACAATTAATGGCCTAATAAATCCATTTAATTCCTTAATTTCTTCAATATGGTATTGGCTCAAAATAATTTAAGGTGTAAACAAATGCCCCCCAACAACTTAGTACACAAGAATTGTGTATTAAGTTGTTGATACCAAGTTAATGGAGGTTTTTTTTTTTTTTACTCTCATTACTTGATACATCATGCCATTCTTTAAGGAGTAGAATATGAAGTTCCTTCGCTCATAATGACCCATTCATTAGGACCATTGAGTCTCCACGCCAATACCATCATAAGTGAGCCATGGCATGGTGCATCACATTTGGTTTCAAAATTGAAACCCTTTAACGTCCCACAAAGAGGGGACGTAAGGCTTCAGATACTTTCCATTGATAAGACGTTCATGTAACACCCCATCGAGGTCCTTCAATAGATATGCTCCGTTGGGTCGAGTAGCATGGATGATAAAAGGCCCTCGCCAATTTGGTGACCATTACCAAACTTAGGATCCTTATCACCAATAGGCAAATGAACTTTCCAGACTAACTCTCCCTCTTCAAATGACTTATGTTTGACTTTCTTGTTGTAGGCACGAGCAACCCTTTCTTTTTGTACCCGTATGTTGTCCAACGCCTTGAGTTGTATTTCATCCAAGTCAGATAGTTCCAACATCATAGACTCATAGTACTCTGAGGGAGTCATCTCATGTTGATGTAGATACCGTAATGACTTCACAGTCACTTCAACGGGTAGGAATGCCTCATGGCCATATGTTAAAGCAAATGGTGTCACCTTGGTGCTACTTCGTGGTGACATCATGTATGCCCATAAGGCTTCTGATAACAACATATGCCATTCCCTTGGATTGTCTTCGATCATTTTAGACAATATTCCTTTCACCACCTTGTTAGAAGCCTCAGCTTGTCCATTGGCCTGAGCATAGTATGGCGTGGAATGAATAATCTTGATTCCTAATTCTTTGTCAAATTCCATCACTTGCTCCCCCGTGAACACGGTCCCTTGATCCGCTGTTATAGTAGCAGGAAGACCAAACCTATGGACCATGTTTTCCTTAATGAAAGTAATCACTTCCCCTTGATTTACCACTTTCATTGGCTTAGCTTCCACCCACTTGGTGAAGTAGTCTGTCGCTAGAATAACAAAAGTGTGTTGTTTAGAGGATGGGGGGTAGATCTTCCCTATCAAGTCCATTGCCCACCCAAAGAAAGGGCGAGGCTTGATGATGGACTTTAGGTCGACAGCAGGAGCTCTTTGCACTAGACCATGGCGTTGGCAGGCTTCACAACCTTTGGCATATGATGTACAATCTTCTCCAATGGTAGGCCAATAGTAGCCATATCTATGAAGTATCCACCTCATTGAAGGGCCAGCTTGATGGGCTCCGCATATTCCTTCATGAACTTCAGCCATGGCTTGTAGAGCCTCCTTGCCCCCCAAACATTTCAATAGTAAACCATCTGCCCTCCTCTTGAATAAGGTCTCGTCTATCACTACATAATTTCTTGCTTTGAATTTGGTAGTATGGTCAATTTCCCCATTTGGGTTCTTTAGATATGTTAGCAATGGGACTCGCCAATCATTAGTATCCTCCTCAATCATGTATACCTCTGCTACTTGTTCTAAACGATCTCGTAATGGAAGGAGGGATTTCACAAAGATTTGTCCTCCTCCCTCATGCGAAAACTCTCTAAAACCAGAAGCCAACCGTGCCAAGTAGTTAGCTTTTCCATTGTCTTGGCGAGGAATGAACTTAATTGACATGTTATTAAAGTGGGCGATTAGATCTTGGACATGGTTGAGGTATGTCTCTAACACATAGTTGACACATCGGAAGTCACCAAGCACTTGGTGGACTACTAATTGTGAATCTCCTTTGATATCTACGTTCTTTGCCTTTAAATCAACAAGGATCTCCATGCCAACCACCAAAGCCTCATATTCAGCTTGGTTGTTGGTACAAGGGAAGTCAAGAGTGAAGGCAAAGTGCATGGAGTGACCCATTGGCGAAGTTAGTACCACTCCAGCTCCTGCCCCAGAACGTGTCTTTGAACCATCAAAGAACAAAGACCAAGGAACTTCTCCTATCATCCCAATCTCTACTGCTTCACCTGGCACGTCCACACATGGGTGGTCTGCCAAGAAATCAGCAAGAGCTTGCCCTTTAGCGGCTTTTTGTGGAACATATTGTAAATTAAATTCAGATAGGGCAAGTGTCCACTTGCCAATCCTACCATGGATGATTGGCCGTGATAACATATATTTGATAAGGTCAGTCTTACAAATGAGTTGTACTTGAACAGGCATCAAGTAATACCTTAGCTTCATACAAGCGAAGAACAAAGCTAGACATAACCTTTCTATGGGAGAGTATTTCCTCTCCGCTTCATTTAAAAGCCTACTTAAATAATACACGGCTTGTTCATTTCCCAAGTCATTATCCTGGGCTAACAAACATGCTACTGACGTGTTAGTGGCTGAGAGATACAACTTCAAAGGTTGATGTGGGATGGGTGAGTTGAGTACTGGCGGGTTCGTCAAGTACCTCTTGATGTCATCAAAGGCTTGTTGGTGCTCTTCGCGCCATGCAAACTCTTCCTCCTTCCTCAACTTCAACAAAGATGAAAATACTTGGGTTCGGCCAGCACAGTTTGAGATGAAGCGCCGAATATAGTTGATTTGGCCAAGGAACCTCTGCAACTCTTTCTTATCACGAGGTGGCATGGCCTCGATGATGGCTTTGGTCTTATTTTTGTCGACCTCAATGCCACGTTGGTTTACAAGGAAACCAAGGAAGTTGCCTGCACTTACACCAAAAGCACATTTAAGAGGATTTAATTTCAAACCATGGCTTCTCATACGTAGGAAAGCCATACGTAAGTTATCAAGGTGGCAACGCCTTACCTTTGACTTGACGACTATGTCATCTACGTATACCTCCACAAATTCACCAATCAAGTCATGAAAGATGGTGTTCATAGCTCGTTGATAAGTCGCCCCAGCATTCTTCAAACCAAAGGGCATGACCACCCATTCATAGCATCCAATGGCACCTGGACAACGGAAAGCTATCTTGTGGATATCCTCATCAGCTATGTAAATTTGGTTATAGCCCGAATAGCAATCCATGAAAGAGAAGACTTCATGCCTAGTAACTGCATCAAGCAACATGTCAGCAACTGGCATGGGATACTCATCCTTAGGAGTGGCTATATTTAAATTCCTAAAATCTACACAAACACGAAGCTTTCCATTTTTCTTCCTAACTGGCACCACATTAGACAACCACTCCACATACCTAGCCGTTCTTATAAACTTAGCTTTTAACAAACGTTCAATTTCTTTCTTAATTTCTGGCAACACCTCATACGCAAAACGCCTAGGAGGCTGTTTGAAGGGCTTAAATCCCGATTTAATTGGCAGCCTATGCTCTACCAATTTCCTATCTAAGCCTGGCATCTCATGATAATCCCATGCAAAACAATCCTTAAACTCATTTAGTAGATTGATAAGATCATACCTGTCAGCCTCAGGCATGGTGGCACTAATGAAGGTAGGACGTTGATCGTCCTCAGTGCCAAGGTTGATCTCCTCTAAAACATCACATGCGGCAATGTGTTTGCCGTCATCTTCATTAAATCCTATCTCTTCGCCTTGTCCAGGAAAATCATCATCTGGAACACAATCAGCCATCAATACAGGCTCATCACATACTAGCCTTTGCTCACATTGGTAGATGGCCAACCTTTCTCTTAAGGCCGTGACTTCGGCCTCCCTCGCCACCTTGTCTTGAGGTGGTCTATTCATCATCAACAACTTTGGTGGCGTCAGGTGGACCATCCAAAGAGAACATGGATGGTCTCACTATCTCCGTCAACGGATCAATGCATGCCTTGCTCAAAACTTTGGCACTCGAGATGACCACCGTACATGGTCCTCCATCCATACCTCTAACTTCCAATGGGCCAAAATCACCATGGTATAGAGGGGCTTCAGCACAGTTGGCTCCTACTGCAAATGGCATTGTGTCAGCTTGAATGACCTCAACCATTCCTTCCTTGTTCCACAACATCATGCATTGATGTAATGATGATGGAACACATTTACTTGCATGGATCCAGTCTCTCCCCCAATAGGGCATTGTAACTGACGACACCATCCACAACGAAGAAGGCACTCATCTTCTCCTGGCTTCCAACTCCTACTACCACTGGCAAAATCCCTTTTGCCGAAGTGGATCCTCCATTGAAGCTGGTGACGAACACCTCAGTAGGAATCAAGTTACCTGTATTCTTACCAAGCTTCTTCAACATCCTTGTTGGCATCACGTTCACAGCTGCGCCATTGTCAACCAAGACCCTTGACACTGGCACTTCATCCAATCTTGCCTTAATATAGAGGGGCCTTAGATGCCTTAACATGTTTGGCTCTGGCTCCTTGAATACCACAAGGTGGTTAGGTACGTCACTTAACTCCTCTTCCATTATACCCTTCCCTTTCGAAGCCATCACTGACATGACAGCCTCCTCATTGGGCAAGCTATCCTCCTTAGTCAACGAACTCTCAGGTTCATCGAATTCTGGGCCCCATGTAGGGTTTTCCACTGGAAGAGATGTTGTCTCCTCTGGTCCTTGGTACAACATATAGAAAGGATAACGCCCTCCATCTTCACCAAGCAAACCCACATGCTTGTGGCCTGCTTCATATAGCTCCTTCAACAATCGTTGTGAACTTTTGTATTGCCTCTTGGCCTCTGTGACCAAATCGACCCTACACCCCAACCGAACCATCTTCACACTCCATGGCTCGTCATCCATATCGAGGTGATTGAACTCCTCGACTAAATGTGCCACATATTGATCCTCCGTCACTTCTTCATCGACTTCTCCACTTTCCACATGTACATGTTGATCTTCCTCTTTCGATTGGAAAATCCTTGGGAGTATGTAGTTAGTAGCCACTGTGGGTGGCAAGCTTCCAAACTTGATAGTTATAGGAGGGCCTTGGTCATCACCATCATCCTCCTTATCCTTCCTCTCAAACCTAGGGTTTGGATGATCCACATCGATCATCACATCATCAAGTCGTCATCAATGTCAACATCATACTCTACGTCATACAATCCAAGTCCATCATCTGTCTGAAGGTTATCTTCCACCTTCTTATTCACCTCTTCAACCCTTGGGGCTTGGACACGCTTGCCCTTTCCCAACACAGTGACTTTGAGACCAGAGGACATGGAGTTGTCCACCTTGATATCAGCTTGAAGGGCATCCTCTGCTCTGGGCTGTTGCATCCTTCCAATCTCATGGTGGGCCATCTCATGTTGGCCTCGACGACTTTGAGCATTCTTGAAAAGGAACCTTCTCTTCTGAGTCCTCGTCAAGTCAGCCAATGCTACTGGTTGTTGACGTCGGATATCATAGGTATGCCAACCACCATGTGGCACGTCAGGAATTCGAAAAGTCCTTTTCATGGGATGGCCAGGAGCCAACCATTGCCTTGGCTGCCATCCGAGTGGTTGTCGCACTCCCTCCACCATTCTCTGATATGATGGATACCTTGGTCTATTGGGAGGAGGGCCAAGCCTCTGGGCTTGGCTTCACCTCATCGAAGTTGAGACTCCTCTTGCATTGAACACACAACTTCTCCTCATCTTGCCTACTAAGTGAGGCAGGAGTGGATTGCACATTCGAAGATGAACTGCCCTCTTGAGGCGGCGTTGTGTCCAACACCAGCTTGAATCTGGGCAACTCAATCTTGGAGAAATCAGGGTTAACCATGTTCACGCCAACTGTGGCGGGGAAAGGATCAGTATCCACCAACATGGCATCTTTCCTTGGCTCAGGGAACTTGATGCGTCCCTTCTCAATGGCATCCTGTAAAATATTTCGAAAAACCACACATGAATCAGTAGAGTGAGACATGCTATTATGCCACTTGCAATATCGTCTTCCTTTCAACTTATCAGGCGATGGGAGGTTATGCCCCCCCTGAGAGCTTGACTTGACCATCCTTGTAAAGTTGGTCAAATATCAAGTCTGCCTTCGTCACATCGAATGAATACTTCCTTGGTTGGATGGGCGCACGATTAGGTCTCCCCTCTTGTTGCCCAACATCAACTTTAGACAATGAACTACACACATAGGGTTTCCCTGGCACTATCTCTGCCAAGTCGACCTCAACCTCACCAACACCACCATCGATGTGGTGGATAGCATAATCAAAATTTGGGAGGTATTACCCCCTTGAGGCACTCCTCCTACTCTCCTCCTCGTGGAGAAGAGATTCATACCTAACAGCACATGACATGAGTTGGAACAAGTCAGAGAACTCTCGATCTTGGAATTTCTTCCTAAGTTCGAAGTTCAATCCTCCTTGAGCCAGCTTGACAAATTCTTTTTCTGTTAGGTTAACAAAGCAACGGTTTCGAGCATTCTTGAAACTAGTCAAGAAACTCTCAACTGACTCTCCAGGCTGCTGGCGCATACGTGCCAAGTCTGCCATAGAAACCTCTGGCTCAGATCTATAGAATTGGGCATGAAAGATCTGTTCCATCTGTTGCCAACTTTGTATGGAGTTGGAAGGCAAGTTGACGTACCAAGCGAAGGCTGGTCCTGTCAACGAGTTTCCAAACAACCTAAGTTTGACGAAGTCACCTACGTCACCACATTGGACAGTGAATCGTCCAACATGCTCCACGGTAGACTAATCTCCGGTCCCCGTGAAGGTGGTAAACTCGGGTACCCTAAAGCCTCTAGGGAAGGGATGGTGTCTATCCACCCACTCTGGATAAGGCTTTCGATACACAGGCGGCATGGTTGGCCTCCCTCCAAGGCCAAGATGCTCATTGAGCAACTGTGCCACCTGTTCCCTTAAATTATTATTATCATGTACCCCCGGTGGTTGCCCCCCGGGTGGTGGCATGAATCCTGTTGGATCCATTCCATGTCGATTCACTTGAGGTGGTATTGGTAGTGGTGGATATGCACGTGGGGGTACCTCCACATTAGGACGTGGTGGTACTTGCTCCATATTGAATGGACGGTCAGGGGCCACATATGGCCTAGCCTCTGGAATATGTTGTCGAGCAAAACCTATGGTAGGCATTTGCTCAACATGGGGGTTGGATGTGGTGGCAAGATTTTCGCCATTCCCATGTTGATGGGAAGGTGGTTGACTTGCCACTTGAGGTGAGAGGTTGTCCTGCCATGGTTGGCCATTCCGACCACTAGCAGGATGAGGGCTTACATTCCCAACGCCATTGTTCATCGATCCCAGACCATCAGGTGGTAAGGCTCTAGACTGAACTAAAGGCGTCATTAGAAATTTTCTAAACTCCTGAAAATCATTATGATTTTTGTTAACCACATCAAATACTTGAATTAAACGTCTTTCAACATGAGAACTTAAAGACTCAATTTGAGAATTCACCTGACGAGCATTCCCTGCCATTGAAGCCTCCATGAGTTGGCGGTGCTCCACCATTGTCTGGCGAAGTGACATGATTGCCTCGCCTAGATCAGCACTTGGCGCCACAGGCTGTGGCCTAGCCTCCTTGTCGCCGCCATGAATTCCGACAACATCTTCAACTGTCTGGCCATGTTCAATGTTGGCCACATGCTCCTCCACAGATCCGGATGGAAGTTCACCCTCTGGGTTCTTTCGCCTTGGAGCCATGATATCAAACACAATGTCCCACCGAGCGTGCCAATTTGTTTCTGGTGGTAGAAACTATTGTGTTTGAACACAATAAATGCACTCTTGACTTCTTGAAACAAGAATTAATTACACGGTTCACACCTCTTCAAACAAAGTTCAAACAAGGGTGTTTGATGTTTTTTGGCTAAGTCTACTGCTATTGATACTGCTACTCCTATGGAGGTTCTTAGAGAGCTCCAAAAGAAAAACAACTATGGCTACTGAAACTGAAATTGCAGAGAAATTAGAAATTTGGGCAGAGTGTCTGCTTGTGTGATTGCGCGGGGCTTGTCTCTGTCGAATACCTCTCATATTTATAGACAAATGTGAGTGGTAACTGCAGATGGAGGTAGTAACTGCCATGGAGGTTACTTCCTCTCTCTTGAACGTGACTATCATCGTGGTGGTGACGGTTTCTTCTCTTCAACTGCTTTGGAGGAGTAGTGACGTTGGTGGAAAAAGCTAGGGTTTGATATGATCACATCATCCCTTAGGGTTTCACTCTTGACGAGGGATGACACCGTCTCTTGAAATTGGCCTTAAGGTTCCCTTCTTGATGAGGAGGCTATCCTCCTTGCTTCCCTCCTTCTCTCTTGACGAGGAGGTAGACATGATGATGGCTTCCTCCTTGCTTCCCTCATTCCCTCTTGACGAGGAGGTCGACATAATGATGGCTTCCCTTCAATGGATCGACATGAGATCCTGACTTTGATAGGTTGACATGAGATCCTGACTTCGATAAGTCGACATGAAGTCTTCACTTTGATGGATGAACATGAGATCCTCACTTCGATGGATCGACATGAGATCTTGACTTTACTAGAGTCGACCTTAGGGTTTCCATCTTGATGAGATGGCTTCCCTCCTTAGGGTTTCCATCTTGATGAGATGGCTTTCCTCCTTAGGGTTTCCATCTTCCCTCTTGACGAGGAGGTCGTCATCATGACATCATCATCATGGAGTCGGCCTTAGGGTTTCCATCTTGATGAGATGGCTTCCCTCCTTCCTTCCTCTTGACGAGTAGATCGACATGAGATCCTCACTTCGATGGGGTCAGTAGGGTTTCCATCTTGATGAGATGGCTTCCCTCCTTCCTTCCTCTTGATGAGGAGATCGACATGAGATCCTCACTTCGATGGGGTCGGTAGGGTTTCCATCTTGATGAGATGGCTTCCCTCCTTCCTTCCTCTTGACGAGGAGATCGACATGAGATCCTCACTTCGATGGGGTCGGTAGGGTTTCCATCTTGATGAGATGGCTTCCCTCCTTCCTTCCTCTTGACGAGGGATCGACATGAGATCCTCACTTCGATCAGGTCTTTAGGGTTCCCATCTTGATGAGATGGCTTCCCTCCTTCCTTCCTCTTGACGAGGAGATCGACATGAGATCCTCACTTCGATGGATCGGTAGAGTTTCCATCTTGATGAGATGGCTTCCCTCCTTCCTTTCTCACTTCGATGGAGTCGTTAGGGTTTCCATCTTGATGAGATGGCTTCCCTCCTTCCCTCCTCTTGACGAGGAGATCGACATGAGATCCTCACTTCGATGGGGTCGGTAAGGTTTCCATCTTGATGAGATGGATTCCCTCCTTCCTTCCTCTTGAAGAGGAGATCGACATGAGATCCTCACTTTGATGGGGTCGGTAAGGTTTCCATCTTGATGAGATGGCTTCCCTCCTTCCTTCCTCTTGAAGAGGAGATCGACATGAGATCCTCACTTCGATGGAGTCGTTAGGGTTTCCATCTTGATGAGATGGCTTCCCTCCTCCTTGATGGGGAAGCTCCGTGAGGATAAAATGGTAAATCCATGGCCTCGGTTAATCAATTTAACTTAATAGAATGATTAAAGGTTAATAAAGCCATTCAAACCTCCACAAACAAGCAATGTGGTATTTTTGGTCATCATCTTGCAGAGGCCATATCTCACTGGTCCGGTGGAACTGGATTGTCATCTATATATGGATGGAAAGATAATTTCGTTATCTTTCCATCGCCACCGATTTCACCTCAATCGGAGTTCGTATGAAGAAGTTATGGCCAAAATACTATTCTGGACAGAATTAACACGAAAAATAGGCCAAAAGATGACGTCATGGCCCAAAATATCTTATTTAATTACTAAGATAATTAATGGCCTAATAAATCCATTTAATTCCTTAATTTCTTCAATATGGTATTGGCTCAAAATAATTTAAGGTGTAAACAGGGCTGCTTTTGAAAAGGACCAGTATTAGGTTGCAGATTCTGTTTACCCCGAAAGGAACGACTAATTGTTTACTCCGAAAGGAAGGTTGCGACTTAGAGTAGAGCTTATGGTTTCTTCAGTTAACCTTCACACCCAACAGACCTAGCTTTGGAAATCGTTGTCCCTCCGCATCAAAACCAAGTCGTTGTCGCCGTTATGGAGTTTGAGAATAACCTTCTTATTTTTGGCAGCAGCTGGCGCTACGGTGACAGTCTCGACGGAAGGTGACATAGGCGGAATCAACAGCAGGGATCTGGGAGCCACTGATTTCGAGAGGGTCGTTGATCTGGAGGCGGAGATGACGGAGGGTGAATTGGTCGATGATGATTTCAATTCCACCAGTGAGTATGGGTACTATTAAGTGATTTTAAAATTCATTCCACCAGTGAGTATGGGTACTATTAAGCCAAAGTTGGACAAGACTCAATCTGGGTCCCGATTCGAGGCTTTGTCGGAGTCAGATGATGAAGTGGATGAGGAAATTCTGGTGGATGAGATTCCTACACCACCTCCGTCCAGGGTGACCGCCTCCGACCCAGCAGTGTTGGCAGCTAATCTCGCAGCAGCTCTAAGTAAAGCTACACACTTGCAGGACAATCTGTCAACTAGTTTAACTAAGAAGCCGACTCCAAAAGCTCGGAAGCCATTGGCAGATGTCACAAATAAGAAGAAAGGAGATATTGTGGGTCTAGGAACCCTTAAGACTATGAGATCGGGGTCTGATCCTGATCAGTCTCTTGTTGATATACCTATCGTTTATGAAAATCCGACATTTCAGGGCAGTAAACAGTTGGACACAAAGGCTAAGGGCAAGAAGCCTGCCCTAAAATGTGAGAAAACTGTCCCTCGCAGAGATCGATCAATTCCGACAGTTAAACCTGCCCGGAATGATGGAAAACAGATCAGAAGCTTCGTGCCTCGTAAGGAATTGGTCAAAGGTAGTCCTGTTAAGGAGAAGTTGCCGAAGGATGGGGATCCTCCTGATCGTTCTTGAAGTCTGGTTACTCCTTCCTTTTACTTTTTTAATGATAGTGTTATCATGGAATTGCAGAGGGGTGGTCACGAGGATTTCGTACCAACCCTTAATCACTATGTTCGGAAGTATAAGCCTTTGGTGGTGTTTATTTTGGAACCACGTATTAGTGGCGAGAAAGCTAGTAAGGTTATGGACAAGCTGAATTTTGACAGCAGAATTCTGGTGGAAGCTCAAGGTTTCTCTGGTGGTATCTGGGTGCTTTGGAATACTGGTCCGATCAATATTTTGGAGTTGGGCAGATCAGAGCAAGCTATTCACCTTGAATTAAAATTACCAAATGTGCCGATTAGTGTCATCTCGGCAGTCTATGCGAAGCCTTTCCCTACCGGTCGAGTTCTTCTATGGGATGAACTTCGAGCGAGGGCTGAGCATGAAACAAGGCCTTGGGTGCTCTTAGGAGACTACAATAGCATTACTTGTTCAGAAGAGAAATCGGGGGGTGCGGCGTTTAACCCATATCGTGCTGTATCTTTTAACCAATGCATTGCTGACTGTGGCTTTATGGATTTAGGCTTTGTGGGGCCGAATTACACTTGGTTCCGAGGATCAATAAGGGAGCGTCTTGACAGGGGGTTGGCTTCCATGAACTGGAGACAAACCTTCCCCCAGGCGGTGGTTTGTCATCTTCCTCGCCTTAAGTCCGATCACAAACCTCTTCTTCTGAATTTTTTCGGTCTCGACTCGCCGTGCAAGCTGAAACGACTGTTTCGTTTCTTAGTTCCCTGGATGTCACACCCTCATTTTGATGTGATTCTCAATGATTCATGGAAAAGAGATTGGTCGACTACTCGTAATCTGAATTTCTTGACGGGTAGGCTTCGCAAATGGAACCGGGATGTCTTTGGTAATATATTTCATCGTAAGGAGGCCCTAACTCAGCACCTGGCGGAGCTTGAGAATGCGTCGGGATCAAACCCCTCACCGACTGCATTAAGGGCGGAAGACGATACGAGGAAGGCGCTCCAACATACCTTATGGGAAGAAGCGGTCTTGTGGGCTCAGAAGGCTCGCCTTGAGTGGATTCGGAACGGGGACCTTAATACGAGGTATTTCCACCATAGTACGATTCGTCGTCGGGCTGTTAACAAGATAATCACTCTTCGACGGGATGATGGTAATTGGGAAGAAGACGTTGGCTGCCTCAAGCACATGGCTATTTCACACTTCCAAAATCTATTCAAGGAAGAAGCTGGAGGTAATCCTCTGCCTTCCAATGGATTTAACAGTATTAGCCGTTCCCAAGCGGCTGCTTGTGCAGAGGTCCCTGGATGTGACAAAATTTGCATGGTTGTCAAGAGTATGAAAGGTTTAAAGGCACCCGATATTGATGGGTACCAACCAGCCTTTTTTCAGAAGCAATGGAGTACGGTGGGTGATTCAGTGGTGGAGTTGATCCAGGAGTGCTTCCGAAATGATCGGATTATCCACGAGATCAACGATACAATAATTGTGCTTATCCTGAAGGTCAGTCGGCCAGAGCCGCTTCATCAGTTGCGTCCCATTAGTCTCTGTAACGTCATTTATAAAGCTCTAACTAAATGTTTGGCTCTACGATTGAGACCTCTGATGAAGCAACTGATTAAGAGCACGCAGGAGAGCTTCATCCCGGGAAGGCAGATCTCAGACAATATCATTATATTGCAGGAGGTGATTCATTCTATGGAACGTAGTACAGGGAGAGAACGCCGCATGGTCCTCAAAATTGATTTAACAAAAGCGTATGACCGAATTCGGTGGTCGTTTTTGGAAGACACTCTCCTTTGTGCTGGGTTTACGAGAGATTTAGTTTCTATTATCATGGCTTGCGTGAAGACAACTAAATACCAAGTTCTCTGGAATGGTGAGCTTACGAATCAGTTCATTCCTGAGAGGGGCATTCGCCAAAGGATGTCCGTTGTCCCCTTTTCTCTTCACGCTCTGCATGGAGAGACTTAGTCACCTGATTGATGATGAGGTTGATAAGGGTAATTGGAAGCCAATTTGTTTATCGCCCGGAGGACCCAAACTATCTCATCTTTTTTACGCAGATCACTTGATACTTCTGGCTGAAGCTTCGACGAGACAGGCTAATACTATAGCTCGCTGCATGGATGCTTTCTGTAGTGCTTCGGGGCAGAAAGTGAGTAACGAGAAATCTGTCTATTTCTGCTCTAAGAATACGTCTAGGGTTACGACAGCAGAGATTAGCGGCAGGTTGGGCTTCTCATTGATGGATAACCTCGGACGTTACCTGGGAGTCCCTATTTTGCACGAGAGAACTTCGGCCCAGACATACCAAGGTATTATTGATCGGATTTCTAACAAACTCTCAGGCTGGAAAGCCAAATCTTTCTCTCTTGCAGGACGTGTTACTTTGGCTCAATCTGTTCTGGCAGCGATTCCAGCTTTCGTGATGCAAACATCGGTCATTCCGATCACGACTTGTGAGGCTATTGATAGGCTGATCCGAAATTTTGTTTGGGGTTCGTCCGACGAAGCCAGGAAGGTTCATTTAGTATCCTGGGAACAGATCTGCAAGCCAAAGGAGGACGGCGGTCTTGGCCTTAAAATGGCACGTTTTCTCAATAGGGCTTACATGATGAAGCTTGCTTTCATCTTCTTCCAAGAACCGGAGAGGCTATGGGTCCAAGTCTTGCAAGGGAAATATTTTAAAGAAGATGCAGATGGCTTCTTGCCACGGAATTTACGCTCCCAATCAGCAGTTTGGAAAGGGATGTGCCGAGAATGGGGTACGATGATGGAGGGCGCTCGCTCGGCTGTCCGTAATGGTCGTGATACAAACTTTTGGTCTTCTAGATGGGTGGATTCGGGAATTCGGCTGGTTGACTCTCGGCTGGATTCTGCAGAGCCGTCTAACCTTTCAGAGACGGTGGCGGACTTCGTTAATGAGGATGGCCAATGGGATGTGGAGAAGTTGATGACTGTGTTACCTCATAATTCGATTTCTGAGGTGGTTGGGATGTCGCCGCCAAGAGAAGATTGTGGGGATGACCAATGGGTCTGGGGTGGAGAGAGTAATGGGACCTTCTCCATTAAATCGGCCTATAGTATTATCTGCCGAAATACTCAAGGCACCGATCATATCCTTTGGAGCCAAATTTGGAGCTGGCCGGGACCCAATCGAATTCGTTGCTTTCTTTGGTTAGCTATCCAGGAGAAGTTGCTTACAAACTGCAGCAGGGTTAGAAGGAAAATGGCATCTGATGCTTCTTGTGATCTCTGCCAACATTCGGAGGAATTAGTAGCACATGTCCTCCGTGATTGCACTTTTGCGGCTGAGTCCTGGGTTAAGCTCGGCAGCTTTGATACCTCATCAGGACAGTGGAGAGGCGACTTCACTACTTGGCTTAGGCGGAACATCAAGTCGGATAATGGCACTCTGTTCGGCACTCATTGCTGGATGCTCTAGAAGGCGAGAAACGAACGAATTTTCTCAGAAACGAGAGCTTCGTCGGCCGCCACTGCCATTCGTTCAGCTAATTGGGCAAGACAAATTAAGGTTGCGTTGGAGAGGGATAATGTTGCCTTTGGAGATGGGATGAACAGGAGGTTAGTCAATTTACATTGGGATCCGGGTCCGGAGGGATGGGTGGTTTTGAACTCGGACGGATCTGCCGACCGACAAACAGGTAGAGCGACGGCTGGGGGGATTGTTCGCGACTCAGAGGGAAGGGGTTTGCTGGCTTTTTCTATGAATCTCGGGAGATGTTCAATTACACGAGCAGAAATGCGTGGAGCGATCGAGGGCTTGAGGCGGACATGGGACGCAGGACATAGGAATGTGATCCTGAGGATGGATTCTCGCGCAGCAATCGCCCTTTTAACTAAGGCAAGTGGGACGCCACACCAACATGCTATGGAGGCTTTTGAGTTTCAGGACCTCCAACGCAGAGATTGGAGATTGAAGATTGAGCACACCTTTAGAGAAGGAAACCGCACTGCCGATTTCCTTGCTAGTTTGGGATATGACTACCCTTTTGGGAGTCACAATGTTGCGATTTCAGATAGTAGACTTGGTTACTTTTTACGGTTGGATTGCTTTGGCATGGCCGTGCCTCGTTTGATCTCGATTAATGATTAAGGCTCTTTGAGCCGATTTTCCATCAAAAAAAAATTCATTAACCCCTTAATAACTAGCTATCTCAAATATTATGATAATTAGCTATCTCGAATATCATAATATTCGTAATAGCCCATATCAAACAACTCCTAGGTTTTACCCGCCTTTCACCAAAAAAAAAAGGGTCAATTTTAGGCGGCGTAATTAACCATTATTGTGCCTGGAACAGGACTTGTGGCAGCCACGAATTCAACAAACTTGTCCTTCCTAGACTATTTATTACGGGGAAAAAAATGCCATCTTAAACCATTTTGAGTTCAATTTCAATTTCTCAAAGATTCCTACAGCTTTTCTAAGCCACAAAACTTTCAACGTCCTCCATGGCGTCTCTCTTGACCAACGGTATCCCCCGCTTCTCTTCCCAGCCTATCTCCGATTCTCCCAAGCTCCACAAACCCTTTGCCCTCTTCTCCACCAAGACCCCAATTTCAAGGCCTTCCAGGACACCTAATTTCCTCCAAATCCGAGCTGATGTCACCCTTGCTTCCGATTCAGGTACTCTTTCTTCAACTTCTACCCTTAGCTCGGATGACAAAATCAAGGAAATTCTTCGCAATCGAGATTACAAGGAGAAATTCGGGTTTACGGTCGATATCGACTCCTTTTCTATCCCTAAAGGTCTTTCCGTAGACACTATCAGGTCCATTTCCAAGTTGAAGGAGGAACCTGACTGGATGCTTGATTTTAGATTGAAAGCTTTTGAGAAATTCTTGCAGATGAAAGAGCCTAACTGGTCTGATAATCGTTACCCATCCATTAACTTCCAAGATCTCTGCTATTATTCTGCTCCTAAGAAGAAACCACTTTGAATAGTCTTGATGAAGCTGACCCGGAGCTCCTTAAGTACTTCGATAGGCTGGGTGTGCCTCTGAATGAGCAGAATAGATTAGCTAATGTTGCTGTTGATGCTGTTCTTGATAGCGTATCCATAGCTACAACACATAGGAAGACTTTAGAAAAGTCTGGTGTGATCTTTTGTTCTATATCAGAGGCAATACAGAAGTACCCTGATTTGGTGAAGAAGTATTTGGGCAAGGTTGTGCCAAGTGAGGATAACTATTATGCAGCTCTTAATTCTGCAGTGTTTAGTGATGGTTCATTCTGCTATATACCCAAGGATACTAAGTGCCCCATGCAGATTTCCACCTACTTTAGAATCAACGCCATGGAAACGGGGCAGTTTGAGAGGACTTTGATTGTTGCTGATGATCATAGTTTTGTTGAATACTTGGAGGGTTGTACTGCTCCTTCCTATGATACTAACCAGCTTCATGCAGCTGTGGTTGAGTTGTACTGTGCTGAGAGTGCTGAGATAAAATATTCCACAGTGCAGAACTGGTATGCTGGTGACGAGGAAGGGAGAGGCGGGATTTATAATTTCGTCACCAAGCGTGGAGTTTGTGCTGGAGACCGATCTAAGATATCGTGGACTCAGGTGGAAACAGGTTCTGCAATTACTTGGAAGTACCCTAGTGTCGTCTTGGAAGGTGATAACACTGTAGGAGAGTTCTATTCAGTTGCTTTGACAAATAATTACCAGCAGGCAGATACAGGGACGAAGATGATCCACAAGGGGAAAAACACGAAAAGCCGAATTATATCCAAGGGTATATCTGTTGGTCATTCAAGAAACTGTTACAGGGGGCTTGTCCAGATTCAGTCAAAAGCAGAAAATGCCCGCAATTCATCTCAGTGTGACTCAATGCTTATTGGTGATACTGCAGCTGCCAATACCTATCCTTATATCCAGGTATATACTTCTTCGATTTGTTAATTTTCTTGCAGATTTTTGTCTGTTTGTCTACAAAACAATCTTGGATAAAATGCATCAGCTCAAAATTATTAAGGGCCTGACTGTTGTGGTTGTTGCTAACACTTTGGTAGATTTGTGTGTTTGGAATGGGATAGTTTTAGGCAATACAAAAGAAATAAAATTCTTGCTATCTACCCTGTCTCAGTCACTTAGTTGCCTCATGATTGTGGTCTAGTCAGGAGCCTAGGCGGCCACTCACTGTATACCGTGTTTAGTAGGAGAAGAAATACAATTTGAAGCAGTTAGCTGGGAGCCAAATTAAGTGACGACTGAAAATAGTAAGCTAGGTAATATGCCAGACCATGCAGTTTGGTTACTCTTCTGATTCTATCTTAATATCTTCCTGCTATAGGAATTAGTGTTGCAACCAAATGTGTTGTGGCTGTAAGAATTCCTGGTGTCGTCTAGTTTGCATACTGTTGGAACTGAAATATTCATTTTGGGTGGTTTGGATTAGCCACGGAAAATTGGATGGATAAACTGGAGGCTTGTGTAGCTATTTGATATTTGTTAGTTGCTATCAGAGGTTTGATGTTCTGGAGTCTTGAAAGAGATAATTAAGATAATGATTGTGAGGAGATGTTGTTGTATATAATTAATCAGTGATGATGGTGGTTAAAAATGTAAACAGGTGAAGAATCCAACAGCAAGGGTAGAGCATGAAGCTAGCACGTCGAAAATCGGGGAGGATCAGCTGTTCTACTTTCAGCAGAGGGGGATAGACTATGAAAGAGCAATGGCTGCTATGATATCAGGGTTTTGCAGAGACGTATTCAATGAGCTTCCTGATGAATTTGGGGCTGAGGTGAATCAGCTGATGAGCTTGAAACTTGAAGGGTCCGTCGGTTAACCAACTTTTCTTCGGATAGAGAGAAAACGGATGGATCATTTACGATCAAAACTAAAGTAAAAACTAAACTTGTTGTGTTGTTTGTTGTAAATAGCTAGTACCTCGTGTAATAAGGTTGCATTTGCAATGGTTTGATATTTTTAATAAAATATTTGTATTTTGGGTTATTATTTCCAAAATCTCACAGGAGAATTATTTTGAATATGCTCTATTTTGAAAAAATCTCAAATCTTTATATAAGCCCGTTTATTCATCGTTTATTTTGAAATCGTTAACGTCGTCCGTCCTTATTTGTAAATTTTTAAATATTTTGAACCAATTAGCTAATGAAATTATGTTTTAAGTTTTTTTGACTATTAAAAATAGTAACCTAGGTTTGTTCAAATTGCATTTTGGACCCTATTAAATTCCCTCCCAAAGGAACTCCAGCCTCTTCAACTCCCTCTCCCTCCTCTTCATCCTCCCCATCTCCATCTCAATCACCTTCTTCCTCGCTGATGACAACACAGTCAAGGGTGAATACCTTGAGTCACGATAAACCAAACCTTAAGCTAAGCAACAACGAGTAAAAGTTTGAAGAAAACAAGAACAAAGTTATGAAATTCAATTAAGTGTATTCTGAGTTGTGTTACATCGTGGCCAGTGGCCATTATTTATAGGTGAGGATTCGGGAACAAGCTCTCGGAATCCTACTTCTATTCTAACTCTAGAATTCTCTACAATATTCCTAAACAAAGACTAAACAAGAAGAAATCCGAAAGAGAAACAAAAACTGTCTAAAAATAGCTAAACCCTAATGTAACACCCGTTCCGAATCAACCCGAGTAAACCCGTGGTTGAGCCGGTCCCAGGTACTACCGAGTAAAAACAAGGGTAAAACAGTGAAATTGGCGGTGATCAAAAGACAATAAAAACATGGGAGGCCTCCATAGAAACGCGAAACTGAAATCCGAGTACAATCCAATCCATCATAAATCCTCCAAACCAACATTAATCAGAAAGTACATAAAAAGAACCCCAAAATCCCATAGTCAACTGAAATGAACAGAAAAGTCAACTCCGCGTAATCCCAGTCTTCACCTCATGGCTTCCGTCCAGAACTTCACGAAATCAACCTCGAACTCAAACTCCTCAGCTACCTCTACTAGCCACGAGATCCTGAAAGGGGAAAAGGATCAATTTCCTATTGAAATTGAGTGAACCCACTGGGCCTACCTACACGTTGTCCTACTCTATGGAGCGGTCCCAACTCCGCACAAGACATCCAACAATGGAACCAAACCCAACCCCCCTTTCCATATTTTAATTCCCTAAAAGCAGTCTAGGTGATCACGTTGGTCAGTTCTTGTTCTCAAGCACAATTCATAACAACAGAATCACACAGAATTAATACATCAATCCACGGCACACACAACATCATCACATCACATCCATCAACCAAGTCACTACCACAACCACAAGCACACAAACATTCACATTCATATTATCTAGGTGAGTTATTAGGCGCCAAGGAGTTATCCACACCATCCACCGGCCGGCCGACGCACTTCCCTACCGCATGGGAAGTCCTAGCGCTCCCCTACCGCATGGGGAACGCGTTCTCATTAACCATCATCATCATCATCAATCTCATCACTCCCTTGACACCCATGTCAAGGGGATCCACCCCAATGGATCAGACTCAACAACCAGTACCTCGGGTGGGGTAGTGTGGGCTCCTTCCGGTTCTATTTCCAACATACAATTCTCAACATCACATTCTCAACTCATACATCACATCTACTACCAACATACAACACAAATCAGCCACATCTCATTCATAGTCCATAGTTCACAACACATCTCGTCCTCCATGCCCCTGTCATGTTCACAGCACACACATCACAATCAATAGGATAACCGGCTAGCTCACCGGCCTCCCCCACCTGCAAGTACAGGGGAAACCATGTCATGAGTCTAGGGGTCACCCACCTGTTCCTCTTATTCAGAGCGACCCCACATTGGCAGGGCAACTCTCCTGCATCCACAACCAGCGATTCATAATATCATAGCACCCGCACTCATTTCCCAACCATCCTAATTCTCATTTCTATGTCAATTCATTACTTAATTCACTTCAGTTCACACCCAACCCCAAACCATAGCAATCAACAACAACAATCAACCACGGCAATCATCAATAGCAATCAAGTACATTCACAGAACAGTTTATCCCCTTTTACGCTCATCATTTTCATGCATAACCTAGGTTTTGTTCTAAGTCCAATTGAAGCTCCTCACGCTGTCCAAACTACTTACACAATGCTAAGCCCTCACCTGGAATAGAAGACGAGGCTCTAATCGTCTTCTAGTTCCCCAGAAACTCGATTCCCAACCACCAAACTCGTAGCTCTACCCTTCCTTACTGCTCACGACCTACACCCAGAAACCCAAAATGGAGGTTAGCGATCTCTTCTCCTCGTCGCTACGAATCCATAGCAACAAACGGAACTCAATTCCGACCTCTACAGCTCCCGGAATCACCCTTCGAAGATTGCTCGCACTAGGTTCGTCAATGGCTTTTCGGGGAGAGAGAAAGGGGAAAGAAGTTATGAATTTCCATGCAAATCCGTCCTTTTATGCACGAAAAGTGCGCCTGGTATGTCAAAAAGTGCGCCGGCGCACATTGACCCCTAAAAGGCGCACATTTTGAATATTCCGCCGAAAGTTTGCTGAATAAATTGAAAAGTGCGCCTGGCACTTCTAAAAGTGCGCCTGCGCACTTCAGGGCCCAAAATCGGCACTTTTTGGTGCATCACCGTACCCCTCTTTGCAACTTCGACCCAACTTAAACCCGAATGACCCAAAACTCAAGGGGAGCTTAAGAGCACTGATTCCAGTACCCTAGTCTACCGATCTTGAGTTCCAAACCGTTTGGTTGAGCGGGGATGTTACAAGTCTCCACAACTTCAAGGATTTCGTCCCCGAAATCATCCCTAACTCATCCTAGCAATATGATACCGAACACACAGCTAAAATCGCAGCAATCCAAGTATCCTATTGACTTCCAAAATTCCTAACGATGAACCACCAGCCTTCCTTTAACTACTCATCAGCCCTACACCCACTCCCAACACTCTACTTTCACCGAGCACACCCTAGACCTTCGTGGAACCAACACCACAACAAGCAAACACAAAAGCATACATCAAGGGGAATTAATACCTGAATCATACACTTCCACTAACTCCGGGTACCGCCGCCTCATACTCTCCTCAGTCTCCCAAGTAGCCGACTCGCTCTCATGGTTCCTCCATACCACCTTGAGCTGCGGAATCTGCTTATTCCTCAAGACCCGGACTTGCCTATCCACGATCGCGACTGGCTTCTCCTCATAAGTCAAGTCTTGCTCAATCTCCACCTCCTCCGGCTGAATTACATGAGAAGGGTCCCCATGATACCGCCTAAGCACGCTCACATGAAACACATTGTGTATCCTTTCCAACTCCCTCGGCAAAGCCAACACATAAGCCACCGGACCCGACTTAGCGAGGATCTCATAAGGACCGATGTACCGAGGCGCCAACTTCCCTTTTCTACCGAAACGCATCAGCCCTTTCCACGGCGACACCTTCAAAAATACCTTCTCCCCAACATTGAAACTCAGCTCTCTAGCACGACTGTCGGCATAACGCTTTTTGCCTATCTTGAGCCGCTCTCAATCTCTCCTTGATAATCTTAACCCGATCAGCCGTCTCTTGCACAACTTGAGGACCCGACAACACCCTCGCACCTTCCTCATCCCAACACAAAGGCGTCCTACACTTCCTCCCATACAAGGCCTCAAAAGGAGCGGACTTCAAACTACTATGATACGAGTTATTATAGGCGAACTCAATCAAAGGTAGCAATTCAGTCCAAGGGGTTTGAAACTCCATAGCACAGCTTCTCAACAACTCCTCCAAAGTAAGGATCGTTCTCTCCGATTGCCCATCCGTCTGAGGATGATACGCCGTCGAGAACTTGAGCTTAGTTCCCAATGCTGTATGCAGCCCCTCCCAAAAATGAGACGTGAAACTTGGATCCCGATCAGAGACGATGGATTGAGGAACCCCATGCAACCTTACCACCTCTTCTATATATAATTTTGCCAACACCTCCACACTAGGCTTAAACCGAATGGGTATGAAATGCGCAACTTTCGTCAAACGATCGACTATTACCCACACGGCATCCTTCCCCTCTCTAGTCGGCGGAAAACCCGATACAAAGTCCATGGTGATGTCCGCAAACTTCCACTCCGGAATAGGTAGGGACTGAAGTAACCCACCCGGAGCTCTATGCTCCGCCTTAGCCTTCTGACAAACCAAACAAGTCGCCACATAACGAGCCACATCCTTCTTCATTCCTGGCCACCAAAAACTTAACTTCAGGTCATTGTACATCTTTGTCATCCCGGGATGCATAGCATACATCGAGGAATGAGCCTCCTCCAAAATCCCCTTCCTCAATTCCTCTACTTCCGGCACGCACACTCGACCCTTGCATTTCAACAATCCGCCAACTACCTCAAATCCATTATCCATGCCTTTTTCAACTTCCCCTCGAATAGCCACCAGAGTAGCATCCCTGAGCTGCTCCTCACCAATCCTATCATTCAGCATAGGCCTAATGTTGAGCTTGGCAAACAAACTTCCCATATCATCTAACTGCATCTCTACCCTTAAAGCTCTAAGATCCACCAACTCCTTTCGACTTAAAGCATCCGCAACCACATTAGCTTTACCAGGATGGTAGTCAATGGTACAGTCATAATCCTTCAAGAGCTCCACCCAACGCCGTTGCCTACCATTCAGCTCCTTTTCATCCATAAGGTGCTTAAGACTCTTGTGATCGGTCATGATCTTAAACGTCTCACCATACAAATAATGCCTCCACAACTTCAAGGCGAACACCACTGCAGCTAACTCCAAATCATGGGTTGGGTAGTTCACCTCATGCACCCTAAGCTGTCGGGAGGCATAAGCGACAACCTTCCCATTCTGCATCAACACACAGCCCAATCCTTGCAAAGACGCATTACTAAACACCACATACTCTCCACCTTCTACTGGCAAAGTCAACACCGGAGCTGAAGTCAACTTCTTCTTCAACTCCTCAAAGCTCCTCTGACATTCCTCGCTCCACTCATACTTCGACTCCTTCCTCAACAACTTATGTAAAGGAGACGCTATGGTATAGAACCCCTCTACAAACCTTCGGTAGTAACCAGCTAACCCCAAGAGGCTCCTCAGTTGCGACAAATCCTTAGGTGGAGACCAATTAACCACCACTTCAATCTTCTTTGGGTCAACCTCCACGCCTCTTTTAGAAACCACATGCCCAAGAAACAATACTTCTTCCAACCAAAAGGCACACTTCGAGAACTTGGCAAATAGTTGCTGCTCCCTCAACCTATGAAAAACAATCCTCAAGTGCTCCTCATGCTCCTTCCTAGTCTTAGAATAAATGAGGATATCATCGATGAACACTATCACGAACTTATCCAAATATTCGTGGAAGACCTTGTTCATGAGAGCCATGAACGCGGCGGGAGCATTGGTGAGACCAAACGGCATCACCAGAAACTCATAGTGTCCATAGCGGGTCCTAAAGGCTGTCATTGGCACCGATCCTTCCTCCACCTTCAACTGGTGATAACCCGACCTCAAGTCTATCTTCGAGAACACTTCAGCCCCTTGCAATTGATCGAAGAGATCGTCTATCCTTGGAAGTTGGTAACGATTCTTGATCGTCGCCTTGTTCAACCGCCTATAGTCAATACACATCCGCGTCGACCCATCCTTCTTCTTCACAAACAACACCGGTGTCCCCCACGGTGATACACTTGGGCGGATGAACCCCTTATCCAAGAGCTCCTGCAATTGCTCCTTCAACTCCTTTAACTCCGCCGGTGCCATGCGATAAGGTGGAATAGAGATTGGAGCAGTTCCAGGGACCAACTCTATATTGAACTCCACCTCACGCTCGATCGGTGCCCCAGGTAGTTCCTCAAACACATCCGCGAACTCCCGAGCTACAGGTACCTTCTCCAACTCCTCATTCCGTTCAACTGACACTTGCACCAACAAAGCCTCACACCCTTCTTGAATCAGAGAAAAAGCTTGCATTGCTGAAATTACTCCCATAGGTGACACTAAATGTTAGCGTCGGTCGAAACTACAACCGACACAAAATGAAAATCAACCGACGCCGTTGCGGCCCAGCAACCCACAGGTCGGTTAACCGGTCGGGTGGGTATAGGTTTTCTTGGCGTCTGTCTTTTCCGACGCAATATACTATCGACCGACGCTAATTCACATGCCCATTTTGCGTCGGACTTAATCGACACTAAATGTTAATGTCCGACGCTAAATTATGGGTCCATTTAACGTCAGGTCTGACCGACGCTAAATGTTATTGACCGACGCAATTTACAGATTACAGTTCACCTATTTTTCTTCTTTCTTATCATTCTCATACTCTTCTAGTGCCAAAACCTGCATACAAAGCACATTTTCGCTATCCCATTTTCACTAAAACCATCACAAACGGGAAATCATAGTAAATTTTACTAAAACAACTAATATACCGATAAAACATACAACATATGTAAATAACATCCATCCAAAACTAAATAAGCAACACAACTAAATCTAAGTGTTTAGTCCTATCTACTCATCATCGGTGTCATCCTCCTCATCATCGGTCTCATCCTCCTCATCATCGGTCTCATATGACCCCTCATCCTCGTCTGCATGATCAACTGGTCTCATCTTCTCCTTCCCCTTCCTCGTCCTCGTGGATGATGAACCTCCATCTGCAACCAACTGGCTGAGGCGCAGAACCTCAGCCTCCAGCCCGCTCAGTCGCTGAACCTCAGCCTCCAGCGTCCTCATACGATCCTCAGCAGGACAAAGACCGAAGACATGAGTAGTAGTAGCTGAACTACTACTCTGACTAGCTCCACCACGCTTCCTACTCATATTAACCTACATGGAAAGTATAGATAATTAGAAAATTACTATTTAAATGTTAGTTTAAAACAATTTCCAAGTATATACCACAATACATACCATAGAGAGGGTGACACCATATTCGAGCCCGTGAACCCGACCACTATGCTCTTTCGGATAGACCAGGCCTAGTGCATCGTTCACTGAAGGCTCTATTGGGACGGAGGGATCACGGGTGTACTCTAGAATTCAGGCTACACATTGAAATGAAAAGAAAAAAATTGAAAACCCCTAATCTGATTAGATACACACCACTTCGGATAGATGAAACAGGACTTACCACTTTAGGATCGGTGTAAGTGTTGTCCTTCCTCGTGTGAGTGATAGCATACAGCTCACCTCTAGATGGAACCCTCCCCCGTTCTTTTGCCTACTTGTGCACGAACTAAACATGTTTAGTAAACTTTCTATAAACATAAAGACATAAATAACTAGCAATTAAATCTGGATTATTACCAACTCAAACCCTCTAACCCACAGCTTCTTCGAACCTCCAGTGTGGGATGACTTATGGCTCCTCTTAGCGGCAGAGTTCTTGCGAGCCAACTCCTGCAATTTGAACAATCAATTCATATCAGTATTGCAACAGAATCAAAGTCATAAAATACTTTTAACTCAATTCCAATTTCAACTCTACTTACCACCATATCCGGCCTCAGTCTCAGATCCATGAACTGTGCCCACATAGGAGGAGGGATCCTAGATGGTTTGTGCTCTAGTGCCCACGCCATCCTCTTTCGTTTCAAATGACGCGAAATTTTCTGTTTTTTTAGTGTAGCTTCGAAAAATACCTAGTTGTTTCAATTCCTTGTACTTTAGGTTTCGTGTAAGGCAATGAAAAATCTGGTGGCCATCCAACCATCAAAATATAAAAGAAAAGTTAAGAAAATAGAAGCATTGCTTCAGAAACAAGCAAGACCACCCTTGCCAAACTAATTTCTTTCGTGTAAGAGGATTCTTGATGTGAACCGCTACAACCATGGGCAGACGACCCTTAAACACCACAAGCTGATCTCCTAGCACTCGTGAAGAACCTATGGAACCGGAGCGGATTAGGACTTTGACCCACTAGTTATAAAGAGCTAGGAAGTAGAAGTATCAAGTCGAGGGCGCCACGCCAAGAGATGTATGCTCTTGATCATAAGCCAAACCTTTAGTAATGCATCAAAGTTCTGAAAGGGGGGGTTTATTGATTCATAAAAGTTATGTGTACAAGGATGGCCGGCGGCCTTATTATATAGGGAGGGAACAAGTTCTCCTCCCTATTAGCTACTTCCTAAACTAGGAATTAAATAATCTAAATACTAATTTGGACATTTAAGATGCCTTAACAATCCAACCTAAAAAGGAAAAACTAGAAAGGGAAGCTAATAGTGTCTTGGAATGCAAGAAAAATACTAAATAGGCAAAATCTGGCAATCCGACCAAAAAACCCTAAATCCGGGCAGCATCCGTGGCGGTCGGGCAAGTCTTGGGCCGGCGGGCAGGGATTCTGACCCGGATTAGGCCTTCTCGTCTCCTAGTCCTAGAAGGACTTAGGCCCGAGGTCTTCTGGATGTGGCAGCCTGTACTCTTGGCCCGGATGGGAGTCCTTGTCTCGGTGGGATTGGATGCATGGACTCGGATCGGGTATGAGCACTTCCCTACGTGGCTCCTCCTTCATTCCTCCTCCAAATGCAAAGTCGTTTGTTGGGTCATGTTCCTGAAGCTGCCAGATATCCAGGGCAACTGGAATTTCCCAAAAGGCCCACGTCGTTTGGCGGCTCGGCCCAAAGTGCTCCTCTGTGGAGCATGGCGCCGTGCCTGGTGCCCGGGGCTGGCTCATGTCTCGGCCTTCTTCATATCTGGATAAGCCTTTTGCACTCTGCTTCGGCCAAGTCTTCAGAAATGTCCTCAGGGGATCTTCAAGGGCTGGGAGTGGTCCAGGGCTCGTGGCAATTGGCCTAGGGCCTAGTGCTTGCATTTGGTCCAGTCTGGGCTCACTCTAGGGCCTGTCTCTGGGTGCCAGCCTCTACTGGCCAGGTACTCTTGGGTCCTTCATTTCCTGTACTCCAGAAATGCCTCCAGAGTATCCCAAGGGTGGTCAGTCCCCCGGGGCTCATGAGGATCGGTCCAGGGCTTATTAGGGCCCTTAGGCTCGGCCCTCGGTCCGGCTCGGGGCTCAGATCGAGTGCCTTGGCCAGCAACATGGCCTGGGGTGGCCTGACTCTCATCCTGGATTGCTTGGCTGCTGGTGGTTTCTGAGCCTATACTTGGTAACATACATTGGTCAGAAGCAATGTTGGAGAGATTTCCTTGGCCTTACATGATGCGCGAGATTTACACTCACAACAATCAAGGTCGTATTCCACGAGGGCTCTCTCAAAATCTTGTACTCACATGGTTCATGGACGGTCTATTCATTTAAAAATTGGTTTTAGTTTGTAAGGAAATAAAAACATAAAAGAAACTAAACAAACAAGCAAATCAAAAGGGTGCAAATCAAAGGTAAATGAGGTTAACTTGGAAAGATAGGTTCATCATGCTCAAGAGGTACAAATGCACAAACAAGCCAAACATGATCGAGGATGCAATCGAATGACCATGCAAATCCCTTCTATAGACTCAATGCACTCTCGTCGCACTAAATCCCTATCCTAGAACCACTCAACCTAGGCTCTCGCTCTCAAGCTAAGTGACTAAGGATGCATTAAAGGTGTTTGATGAAATGCCAAGCTACAAAACCCTCTCCTATGACTCTATGACCACTAGGCTAGACACCACACTCTCATGTCAATGTCCTAACACTAAGAGAATCATCCAAAGACTAATCAAAGTTCAATTGAGTGAAAATCCTAATGCATACCAAGTGTTCGATAAAATGCACAAGTGAGAAATCATGCAACTATGGTTGAATTGAGATGATCTAATCTCTTAGAACACACTCCCTTCAATCCCTAGACCTACAATCCATGTAATCCAAGCACTCTCATGCATTACATTACAAATAATAGACCAATCAAGCCATAGCCATCATTGGAATTAACAACAAGTCATAGAGACCATCTTCTTACAATCCAAGATCAATCATGGCAAGTTTATACAATTAACCTCTATCCTAGCACAACCATCTATCAATCCAAGAAAACCTAGGAAATCAGCCACACATGGCCAAGGGTACACAAGAGAAAGAAAGAGAGATGGTCACCAAGGGTTCCATGGCAATCCTCTTCTTGCAAGCTCCTCTCCCCAAGGTTGTGGGCTTCAATCCAAGCTCCTTACTCCAATTTGCACCTTGCTCTAGGGTTGTGAGGATCGGTTGATAAGGAGAAAGGGGTGATTGGCGATGATGAGGATGAGTTGAGAGAGAGAGTCGGCGATTGTAAAAATTAAGAATTAAGCTCCTCTAATTTTCACCCCCCTTCCTCTATATATACTGCACCGGACTAGCCTTGAAATTTCGGCGAAACTGATGTAATGTTTTCGCCGAAATTACCCTTGAGAACATCGAACGGCTGCTTGATTCCTTCTAAAGTTTTCGGCGAAACTGATGAAAAGTTTTCGCCGAAACCAGCTTCAAGTTCCAAATGCTCGCCGTCTGCCTCTAGTTTTCGGACCGAAGACTTAACAACTTCGCCGAAAGCTTCTTCTTCGGCAAAAACTATGTGATAGTTTCGCCGAAAATTCCTTCAGCTGAAAGTCGTATTTTCTTCAATCTTGCATCGGCCGTATCTCCTCCGGTCCTAGCTCCGATCGACCTCCCGTTTGATCCTACGTGCTCCTTGTCACCAGTACTACAATGCCAAGACCTGAAAATACAAAGAAAACAGCTCCAATAGACATGGAATTGGCCTCAAAGTGGCAACCCGGCAACAAAAGGACACTTTGCACAAAACTTCAATAAAAGCGTATAAATCATGGCAAAATGAGATCAAACACGGGAAATCCTTAGGCTAATCAAAGGCTTAAAATGCACCAAATATAATCACATCAAATTCCCCTACGACTAAGCTTTGCTTGTCCTCAAGCAAATGAATTTGAAAACCTCCAAGTTCACAAATGACAAGATCGGTCCAATTGAGATTCAAGTAACAACAATTTGGCTTAAACTGTTCCACGAACAAACTAAACCTACACATGCAAGAACTTCAACCAAACAAGTCCAGACCTCACTAATATCTGCACACTTCAAGTAGTGGTTGGTTGGGACACAGCAAAAACCGACCACGACAACACCAATTCTAATCAAAAGGACTATTTTTTTGAAAGTGATGAGTGATCATGATGTGGCTATCGACTCGACTTCATCCGCTTGTAGATCCGCACTTTACAAACTCTGGCTAGGATCAAGGGCTACATTTGAGAACTCTTTTTCTTTCTTTTCTTTTCTTTTCATTTCCATTTTTTTCTTCTTTTTTCTTTTTTTTTTCTTACTGCATACTAGTGCTCGATTCAACACTTCACTTAGGTGTTGAACCTGCCTAGCTCACAGCCTTTGCCCTTTTGCTAGTGCTCAACCCGACACTTCACTTAGGTGCCGAGCTTGCCTAGCTTTTCTTTTGAGCATTTTCTCTCTTTTTTTTTCTTTTCTTCACAATTTAGCCACTTGATCCTTAGCCCCTTACAACTTCCACACAAGATTTCGAATTGGATTCCGTCTAATCTCAAGCCACAATCACGAAGGACCAAAAAGGGTAAAGAAAGACATGGAAAAGGGGTGAAAATGTTGATTGCCTTCATCATCTTAGACTGGTGTTATCGAGCGGTACAAAAACACGTATCAACCCATCAACCAACACACAAGAGTGATAAAATCTCTGTTCTGGCCTAGACTCATTTGATATTAGCGCTAACATGCTGGTTATAGGTTCTAAGTGGAACAGTCCAAACGTCATTGCGAAAGCTAGAAGCCAATCAAACACCAAAAGTCAAGAACCGAATGATTCTACAGTAGAGGGAATCGACATCCAATTAAGATCAAGCAATTCAACCAACAACACATTAGACTTCTACCAACAAATAATCACACCAAACCTCAAACTCCCCTACGACTAACACGAGCATTGTCCTCAATGATCAAGAGAGAGAGGGTAGGGTGGAACGAAGTTACCGCATCGGTAGAAAAAAGCTGAGGAACAAAGGAGTGGAAGAGTCCCATAGCGCACATTGTGAAGAGTGATCCGCCTCATTGCTTGCCAACAACCAACTCAAAGAACTAAAACAACACAAAAACAGAAAATGAAAAAGTGAGGAAAACATGGGTTGCCTCCCATGAAGCGCTTGGTTACCGTCTTAAGCTCGACGATACCTGTGTTATGGTGTCCAACTTAGTACCTCCTTGATGTCAAGTAGCTTCTTCCATGATGAAAGTTGAGCTCCAAGTAGCATCTTGCAGGAATGGTAGACTAGCCAATGCACATTGATGCTTGTATAGCACTTGAGACCTTGGGGTGGCTTGCTACCTTTGAGTGTCGAAGCTTGAGGAAGAAAGTATGGTAGGGGACCACCATTGAGCTCCATCATCTCCCAGTTGGTGATGTCACTCAAAGAGTCTTCCGGTTCAAGTAGAGGTGGCTCCACTTCCATTACCACCTTAGGAGGGGTAGAGATGCATGTCTCCTTGGGTTCTTGGCACAAATACTTCATGAACAAGCAAGAAGATTGAAGAGCACTAACAATCTTTGGTGGGACCACAATAGAGTGGTGTTGTTCACTTTTGTGCTCCACTCTCGGTGTCACCTCTTCTTGAAGTGTCTCCAAATCATCTCTCACCTCCTCTAAAGGGTCATCATCCTCAAGTCTCCTTGATTCTTCTATCCTCACATCATCGTTACTTGGTGTGTCATCGGGAAAAACATGTTCCTCAATCTCCTCCACTACCAACTCTTCTTCCGTGTCAAGCTCTTCCGGTTCACAAGTATCGTCTTCATCATCATAAACATACTCCAAATGATTGGGATGTCGTTCATTCTCAAGAATCTTCGTGACGAGCTCTATGCTTTGGGATAAGCGGTTAACTCGGTTTGCATTATCCTCTGCAATTTGCAAGATCTCTAGCATGAAAGGAGATGGAAGAGGTTTCTCATGGCTCATGAACTCTTCTTGGGGAGACTCACCTTCTTCTTCTTCCATGACAAGCACTTCCGGTTCAAGGATGTCGGAGATGAGCTTCACACTTTGAGTTAAACGATCCAACCGAGCCGCATTATCTTCCGCCATTTGTAACATCTTCTCAATTGTGGGGGGAGATGGACATTGTTGTTCCTCCTCTAGAGCTTCATTGATGAGTGTCACGCCTTGAGCTAAGCGATTGAGTTGGTTCGCATTATCTTCCGCAATCTTCAAAGCTTCCTCAAGTGTGGAAAGAGGTGGAGGAGGTTCCTCATAGCTTACAAACTCCTCTCGAGGACGCTCACTTTCCTTCACCATTTTCAAGAGCTCCTCTAACATAGAAGGAGGTTGAGAGGGTTGCTCACAGCTTGTGAAATCCTCTTGAGGACGCTCGCTTTCTCTAACCATCTTAAAGAGCTCCTCTAGCATAGAAGGCGGTGGAGAATGTTGTTCATGACTTGTGAAATTCTCTTGATAATACTCCGGCAAGACTTGATGGTAGGGTGGAGAAGGATAAGGACATTACTCATTCCACATGGGTGTTGAAGCTTGTTGTTCTTGATCCCACCATTGGCTATCTCCCTCATAAGTTCCTTGGTAGTAGTTGGATGAAGTAGGATGACCATAATATGGATTAGGAGATGGATTCCACCCTTGATAGGGACCATAACCTTGATTTCCATGCCACGAGTTCATCTTACTTGCAACCTTGCTCCCATGAATTAGATAGGTGGAGAAGGGGCCTACAAACACGCACAACAAACACAACCAAGTAGTACAACAATGCGGGATAACAAAACCACAAAAACAAATAAAAAAAACAATAAACAAAGAAGCAAAACTAAAATGGAAGGAAGTGAATAGAACGGTCCACTACTAAATGCTTTCAAAGGATTGAGAGGTCCCCGGCAACGGCGCCAAAAACTTGATGCGCGAGATTTACACTCACAACAATCAAGGTCGTATTCCACGAGGGCTCTCTCAAAAGCTTGTACTCACACGGTTCATGGACGGTCTATTCATTTAAAAATTGGTTTTAGTTTGGAAAGGAAATAAAAACATAAAAGAAACTAAACAAACAAGCAAATCAAAAGGGTGCAAATCAAAGGTAAAGGAGGTTAACTTGGAAAGATAGGTTCATCATGCTCAAGAGGTATAAATGCACAAACAAGCCAAACATGATCGAGGATGCAATCGAATGACCATGCAAATCCCTTCTATAGACTCAATGCACTCTCGTCGCACTAAATCCCTATCCTAGAACCACTCAACCTATGCTCTCGCTCTCAAGCTAAGTGACTAAGGATGCATTAAAGGTGTTTGATGAAATGCCAAGCTACAAAACCCTCTCCTATGACTCTATGACCACTAGGCTAGACACCACACTCTCATGTCAATGTCCTAACACGAAGAGAATCATCCAAAGACTAATCAAAGTTCAATTGAGTGAAAATCCTAATGCATACCAAGTGTTCGATAAAATGCACAAGTGAGAAATCATGCAACTATGGTTGAATTGAGATGATCTAATCTCTTAGAACACACTCCCTTCAATCCCTAGACCTACAATCCATGTAATCCAAGCACTCTCATGCATTACATTACAAATAATAGACCAATCAAGCCATAGCCATCAATGGAATTAACAACAAGTCATAGAGACCATCTTCTTACAATCCAAGATCAATCATGGCAAGTTTATACAATTAACCTCTATCCTAGCACAACCATCTATCAATCCAAGAAAACCTAGGAAATCAGCCACACATGGCCAAGGGTACACAAGAGAAAGAAAGAGAGATGGTCACCAAGGGTTCCATGGCAATCCTCTTCTTGCAAGCTCCTCTCCCCAAGGTTGTGGGCTTCAATCCAAGCTCCTTACTCCAATTTGCACCTTGCTCTAGGGTTGTGAGGATCGGTTGATAAGGAGAAAGGGGTGATTGGCGATGATGAGGATGAGTTGAGAGAGAGAGTCGGCGATTGTAAAAATTAAGAATTAAGCTCCTCTAATTTTCGCCCCCCTTCCTCTATATATACTGCACCGGATTAGCCTTGAAATTTCGGCGAAAACTGATGTAATGTTTTCGCCGAAATTACCCTTGAGAACACCGAACGGCTGCTTGATTCCTTCTAAAGTTTTCGGCGAAACTGATGAAAAGTTTTCGCCGAAACCAGCTTCAAGTTCCAAATGCTCGCCGTCTGCCTCTAGTTTTCGGACCGAAGACTTAACAACTTCGCCGAAAGCTTCTTCTTCGGCGAAAACTATGTGATAGTTTCGCCGAAAATTCCTTCAGCTGAAAGTCGTATTTTCTTCAATCTTGCATCGGCCGTATCTCCTCCGTCCTAGCTCCGATCGACCTCCCGTTTGATGCTACGTGCTCCTTGTCACCAGTACTACAATGCCAAGACCTGAAAATACAAAGAAAACAGCTCCAATAGACATGGAATTGGCCTCAAAGTGGCAACCCGGCAACAAAAGGACACTTTGCACAAAACTTCAATAAAAGCATATAAATCATGGCAAAATGAGATCAAACACGGGAAATCCTTAGGCTAATCAAAGGCTTAAAATGCACCAAATATAATCACATCATTACACGCTTTTTGTAAGGCCCTAGGGTTCTTCCTTTGACTGGGGACCCTGGTGTGGTGTATGAGTATCTGTTGGCATTATGGCAGCTATGGAGGATCACATCATCCCCCTCTTCTTGCCTTGGATTCGTCCCCGAATCCATTGTGATCTCTCGTTGTGCACTCAACAATCCTCTCCAAACTTCGGTGACTTGGGTGGCCATGTCTGGGAGAGATTTAGCCTCATCTCCTGGTCTTGGGGTGTCCCTAGAATCAGTGAAAGACCAAGGTTCTAGTCCTTCAGAGCTTTGGATGTCGGTTTCCATGTCTTCCTTCTGAGAAAAGCTTTCCACAAGGATGTCTAGACTTGGGGAGGTGTCTGGTGTGATTATTTCATTCATTCCTAAGCCAACTTCTCATCCTCCTTCGATCTGGTCACCTATTTCTTCATCTAGCTCCATATTTTCTACCTCCTCAATTGGGGGCAGCCCTTAAAAGTCAATGTAAGACAACTTCCCATTGATAGCTGGTGTTTCCTGGCGCACCGGGTCGGGGCCGGGGTGTATCGGGCCTGGGCAGGCGCGTACTAGGGCTGTACTGGGGGTCGGAGCGGTTTTGGGACGCACCGGGGCTGGTCTGGAGTGTACTAAGGCTTGCCAGGGGGGATGTGATGTGAACCGAGCCACCAAGGCCGGTGCGGTCACAACACCACGGGCACCCGGCCAGGAAACCTCCACGAGAGCGCCGGACAAGGAGAATTTAATGCCCGTTCGGCCTAGAGACTTGAAGCCGAGCGAGGACTACACAGGCCCCAGGCCTACACCGGCACCACCTCCGGAGCCGTGGAGAGACAAATCTCCAAGATCAGGCCCCAGGCCAAGCCTAGGTCCAAGTCCAGCCCCGAGCCCCGATCAAGGCCGAGTACCTAAACTAGGCCCCATGCCAAATGCCATGAGCTCTAGACCGACACCAGCACCTGAAGACATCCCTAAGGTACTCTTGGAAGAAGGCTCGAAGCAGAACTCAAAAGGCCTGGACAGAACTAAAGAAGGCCGAGAGCTAAACCCGACACCCGAGCCGAGCCCGTGCCCGGATGCCACAGAGAAGCACTTTTGGCCCAGCCAACAATTGGCCCGTGCCTTTTGGGAAATTCCAACTGTCCTGGATAGCTTGAATCCCCAGGAACACTCTCCAACAAACGGAGCTCAATTTGGAGGAGAATTGAAGGAGATACAGTTGGATGAAGTAAGGGTGAAGCATGGGTGGAGCATCAAGGAGAGGAGCCCGGATGCTGATCCGAGGCTGCACATGATAGGATCTGTGATCAGGCCACCACCTGAGCCTGATCCAAGGAAGTATGGACTACCATTCATGATACGGGAAATGGATAGGAGATGCCAAATACATCCAAGCAAGGAATCCTAATCAAGCTAGGATTTCCCGGTTTTGGACAGATTCCTAGTCTGACAAAGAATGACGAATTTGGGCTACCTGGAGATAGAATTTGGGTTAAAGACCAACATGAAAGTTGAAGCCCATGACGTCTACTAGTGATCTGCCAAAGGGCTTAATTTTACGAATTTATTTGGTATTTATTTGGCTATTTTTCCCAGAACCCGTTTAGCTGTTTTTTAGGAATTTCCAGTTTTTCCCTTTTAGTGTTTTTGTTTAGGAAGAACTCTTTTCCTTGGTGAACAAGGCTACGAGTTTCAGTCCTATTTTTGTATTTCTTTATTAGTTTATTAGCTAATTCATAGGAGGAAAAGGAGAGCCTGTTCTCCCTTCCTCACCTATAAAAAAGGCTTCGGCCTCATTGTAAGACAAATTATTGATTATTGAAATTCAGAACTAATTCTTTTTCTCCTTCAAGTCTTTGCTCGTTGTTGCTTAGCTTAAGGTTTGGTTTATCACAAAGATTCATCCTTTGTTGTGGCACCATTCGACCGAAACTTGGGTTCCCAAAAGTCGATACTTAGTGGATTTCAAGGTTTTCTCCGCGGTTTTAAAAAGTTGGGTTCTCGTGGGGCTGATAATATAGTTTGGGTGTTGATCGTCTGCCCAGGGTTGCGCGGTTCGCATTGGGATGAAACGGGGCTACCCTGGGCTCCGAAGCAGTTCTGGGGCACTTGGGACCGGTCTGGATGTACCGGGCCGGGCCTGGCCGGGGGGCTGTATCAAGGCCGGTCTGGGCTGTTCCGGGGCTGGCCTGAGTGCTGGCGCCGGGGCTGGACTGGCGCTGGGGCAAGGCAGAGCGCGGGGCTAAGAAAGTGCTGGCGCCGTGATGCGAACCGCCTCCTCTAGAAGGGATCGACTCAACACCCAAAACTAATTACCAGCTTCACGAATCCTAACTTTTGAAACCGCGGGGAATACTTGAAATCCACTAAGTATAGACTTAAAGGAAACCCCAAGGTATTCAGTCAAATTTGGTGCCACAACAAAGGGTGATAACCTCTGATGATAAACCAAACCTTAAGCTAAGCAACAACGAGCAAAGACTTGAAGGAAAAAGAACAAATTCTGAAATTTCAATTATGACTTAACGTTTCTTACAATGATGGCCGAGGCCTCTATTTATAGCACAAGGTGGCCTAAGCCGTCTCCAACTCAAAAAAAGTAAGACTAAAATAATCCTAAAGATAGGCCGAAGAAAATATTAAAAAATAAACATAGTTGTCCGAGAATAAAACTCTAAACCCGGCAAAGTCGAGCAAAACCCTAATCCGGCGATTAGGGCACACCGGTGTCCGTGTCCGACGGGCTTAGGAAATCCTCCGGGCGCGGCTGGACTCCGGACGCGGCTAGGAAAAGTGCCCGGAACTCGCGCGGTGGCATTTCTTAATTACCGGGGTTCCGGGGGGACCGGCGGCCGGTGGCTCCTTCGGCGCTGGTGACCGCTCGGCATCAAGTGCTCCGGACCCGATACTAGGGTTTTTGGGTGATGCCGGGTTCTGGCTTCTGCGGGACATTTCCTCGACAATGGGGTTTCCCTTTCCCAAGTTTTTGGACCTCCTGAGTCTTCTGGCTTCAACTTGTCCGCCAGGTTCTGAGTGTGGAGTAGGGTTAGCCGGGGCAGGGCTGGTTGGCCGTATCCGCCGGGGCCCGGGTAGTGTCCTTAGGAAGCCAACCTGTCTTGGCCACATATTCTCGAATCTTCTTTTCTCTGTACGCCAAATTCTTCCCAGATGGCCTTTGACGTGTGCTTGACTTGAGGATCATGGAAAGAGGTTGGGAAAGATTGAGACTTAGTGCTCGATCTAGACTTAGGTTCTCGCCAGTAACATGACCTGGAACTCCCTTCCATCTCGGGTGTCTTCCTTCCCGGGGGGGCCGACCTGAGTTTGTTCTTGAGCTCATTTCCCAGGCTTGAGAGCTTGTAGGGAGCCAGTCCTTAGTTCTAGGCGCTTTTTATATGGACCCGGAGTTCTGCCTTCTACGGGGGACCTTGGTGGGTGTTAGTATACCTTTGTGGCCCGGGGGGGTGGAGCCGGTCATATCATCCCCCTCTTCTTGACTGGGATTTGTCCCCAAATCCACCTCGGCATCCTTCCTAGAACCCATCACTCTTTTCCAACTTTAGCAATCTTGTGGGCTACGGCCGGGAAAGATTCATCCTCATCAGTAGCACTAGGGGTGTCATTTGAGTCGGTACTGGACAATGTCTCGGACTCTTCAGTGTCTTCTCCTTCAGTCCTCCATTTCTTCCACTTCATAAATGCCCATTAACAGTAATGTTAAGGCTCGGGGGCTGCTGGGGGGGGGTTCTTCACTCATTTCCTCATCCGAGTCTGCTTCTGGATCTTCTTCGCTCGGGGCAGCTTTTAAAATCCCCCCGGAGATGACTTCCCATTGAATCTCGGGGCGGGGGGCCATTTGGTTTCTTTGGCCGTCGGGGCCGTCGGGTTCATGACCGTCGGGGGCGCCAGGGGGCCGTCGGGGCCGGCGCTCCGGCTTCAGGTCGTCAAAGAGCCCTCCGGCTTTCTTCAGGTCAAAATTGGCCGAGGGAATGTTCAAAAGACCCGGGTGGGCCGATTGACATCATTTGGCGCGAACAGGATGTCCGGGCAGTCGTGATGCCAGGACCGGGCAGGGCCGGGGCTGGCCGGGGCATACTGGGTGCGGTGCCGGGGCAGCGCGGGTGCAGGGGCCGGGGCAAATGCTGGGTGCTGAGCCGGGGCAGTGCTGGGCGCTGTGCTGGGCAGTGCTGGGCGCTGGGCCGGGGCAGTGCTGGGCGCTGTGCCGGGGCAGTGCTGGGGGAGTACTGGGGCAGTGCTGGGCACTGTGCTGGGCAGTGCTGGGCACTGTGCTGGGGCAAGTGCTGGGTGATCACTCGACGCTGAAGGCTGAGAATTTTTTCCCAAACCTTCTAAACTCAACTTCTTCTCCTTCACTCGACTCTCCCCCCAATTCTTCAATCATTGGTTCCTCCTCGTCGTCTGTCACGACTTCTCCCTCTCTAAGCACCATGGTTCGGGTGTTAGGGCAGTCCCTTGCTATGTGACCCCTACCATGACACTTAAAACACACAATGGCACTTGGCCGAAGCGTTAGTAGTAGGGATTTTTGAACCGGGATTAGGGTTTACCCTTTGGATGCCGACCCTTGGTTAGGGTTTGGTCGCGATCCGGCGCTCCGGTTAGGGTTTGGCCGTATGGGGTGTGGCCGGCGCTTGGGTCTCCCTCACCGGGGCACTGATGGGTGGGCGGGGTAGCCCTTTTCTTCCAAGACCTTCTTCACTCCTTCTCAACCCTAGTAGCTACTTTTGATCAAGTCATCATAGTCAGCAAAGTTGAGAATATTGACTTGGTGTAGAATCTCTTTTTGCAACCCCCCGGGTGAAACGGGCTATCTTGGCATCTTCATCCTCACTCAGGTCAAGCCGTGCAACCAAGATTTCCATCTCCTTGTTGTATTCCTCAACCGCATGCTCCCTTGCTTAAAGGGATCGAAGTTTGGGTTGCAAGTCTCGGTTGTAGCTACTCGGTACAAACTTCCTCCTCATCTTTTTTTTGAGACTCCTCCAAGTAAGGACGGGGTCCTCTTCCTCTTTCCTGATCTGATTCCTGAGTTGAGACCACCACAAGGCACATAGTCAGTAAACTCTAGTGTGGGTAGGTTACCTTTTTCCTCTCGGAATATTGTGGCACTCAAAGAAATCCTCCATGGCCCTCTCCCAATCAATGTAGTCGTCGGGGTGGTTTGCCAGTAAATTTAGGCACACTGAGCTTCAGGCTGCTCACATCATCATCTTCTTCCTGCTCATTCCTCCTTGGCCGCCGGGGGCCACTCCATTCGTGGGTCCGAACTGCTCAGGATTCGGGGTATGTTTTCAGCCATGGCGGTCAACCGGGCATCAAAAGCATTGAATCTCTCGTCTGCCATGGTTAGTCACGAACAAAGGACCTCACAAAATCTCTCAATGAACCTCACACACTCGTTTTCTTACCACTCGTGTATGAAATTTTTTTTTTTTTAACAAGTCACTCAAATTAGGGTTTTCTTTGAAATTTTCAAAACAAAGTCAATCTCAATTCAAGTAGTTGCAAGTTTCTTCGAACTATGCAGTCTAAGTCTACCAATGACACTAACAAGACCTTATACCTAGGGTTTCGGATTTCTAGGGGGCCAGAATCTTGAGTTAGGGCGTGGGATGACAAGACATACAAATTTGGGTGTTTCTACCAAGGAAGCTAGTAGTGCGAAAGCTAGTAGCTAACTTATGAAAAACCCCTCTCTTGAACTTATTCTACTTACCTTGATTGTGAACGGGCCTTGCTTTTAGCTAGGTCAATTTTTCTAGACCTTTGATTTTTTTTTTCTTTGATCGGCCACCCGCTTTTTCTCACAACAAAAACTCAAAGAAAGGTAGAGGAATAGAACAAACACAATGCACGATTTTTTTTGGGTTTTTTCTGAAACTGAAAACAACGAAAACTAAAGGATATGAATTCAAGTAAAAGAACCCTGAAAACTGGGAAGATTGTTGGTCCAGAGTTGAACCGTGCTCTGATACCAGCTGATGCGAACCGCCTCCTCTAGGAAGGGATCGACTCAACACCCAAAACTATATTACCAGCTTCACGAATCCTAACTTTTGAAACCGCGGGAATACTTGAAATCCACTAAGTATAGACTTAGGAACCCCAAGGTATTCAGTCGAATTGGTGCCAACAACAAAGGGTGATAACCTCTGATGATAAACCAAACCTTAAGCTAGGGAACAACGAGCAAAGACTTGAAGGAA